>VZTM01000340.1:0-17014 GCA_013400555.1 Jacana jacana | reverse complement strand
AGAGAACACAAAAGGAACCTGAAATGGGTCAAGGCAGTCAGAGGACCCTTGAGGCAGAACAAACATAACAGCTGTTATAAACATGATGGGCATTGCACCATTGCACTTGGACACTTGCTAGCTCATACACTGAAACAGAAATGTTGGTATACACCAACCAACAGAAATAGTGGTATACACTAATCATCGTGCTTCTTTTAGAAGAAGAGATGGACTTTACACACTAGTTATTTAAGGGCTTAATATAAAAGGTAAATTTCAGGAAGAGTAAGGGAAAAAAAAAAGATCAGAGTACTGTTCAGGAAAAAATTACACACAACTTTTGAGTAGACTGCTACTAAAATTCAGTAGTGAATTTAGAGGTTTTTTAATTCTTATTTTTGGCATTTTATCTTTCTCAAAATAACCACGCAAAACCACTTAAGATGCATACTTATTCTCTCTGAAACTATTTCCTCCTTGAGATTTTATCCAAGTAGAAATATGCTTACTGGCTGAAAGATGAAAAGATTAAGCAACACAAAAGTTCAGGAGGGAAAAGAGCACACAAGCTTATTTATGAAACTGCAAATAGATGCTGCTAAAATGAAAACTAAGCAACACAAGATAAAAAAAAAAAATAATCAGAACCATTTTATTTTACTGACAAGATTTAGGGAGAAAAGTCCTCACCCAGGGGAAAATACTACTCAGGTATTATTAACCAAAGCACCATAACATGCAGATACACACAAATAGCCAACAAGAAGCATTTAAGAAACAAACTGAAGCAGCTTGGAAGGAAAATACAAATACAGGAGTAGGAGACAGCTGGTGTTTAGAATCAAATACACTAAACAATGTTTCAAGAAGTCAAATGACCTTCAGAAGCAAACCCACAGCTTTGTTTACAAAGAAATTGTTTCCTAACCTCCCCACCCTCAAATACAGAGTTGACACTAATAGACTAATAATTTCAAATTCTTTTTTAGCTGTGTTGCTCAAACCCCTGAGAAGCATCATCATTTGCCAAAGACAAATATCCAGAAGTGCAGAACTGGTCACAGGTGACAGTCAGCTTATTACTAGCTCATGTTACACCAGATTTTCAAAATCTGAACTCTGACTCTTGACCAAACCACCATGACATAGAATCATAGAATTGTCTACTTTGGAAGGGACCTTTCAAGATCATCAAGTCCACACTGACAAAACCATCAATAAACCATGTCCCTAAGCACCACATCTACCAAAATACCTCCAGGGATGGCCGATTCCACCACTTNATAAGATTAGTGTCTTCTTTGCTACAAAGAAAGCCTGAATATGTTCACATGTTTCTGCATAAATCACACAGTGCTGCTCCATATGATAAACTAATAGAAACCAACCACCCTACATCAGTACTCAAAAGATCCAATACGCTTGAGATTCAAAAGAGTTTCAAAAGTTACACTGCAGTAAATGAAAAGTGCTTTGCTGCTAAGTAGAAGCAAGTGGCAATAAAATATAACACAATAGAAGCTATGGGATTTATTTTTATTCTCTACAAAATACCAAAAGCATAAGCTTAATTTCTTGGAAATTGTGGAATGGATGAGTCTAGTTACTGGCATTATAAAAAAACCCAAAACTTCTGGTATGAAAATAAAATTGCTATCAGGAAAAAAACCCAAAAAACAAAACCAAACCACTGCTGGGGTCCTGGCTGTGCCAAATGATTAGGAAAGATTTTGAGTTACAGTAACAACCTTGCAAAGTGAAGGTCAAAATATGAGCACAGTGTTAATGTAGCAAATAAGTTGAAACATAGCCCTGAGAAAGCAGGATGAGAAGCAGGAATCAAAAATGAGATTAGGGAAATGGGTCAAGCAATCTGTTCAAAGCAAGTTGTGTGAGATGTGGGAACATGAAAATCTACCAACCAGATTTGAACAATTCTGCTGTGTACAGGAACTTGTCTGCTATAAAGCTATGCTTGTTTTGCCAATTAAACGGACTGAACCTACATCATATTGATGTGTGTGAGTTCTTTCCCGGCTTGCTACGAATAATGGTTCTCAACAAACCACACAAAAATTTTCTCTGGAAAAGGAAGAACACTGAAAGAAACGTTGCTTGACCCCAAATAATTACTTTCTATCCCTCCTACAAATATAAATCTTTGTTCTATTTATCAGTTCAGTAGACCATTGGCGCTTTCTCCCATCTCCCTCCTTACTATTCCCAAGTCTCTTTACTCCTGTTTGGATGCAGAAAGGCACAAGCACATCCTTAGGACTGAGAAGTTTGTCTTTTTACTCTGTTGTCATCACGATATTAAGAAAAGCTAGCATATACACAAAGCATTTTCACTGTTAGTGCTGTCAGGTTGCCAAGAGAGACTGCATAATCTCTTTCCTTGGAAGTTTTGATGACCTGACGGAACAAAGCCCCTGGGCAACCACATCTGAATTCAGCCTTGGTCCTGTTTTCTGCAGGAGTTTGTACAGGATGACTTTCTAATGTCCTATCTGAAGTACTCTGTGAATGTGCAGCCCTTAGATATTTCGGAAAGTCTCTCTACCTAGCTCTAGAACAGCATGGCAGCAGTTGTGTTGGCTACAATTCCTGTATGACAACAACCACTATTCTCTTGTCCTTTTGTTTTCATTCCCAACTGCCTCCTATGTCCACCTATTATTTTTTAAATCCTGTAAGCTCTTAGGAGTTTCCTTCTACTCTGCATGCCATGTCTAGCACTTGGGAGTCTCGGATTTGTGGCTAAAGGTTCCAGAAAATATAGCAATAGAAATAAAACTCAAGTAGAAAATAAGAAAATAACTGAACATCAAATTCAGGTTTAAGGGTTATTTCAAAAATAAGATACGTTTAAGACAAAGCACTTAGTTTTTAGTAGTTAGGAAAAAGCAGATGGAAAGACTAAAACCTAAAGCAACTGACCAAATAGACATGGCAGGTCTTCATATCCTTCCTCTATTATTACAATGTACTCATGAATGAATTCTGATTTTCTGATTGTAGGTGAATGTGGAAGGAAAAAAAAATAATAATAAAAAAGAAAATATCTATTCTGTTGAGAAGAAGAAAAGGAATAATTTCAAATCACTGTTCTTTAGATGACATATTTGACAAGAGAAACAACCGTCAGATTTTACTGGAGAGGGAAGGGAGAAATATTCTTACTAAGCTGAGTATCTAATGCAGATAGACTCTTAGGCACCACTTATTCTTTGGCAAGATAAAACAGACATAATTCACATACTACCTCTCAAAATAACTTAAGCCATACCAAGATAGAAAAAAGAAACAGTCCGGGCTTTCTGAATCACTTTCCAGGTACCTATTTCTCACTGGCAAACTGTTCTTTACACTGTTTTTCTCCTAAGATAAAGACTCTCTGTATTTATTCTGTTGAGTCATGGAGATTGGTCTGTTGTGGTAACAAACACCGCAGAACCAAAGGAACAGGAGTTGGGAGAGGCAGAAATCCGGCACAAGAAGAAATAATTTTATTGGCTTGTACATCAAAGAAACTGAAGTTCAAAGCAGTATGGTTTAAAAAAAAAAACCCACCACAAAACAACCACCCAACCTTTCAGTTAATTCTTATTTACTACGTTGGATTGTTCATCAAAATTAATAATATGGCATAGGCTCGTACACTGTGCACTAGTTGACAAGCAAATCAGAACTTCTCATTAATGTGTCAAACCCCTGTGCTTGGAAGTGACAACATAAACGCCAGTAACTGAAATTTGGTTGATATTTTCTTCCTGTCTAAATTTTAAAGAGAAAAAAAAACATCTGGGGTAGGAGAAGCATGCAATCTGAACAACTCTTCCCCCTCCAATTCCCAAATCACTTACTAGGTCACTTCGAGGTGCTTCCTGATAGTCTGCTGAAAAGCAGGACATTGAACTTCTTGAGCCGTTGCTCTCACTGGCTTGGCGTGGAGGCTGTGCATACTGCCTGTATGTAGCACTCTTTGGGGTCCAGCGAAACAGGTTGATTGACTCACGAACACAACGCTCAATGTCAATCTCTGATCAGGGATTTAAAGACAAAAACCAAGAAATGCAATTGTGAAAAATCAGTAAAGCCAATTAACCTAGCTATAACATTGCTAAATATACACATACACACCTATACTTAAACCCATCTATACCTCTGTCTCATCTCTCCCCCACTAAAAGGCACATAGTTTTCTAAAATATTTTCCATATAAAAAAAAAAACAAAAAAAAACACTTAGAGATTTATTATGAAAAATTAGCAAAGGCATTTTAAGCATTAATTTTGTCTCTAGTTATGTAGGGAAATACAGCAAGCTGTTTAACAGAACTTTAACCAATAAGAAGTCAGAAATATAACTGAAGCCTAGTTATTATAAGGCATCTTCATTAAACATCTTTGTAAGTCAGACTATTGACTCTTAAATGTAAGTACTTGCAATACATCAAAAATATACTGTGTGTATGGACATTGGGATTTTTGGATCAACCGAGTGTCTTATTTGTCAGTTCCATATTGATACGGCCAAACTAAAAGCTTTCAGTTGTCAAACATTGTGCAGCCCACCATTTTGACAAAGTTACATCTGTTTGATGGAAAACCATGAGCTCTCAACACTAATTTGTATGTGATGGAAAACACAATTGATTTTGTTTTGAACTTTTTAAAAAAAAGTCCCAAACTTAACCAGACATTCACAGGGAAATGTTTTTGCTGCAGGAGTGCAGTGCCATGTGTGATACAATACAGCTTGACTTCGTAGGAAAGCAGACATCAGTCAAATGGGAAGCATCAGTCAAATGAGCTCTGGCCAAATAAAAATTACCAAAGCATAATGGAAAACATATGCAAAAGGAACAACAACAAAAAAATCATTAAACCTTTTACAAATACCATTTTTGCAACACTAAGCATCTGCATCTATCTGTCTTCTAACAAGATATAACATAAAAATAATTTACTTTTCTAACACTATAAGGACTGGTTAGTTTAGCACCTTCTGTCTGCAGTCTCATGAAAAGAAGAATTATTCTAGCTTGCCTTGAACAACAAACCTAGTGTATTGCATCAGACAAATAACAGGCATGTTACCCCTTCTTTCCTTTTTCTGTCCCAAGCATCTTGGATGATTCATTACAACACTCACAATTTAGAAGATTGAAGCATCAGCTTCTATAAAAGAGAGGCACTGTAGCCAAGTGTTATTTGTATCTCTCAAACAAATTTGACGCATCAATCTGCATGCCATCAGTCATTCATATCAATCAACAGATTTGATGCATTGCCATCAACTGGGGAGCTCCTCTAGAAACCTCCGTCATTTAGCAGGGTGACAAGCAAAAGAAGCTGGAATTGAGGATTGGGGCAGATCATTCCAGTTGAATGAGATTATTTGCTTTGTTTAAAATCTGAATGAATGATGTGATCTATTAATCACCCCTACAAAAAGCAGTCTGTATTCACATAAGATATAACCTGAAGCTTATGCTTTAATTCCACTGAAGACAATATGCCTATGTGTCATCTTGCTTCTAAAATTCTGAAAAATCTGAGGCTAATGCTCTGGTTTATGTAATTTTTATGCTAGCTCTAAAACCTTTTTGTGGATGTGAAAATAAATTGCATTTTTCCTTAACCATATCAGGTTCTCTAGGTACTTGGGATAATACTTGCCAGAGATAAATGGACAACATGGTGTCTCAACAGGAAGTAACAATTTTTCATTTAGTAATGAAAATAGATTAGATTTTTCCTTTTGAATATAGTGTAATAGAAGGTTGTTATTTAGTGCCATTCCCAAAGAGTATCCATGAAACTGGAACATCATACACAATTTCTAAATTCAGGTTAAGACAAGAGATGCCTTTCACTGGTTATTTATTCCTAGAGCTCAGAATACACTCTGAAGCATGATCATTACAGTCAGACTTTCTCTGCATTTCCAAAGATTCATTTAGTTTGTAAGAAGTTAAGAATTTCAGTTCAAGATTGTAACACATTTATGAGTTTCGGTTTTTCTGTAAAGAGACTACTATAACTGTGAGTTATAGCCCTGTCTCCTGAGATTCTTAGCTAAGAAAATGCTAGCAGTACTTTTGTAGTAAGTGAGATTAAAGCAAAATTTAGGCAGGGAAAAAAATATTTATCTGAACAACAATAATTAATAGCATGAGAAACATTTGGACATGAGGGCATAATAGCCTACAAATACCTGAAATTGAAAACAGAAAAGTGGGGGATGGAACAGGAATGCTATGTGCAGTAGAAAGTTATGAAAAAGCTAAAAGCAGAAATTGAGTTTGACGGAGGTAAGCACTGAGACAGACTGTCAAAATATTTTTCCTAGAAACAAGTTCTGTAATTCCAAAATGGAATCCATTTAGACAAGGCAAAAATGCAGCAATGGGCTTCCCTAAAAAATATAGCCAGTTCTCACACATCAAGGTGTAAGTAAAAACTTTAGCAATCTGTTGTTCTGTGATTCTTGTCTATTTGTTTTCTCATTTCTTCCAAGCAGCCTTTCAGGGGCACAGTGTCCATGCCTGAAAAAGAAATTCTATGGAGCAAGGGGGAATTTAAAATGGTTGGGAGGGAGACAGTCAAAAGCCTAACTCCAACTTACAGTCTGCTGATTAATTGATCTGCTTCTAAGTAATGCAAAATAAAACTATAATGAGATCATGGTTTCTGGAAATAATAATAAAAAATGACATACGTATGCACATAGCACACGTATGCATAGATATGGGAATAGTCAACATTTATTACCCACAAGGGTGGTAGTGAAAAAGTTTAAAAAACAAAAAAAAAACCAATTAGTTTCAGGATACCAAAGTTTAAGACAACATTAAACTGGTGTAAATATTTACAGAGTCACATTGCATGAACAAGCATCACAGTTGAGTAACCTTTAAGCCCATCTTCACCCTTTGTTTGAAATTTTGGTTTAAGAAAAATCACTTCCCGTCATTAACTGAAAAGCAATGCAATCCTTTCCAGACTTGCTGGATAAGATCTTTCCCTTTTGGCTAATAAGTAAGGGTCTGCTGCGCTACTTCAATTACAATTTCTTCCCATGGCCTTTCAAATACATGACAAACGAGTCAGTCTCCAATTAAATGTCTATCTTTTGTTATCGCACCAAGACTTTGCATTCACACAGTATTAATCCTGCTTGTACCCTTCCTGCTTCCAAGTAACTACGTTACAAGCCAGAAAACATTAAAGCTTACACGTTATTAAAAACCATACTGTTGGTAAGCCAGAAGTGCACATATAACAAGCCAGTGCCTAGGTTCTTGAGCAGGACTATGAACAAAGAGATCACCTCTCCAGGATGCCAGACTACTTGTCTGTGTGTGCAAAACCATCCTTCTGAGAGCATGCTTTGCAGAATTCTCAAGAAGCAAAGCAAGAAGCGAACAGAAACATTTAGAAAGGACTGAGAGGGTCTACTCACTCATGTACATTTAACATTTCCGTGCTCTTCAAGGTCCCAACACTGAGGTGCTTTGTATTTTAAAAAACATGAGCCCTCTGTTTTTACTCATGCAAATTATTTTGCTGGAAAATCAGTTAACGAAAACATGCTGACCTAACATCGTGTCATTATCTGTGAATTGTGCTTAACTTTAAGCATAACATAAACACCATAAAAGTAAGTTCTTGTTATGAAATTCTGTCTTCAAGCAGTCTGGTTTTCAAAATGTATGGAGCACCTGCATTTCAAAAAAGTCAAAGTTGGCACCCAAGTACGGAGGAAGTAAAAAATCACAAGTTTCATTTTAAAACATTGGTTTTAGGAGTTCTGGCTCAACAGAGCTCAAGTAGTTCACAGTCAAGCAGCAATCAAGCATTACAGGAAATAATTCTATGGCACCAGCTAATTACTGCATTACTTGATATCAAAACACTTTTCCTGAGATTTCTAATATGCAAATAATACAGGAATTGAAACAGGCAAGTGATGGGGAAGTAAACAAAGAGTGATCTAGCAGTCATATCCTGGTTTTGCCATGGCCCCATCACAATATTAAGCCTACCGAAATATTCTGCTCCTCTTCTGAGCTAAACTTCCTGGTTGCTCTAAGACGTTATTCATTTTGCTCTCTTCATGTTAAATTATCACTCCCTACCAACTTGCTGCTTCCCCCTGTCAACAGCTTCAACTGAAAAGGATGGCTCAGCCTGATACAGCTTTCTAAGCTACGTATATTTAGTGTTTATTGTCACAGACACAGGAGAGAAGTAGACCATTTGAAATGGATGCTAAAAAGAAAACACCAGTATAAAGGCAAAACATTTGTGACAAGAGCACATAGAATTTATTTTTACACCAAAACCAGAAGATCACAGCAAGTGAAAGCAAGTAATTGAGAAACACATTATACGAATGGTTCTTTCTTAATGAATATGTACACAGACCAAGTCTTTGTGTTCAGTTAATCAATTCCAGAGCCCTTTCCATGGGTAACAGGACACCAGTTATGAAACCTGGCCAAAATAAACTGCTTCTGCATTTTGGAAACAGCCCAGAATTATGGGCTCGGTTTGACCTCTCCATCACAAGCAGTTTATTACTACTCTGCCAGGCAACATCAGCTTTCACCACACAGCCACATAAATAGGCCAGAAAACCTCTGTGCTATAAATGTAGAGAAGCTGACTAGGTCAGTCAGTTCAATCTCATGATTCCTGCTCTCAGAAGAAACAGAGGTGAAAGGCCATAAACCTTTCTTTTTCTGATGATGTACAGTAAGATACACTAAGCCTAGAGAACTAAAGGGACTAATTTAGGAAGAGAAGTGACATTTCTAGCCAATACCTCTGTATCTATTACTGCTAGGAGGTTACTATAAATAAAAAGGTCAATGCAAAAATTATTCTTTTTATATAATTTATTTCACATATTGCAGGATAGTTGTGTTATTTTATTGTTTTTTTGGATAGTAATTTGCTCTTATACACATCAGCATCCCTTCCAGTACATCTAGGAAGAAAATTTCAAAGGCAACCTAAATATCAGTCAATTTTAAAACTTTCCAGCTAATATAATAGAAGTCTTGGTTGCTCTTCCTACATGGATGCGAGGTATGTATCTCTCAAGAGCTGCCAGGAGGACAAGTGCTATCAACCAAGGAGTCATCGTATTTTTTTATGTAATACAGAAGGTGCACAGAAGTTGCACTAGCTAGAAAAATGACTGGATGCAGAAGCAAAGGAACAAACTATAGTACTATGTTCTCAGATTGCACGCTGCATGGCTGTAAATAAGGATCAGTCATTTCAATGCTGCATTGACAGACTACCTTGTCTGACTGCATATTACTCCACAATTCTTTCAGCATCTTTGAATAAAAAAAAATAATCTCTAGACAGTTCTCCAGTCAATATGGTTTGTTATCTCTGGACAATATTGCCACTTGCAGTGTACACGTGACAGGTTTTGATACTTTCTTGCTGTTGGAAAGACAACAATTTAAACTACTCTTGAGCCTGAATGCTCACAAGCAGCAGTTAGCGTATAAACAAATTAAACACTGCCAGTACTTGCTTGGTGAAAGCACATCAACCATCTGCACCAGAGTTCAGAAACACTGGGAAAATAAAGGTTTTTGGTTTTATGTAATGAAATGACATGCAACATCCAAAGAACAGAAAAAGAACTTGTTGGTCTCTTATCTTCATCCATAAAAGAGATGTTTTAGAACTGAAAATTACGAGCGTATCAAGAAAAAGAGTTATGTAATGGAGAATATTATGAAGATAATAATTGAAGTAGAAGTGACATATCTATGTGAAATACATATCTCACTTCTGCTGAGGCCAACAGCAGGTATGTTTACAGCCTGTGCGAAAACAAGAGAAGCTGAGAGGAGAGTTATAAAGAGTACAACTATTACAGTACTTGCAGTTATGCAGTCATCGGGACCAGTTCATGCAACACTTACCAAAGTAATCAGCAACAGAGAGAAAACAGTAGTTAACACTATGAGTTATTCCCTGACACATTAAGAATGCATAAAGGACAAACGTGAATCCTTTCCTAGTTGTGACTGTAAAAATGGCTGAGTCAGCAGTTTAGTGAAAAGGTTTCATAAAGAATGCCTCCAGCATGGAAATCTGATCTTGTCCTGCACTGATAAAGATAAGCATGGAAGAGACAGAATGATGAACAACTGTAGAAAGAGTAAAGGTTTACTGTTACTTAATGTCCTGGTTTGAGGCAAAACAAACCAATTTTCTGTTCAGTAGTTTTACTTTTTTAGCTGGGCCTCTTCTAACTAACTAAAGTCTGAAACTAACAGCACATTGTTCAGAGAGTGTTTTGTCTCACAGTGATAAGACCTGATTATACCAAGGGATGGTATGCAGAGAGGCCCTTGCTTATACTTACTGCTAGAACAACCAAGGTCAGGTAATTTTGTCAGGTGACCTAAAACTGGCCAATTAGGGTATTCCATCCCATCCGCATCATGCTCAGTAAAAAAAGCTGAGGGATCAAGGGGTTGTTAGTTTTTATTTCCTTCAATGGCCGACGTCTGAGGAGGACCCTGTCTGTTCGTCTGCCTTTGATCCTGATCCGGAATCCAGCTCCTGCCGGTCACCGAGTCCAGCCTGGGACGTTCACTGGTGCTGCTGGTGACGTGATCGTCATCCCGGGAGCCTGATACGGTTTTGTATAGACTGTATACTTTTTTTTTTCTTTATCCTTTCTTTTATATTTTTATTTTATTTTATTTTTCTTTTTATTGTTTATTATATTATTGTTATTAATAAAAGTAGTTTAGTTTTTATCTAAACTCCTGAATCCCTTAATCCTTTCCTCTCCTCTCTTTTCCTTAGTGGGGGGGGGAGGAGGGGTCATCATCTGTCCAATTGGTCAAAACCACGACACTGAACTACTAATGCAACATGCTATGTCTTACTGAGAAAGACCCAAATAGGTTACATAAAGACTGTAATATCAGCTAAGCTCTGATAGGAAAGTGTTTTAAACAGTTTTATGAGGTGCATCAGGTCTGTTAAACAGCTGACATTTCTACAAACTAAGAAAATGTTATAAACATTTGGACCATTTCTAACATCAAGTTAGGATACTGGTCAGTGAGAGAAGGACAGCAATTCACACTGTTTAATGGAAATACTCAGATTCAGGCTACTGCACAAAACCCAAGAGATACAAAATAATTAGGGGAAATAAATCAAATCAGTGCAATAATGAACCTCATTTCATAGCTAGATGATAATTATGTACAGAAGATGCATAAGAGGACAAGTTTACAAAGATGCAGGTATCAGCTTGGAGGAGAAACTTGTTAGAGATACACGGAGATGAGGAACTTGTGCCACCAAAACAATATCCAACAACTTCAATTTCTAAATGAAAAAAAATTTTTTTGCTTATCTGTGTTGTATGGTTTGTTAATATCTTTTTAAAACTGACTCAACAGACATTTAGCCATCTCAAATTCTAGTGAAACTCACTCTTCCTTTATCCTAAACCTGTTTTTCACCCAAGTAATATGCAAATACCGAAGCTCAGTATGCATGAGTAAAGATCATGTTAAGTCTCTAGCTGGGTAGTAGATACCAGTCACTTCAGCTGTTTCCCAGACATAACAGCTACAAAATTGTAAAAAGCCTCTACAATCAGAAACTCCAACTGGACAAAATCCTTTTAACTTACAAATTTCTAAAGAGTAGAAGACCTTTGTTTTAGCATAGGTTAGTCTTTGGGACATTAAGGAAATAACATGAAGTAACTTAGAATTCTTGTTTTTGAAATAAGATAAAAATTCAAGTAATATTGAAAAGGAGTACCTGTTGCCATGAGAAAAGGATCAAACCCTCTAATTTGACCCATTGGTTCCTAGACCAATGATGGCAAAACTCTGGGTAAAGATTATAATAGACAAGATACCTTGATCTGACTAAAGTATATTCTGAGACATGTAATACCTACAAACTACAAAAGATCAAGAAATATATTATTCAAGTCTAAAACAGTATTAATTTCCCACAAATACAGCACCTGTTAACAGGAAGGGTAATGATCATTTTGCTTATGTACTCATGCTTAAAACTGCTCTCATTTCTAAAATAATGCTCTTGTCACTTGGTACTACAGTAGATAACTTACTGAGTTGAACTTTCAGTGTTAACTATAAGTCTATGTTAGTGTTACACAGCACAAAACTAGTAGCTTTAAGTATCTAATATCATACCAACTCTGTCAACATACATTTCTAAATAATTTAAAGCTTGCTGCACAAATAACCTACTTAAAAGTCAAGGAAATAAGTTCCCCCAATCTGTGAAAAAGGTTTCTGACAGCCCTCATTTGAATTTACATATGAAAATATTCAAGAAGCACATTCATAAATATCATATTTTTATATGAAAAATACCTAACCCCACAACGACCATCCTTAAGATATTCTTAAATTTATGTCATTGTCACATTCCCAGCTGACAGGTTTATGGTTTATAGCTGCTCACAGCTTACATGATTGCTGACTCTGTTTCCTTAGAACCATAATATGCTGGTGAGAAAAAAAAAGAAGCTGTTGTTGTGTGGTTGGTTTTTTTGTTTGTTTGGTTGGTTGGTTTTTGTTTTGTTTTGTTTTTGTTGTTTTTAAAGCATAAGGATTACAGAAACAGCAATAGATTGTCTAGCTGCTTGCCTTGTTCTGAAGCCAAATGATATGTAACTAGCCTAACCCCTACAGATGGTTGTCTAGACTTTTTAAATTTTTTCAGTGATGGAGGTTTCACCTGACACACCCCTGATGGGTACTTAGCCCATTTATCACCATTTTCAGAATACAGACAACATTCTTCACATACAATGCGAGCTTTTACCAGCTGGGATACCTGTCCTTCCTGAAGTTTTTCCCTTCAATACTAACAATCCAGTCCTGAAATTTATTCTGAGCTTGCAAAATCAACAAACTCTTAGCTTTAGGTACAAACCCTGCTCTAGATCTCCATGTTCAATTTTGGTCTTTCTATTGATTTATACTAAACTCCAGCTCTTAGGAACAGTCATTTGGATAGAGAGAATCAAATGCCTCATGGAGGTGTATAAAGGCAGGAGTTTAAGTTCTTCCAACATGGAAAAGTAAATCAAAGGGAATTGACAGGTATCCTAAAGTATAAGACTGCTGAGAATTCACTTAAAAAGGCCTTGTTTCTCAGTCCTTATTTTGGCAGAAAGATTTTTCTAGCTCTCAATCTACTCTGCTATTCCAATTCCATATTTAAGTAGTTACGTGTATCTTTCAACAACACTGTATATACAACACACCAAATATCTCTACAATCATAAAGAGATGTGCAGCTAATGTTCATTTTAATCAAAGACTTTTAAGATTACAGTATTTGTGCAGCTCATTTTAAAATCCTCCTCAATTAACAAGCAGAGAGGTAAAGATACTGGGAAGACCATTTATACCTGTACAGGCAAACACAGACATTCAGTTTAACAAAGGTGTAGACAGATACCAAATTAGGCACCTTGCTCTGTCAGCACCATTTTCTGCAATTGTAAAAAGAGGAAAAAAAAAAGATAATCTAGTGCATACTCTTGCTTTCTAAGCACTATCCTAATCCTGAATCAGTTGTTATGCTCATGATTTTAATGAAACAAAAACAACAATTTTGTGAGACATCTTTGTAAAGAGAAAAAACCCAAAACTTCACCACATCTAGAAGCAAAGCTTAGGGTGGCCTGAATTTTGACTTTCCACCCCTGGAAGTGCTTGTATGTTTGACAATGTACCCTCCTGGACTTTGGTTATATTTCAGGGTAAAGGTGTACAAAAATTCTACATGACTAACAAGTGAATTTTTCCACTTTCTGAAGTCCCTTTTTGCTATGAAGAGTACATACAGGCTCTACTCGGGGCATGAGCTGTACATCAGACCAATTTTAGGACATGCACTAGGAAAGTTCTAGTGATGAACTCACCTTTCACCCTTTTTATGAAATACTATCTCTTGAAACAGTCCTTTGCTAAGGAATACATATTTGGTTTTCTTACGCCAGTGACAACTAGACTAGGAAGAACACCAATATGAATAAAAAAGGGGGTTGATATCTTTTTCCTTAGTGTGTTACCCACCACAGCATTTCTCTTTAGTCTCAAGAAGGCAGGATCTATAAATATAACTGCATCTTGTTTGTGTCACTACAAGTGGAAAATGTGAATAATTAGAGAATTCACAGCTTCATGTGAAATGACATCAATCTTGCTGAATCTGACACTACTGAACAGCCCTGGTGAGCAGGTGTGTACAACACATTGCTCTGCTCCTGTACCAAAGCCAGCTCCCAACCCACAGCTGGCTGTAGGCCACTAAAAACGAAACAAAACAAACCCAAAGGAAAAAAGCAGCAAAACAAGCAAAAAACCTCTTACAAGCAGCTACACACAGTTTTTGCTTCATAAATGCCATTATTTAGCAACAATAAATCTTCAGGAATTGCATTGTAAAGTACATCTGCCACTTACATCTAAAAAAAGTCACCTAACATAGCAAAGATGAGGGATATTTTCAGAAAAAGATGTTTCCATAAATGTTAGTTGGATCTACATCTTTCATGAGAGCTAGAAATGTGATTTCATTTTGTACTTCTGATCTCTTTTGGTATTTCTCATCTAATTTTTTTGTTATATAGCACCATTATCACACACAACATGTGACAGAGACCAAACTGCTGTTTTTCTTCAGATATACTGTAATTTGAAAAAGCATTCCAACTTCACTAACGCCATATAAATAACCCCGTGGTGTCATCTTCCATGGGGGACAACAGTTTTGAACTTGGACAAGCTACAACAAAGCCACATGTCAAAATTTCATAGCTGAATATAAAAAACGTTTCCTTTTAGAAGAGCTATTATGATGGCTATTCCTTCCTTAAAGCCTTAATCTAAGCCATAGGACATTTTCAGAACTGTATGATAAATAGTCAAACTCTAATCAAAACAGTGTATTACCTTTGTTTTTCCACTGCTCACTGGCACACAGAAGACCCCTCTGTCTCTCGGTCATTCAAAGTTGATGTTGTGAATTCAGAGTTTACATTTTTATTCAAAAAGTGGTAAAAGAAATGGGAACAGGCACGGAAACAACCACAAACTCAGCATGGGCTTAGTGGTCAACTGCCATTTCTTCCTCCTACCAAATCTTAATTAACTAAATGCTGAACCACCAGAAATTCTAGCACAATAAAAATGTATGAATCACAGATGTGGGCAAAGGATTTTCAAGCAGAAATACAACAGAAAGTAAAATAGTAGCTACCTAGGGTCAGGTAGCATCTAAAGTAGAGGTTTCTGATGTGCATCTAACTTGCTGTTAGCAGAAAACACATCATTCAACACTGCACCATGCAATCTTAGTGTAGAATTTCCATTATTTTAAAATCTTCAGTCTAATTCTGAGCTGGATGCAATCCTTCTAGGCACTTATATGGCTTTCACCATCAGGGAATTCAGCATTTTGATGCATCACTATAATGGCAACAGATATAATTATTTCTCACAAATAAGAGAAACCCTGTTACTTGGAGAACCATTTTTGTGGCTTTAGTGGTGTTGCATCCTAAAGCTATGTGCCTGTGTCTCACAAAGTAGAATCCTCTACATTTTTCATTTTAACACTTTTACTGTAGCTCCTTGTTGTGCTTGATGGCTTTTCCACAACCAGTCTTTCTGGACTTCCTATCTAAGGTTGACATTCTTCCTTTGGAAGCACTGACTGTCCTGAAGTCAGCAAAAAGACACTGTCCTGAGGTGCACAGTGTTAAAAGAACAAACTCTTCTTTCACTCCAAAATTACAGATGAGTTTATTGTGTGAACTAACCTAAAAAGGCTTATTAGAAACTATCTTTTACTTCATGTTTAAGATTGCTGTTTACTTGTTCTCTCACAGCACATCCTCATCTTCTGGTAGTTGTCCTATCCCTTCTCAAAGCCATTATTAATCTCTGTATGTCTGTTGATGGTAGTGGCACAGGTCTCTGGAGAAAGAGTTGTTTGCCAGGCCCTATATTGCACTCATTCCAAGTGGGAATGAATTGGTTTACAGGATCTTTCAACTTTTTGCAAAGAGCTGTACCTATCTGGATGCTTCTTTCCTGGGTCTGTTCCCTAACAAAAGGTGCTAGTGACCTCATATTGCTTGTAGATTGCGTAATGAACTTAGTGATCAAGTTAAGCTACAATAATCATTGTTAAAACTATATAAAAACAGATTAAGATTTCGAGTAGATCTCCCCAAAAATGCAAATAGTGTATTGGGATAATAAATAAAATATGGGCCAAAGCTTTGAGACAAGTATTGGAAAAGGTTTTCTAGAATCAAGTAATCAATAATGGCACTGAGTCCCTTTTTCCTCACATCATTAACTTTTTTAAAGAGTAATGGAAACTACATTATGTGCAGTGAGAGCAGGAAATAAAGCAGTGCTGTTGGTTTTAGTTGTTGGATTTTTTATACTTTAAATATACATTTTTAGAAATAGCTGCTGTAAAAACAAGAAATCTTCAAGTGTTCCATAAAGTTGCTGGATTGCAGAAATATAGCTCTATTGCTCTGGAAAGCAGGTTGCTTTCACTAGCAGAGATAAACCATTTCAGTGCACAGAAAGCTTAAAAAACCCAGGAGTTTCAGGCTTTTAAACAACAATTGATCTTAGCTTGAAATCATTGCAGATGTTTTGAACAACATAATCTCTTCCTCAGGGTGACCCAGTTTCAGGTGAAAGCTGCTTGTGAATTACTTTCAGAAAATTCTCGGGCATGGCACACAATTTAACCAAAATAACAGAAATCCTGTTTGAAAAACAGGTGACAAAACCCATAAGCAGTCGACACTTCTTAATTCAGAAATAAGACTCAGGTCAAAAAGAATGCACAAGGCTATGATATGTTCAAAGAAATTACTAATTACAGAAGTCTCATCTAGACCAATAACATCTAACTTAAGTCACACAATGATCATCTTTCAT
>VZTM01000329.1:1352-23441 GCA_013400555.1 Jacana jacana | reverse complement strand
AGCCCTTTCTCCCACTGCAAGCCTATCAAAATATGAGGATCCCCCTGCTCCCTCTTTAGTCTGTAGGTTTAGTCTCCCTCCCTCCCTCTTTAGTCTGTAGATTGACCACACTGTTGATGCTAATAATGTATTCTAAACATGAGATTCCCATAATTAACAAAGGGAGAGCAAGAGAAATTGCTATATGTAGGAGATTTCTGTGGAAGAAAAAAACCTGACAAACTATTCAGTATTTAGCCGAGCTATCTTCAGTCTTCATATAGTTTCACGGCAAGCTGACTTTTCAATTCATTTTTGCTGGTCTAAGTAATTGAAAGACGGATGCATTTTCCCATCAGCTGTACATTGGAGGCTCATGCATCAGCAGGCCACTTCTGTGAGAGCGTATCTACAACTGTAGAGAAAGGTTTGCTTTCTGAAAATCCATAGAAAACAGATCAAAAGTGTCATCTATGCAATTCAATCCTGTGCTGTGGTTTTGCTGCCATTTATGAGCTGATGAGGGTCACTGGGGGTCAGGACTTGAATGGATACTTCCAGGAAAAACAAAAGTGTAGTAGGAAGTACTCTTTAGTGCATCCATAAATGGTGCTTGCCCTTTGACTCAGTGATACAACACAGCCTGAAAGGTACTTATAGTACTTTATGTAGTCTTCTGGCTTGATGTCCAAACAGATCAGTGACAGAGTATGGAACAACATAACAAGTTCTGGAAGGGCTGGCATAATGCAATGACAGGGCATGTAAATATCTGGTAAAAAGTAACACCTTTAAAAATAAAGCAGATGGATGAAAAGTTTTTGTTTTCTTTTATAATGTAATATTGGTGAATATATATTTATACATTAATAAGTTAATTAATAGCAGAATATAGTATTTTAAGAAGTCATGAAAACTAGAACAGTAAATAGATTAAGGAGGAATAAAGTAGCTTTATGAAGAAATTCATTAGTGGTGGTGACATACAAGATTTAAAGGCAACCTTCAGTTTGGCAACTGCTAGTTTCTTGTACTAGTGAGGACACCAGAAAAAGGATGGATCATGCCTGACTTCCTAAACTAGTTCTTCTCAGTACCAACTCTACATCTCTGCCTGAGATATTAAATTTGGGGAATGTTTTCCTGACTCCATGCAGCCATTCTTATAATGATATGGACATATAACTGAAAGACTGTTTAAATAGCAGGAAGAACTGTGTTTTGTTAGTTCATAGCTTTTAATAAAATGAGGAATTATGAACGGCAGGGAATTTGGGAACTGGCACTAGAACAAGGGAAGCAAAGAGAGTGGGGGGTCAAACTGAAGTATATTAAGGAAGACTTTAAGGTCTGTCAATCTAATTTTATATCATTTTAAAGCCCTTGATACCAGACAAAACCACACTCAATTAACTTATCTCGTAAAAATGATCAATTTATTTTAAGCCTTAGTGAATATATATTTTTCAAATCCCATTGCTGAAGTGTTCAGTAATCCCTGTTCTCAACCATGACATCCTGTAACTGCACCCCATTGTCAGGTGGCAAGGACTGGGACCAAGACTCAGGATTTAACCTGTAGATGACATTCAAACACGTGCACTACTCTGCATCCAAAGCAAGGCAACTAAGGAGTATTCTCTCTCAGTCATCCTTGATAACCATACCCAGACTATTTCAAATTTCCTAGTCCCTTGAGAGAATCACAATATAGTGGATAAGACTTTCATCATGTTGTGGTGTTACCAGGCCAGGAATGTTATGTACGCTGACAAAAATCAGTTAAAAGAAAGACTTCTACCTCTGTTTAGAAAAAAATATGTTTCACAAAGATTTAATCTTTGCTTTTCATCCTTTGCATGCCAGACTTAAACTTTCTTTTGACGGCTACTATTTCAAAATTTTAATTCCAAAATGTCTTCATTGTTTCTGTGCTCAAAGTTAAGTATTCCAAAGTTAAAAACTGAGTGTAGAGAAGACAGACACTCTGGAGTAGAATTCATGAGATCTAGGCTACTCTGAGAAATTACGTATGTGTGCAGTTGTATGAAGAGTACAAGTTCTGAAAGGTATGCTCTCATCAAAAACCCATGACTTAACCCCAGCTTTGTGCAATGTTTCAAAATAGTTTTCTAATCTTGGCTGGAGGTAAAGATTGCTTTTCAAAATTAAAATTTTAGGACTTCTCATCACCACCTTCAATGTGTGAAGTACTTCATGAAGCAGTTTCTCTTTTTCATAACAAAATATACCTTTAAACCATTGTCAGAATCCCTATGCCAGCTCTGAATTTTATCCATGGAGATATCTTCTTTCTCATCTTTTTCATTTCCTTATGGATATTAATATAAATAATTGCACTACATTCATCAACACAAAGAACCTGTGCATTAGTAAAGGACTTTGGGTTTATGAGGTAGACTTACATTTCTTTTGGGGGTATCAAGGGGCACACAGAGACCAGCAGAAACACTGATCAATGTACTTACAGATCTCTAAGTGCAGAGTGAAGCTTTACAGTAAGGCAGCAGGAGCATTCCTCATGCAGTCAGTCTGAACCACTGTGGCTGCAAGATGATTTAGTGTACCTTGTGGGGCAGGACTGCAAGTGGTCTGTACTCCTTGAACTGAAGAATTTTCCTGGTGGAGATGTGCAAAAGTGAGGCTGGGTAACTTACTTATTCTGCTTCTGCAAATAAGTGCAGTGGTTAGTGATATGGGCAGAGAGCTGCTTCTGTATAACTTCATTTTAAACACAAGTGCTGGGAAGCAGTGTTATCATCAAGGAAAGAGCTTCTGGGGGCTTAACATATGGAAGAAGGATTTTGACTGCTGAAGAAGGGTTTGATGCTGAATTCTTGTTGCTTCTTCAGAAGATAACTAAACATTTAATCATGATGATGTGTCTTTGCTTTTTGAGACTTCTAAATGGAGGAGTTCACTATCTGCCAAAGGGGAAGTTAAAAACAAACCTTCTGTTTAAAACAGGCTTTGTGTTAGAGGTATAAAAACTGAGCCAAAGAACCTCTCTCAAGCAAGAAGCAGGCAAGTTTCATTTAAGTGCTGTTGAGAAAAAAATGTTAAATAACGATGAAGGTTATAGGACATAGTGCTGTGGAAGGGGGCAGAAGTCGGGGAGATGTCTAGCTATAGCTATTCCATACAGTTTTGAATGTATTATGTCAACTTATACATGCACAACTGACCTGTACAAGTAGGAGAATTGTGCTGGCACAATCCTCTAGACCTGCTAAATTTTCACAGACATTCTCTGTGTTTTCCTTTTGTTTTCACTCCCTTTTCCACAACTCCTCCTTTTGCTACATAATGATGAGAGAAAAAAATAAATATCCAATGATAGGAAGCAATGATAGCAAGCTGGAACATAGGAGGTTCCACTTAAATATGATAAAAACTTCTTTACGGTGAGGGGGACAGAACTCTGGAAGGGGCTGCCCAGGGAGGTTGTGGAGTCTCCTTCTCTGGAGATATTCCAAACCCGCCTGGACGTGTTCCTCTGTGACCTGATCTAGGTGTTCCTGCTCCAGCAGGGGGATTGGACTAGATGATCTTTCAAGGTCTCTTCCAATCCCCAATATTCTGTGATTCTGTGATCTGTTTTTTGAGGAAAATAACACAGTATATTATGGTGGACAAAGCACTAGAGAAAGCACAAGGAGAATTCTTTTCCTTTTTAATGTTTTCCACCAAGTTGTTGAATATTTGGCATTTCATAGGAGAGCAGGAAATTGAGTATGCCTGCGTTTGTAAAGCCTCATTGTTGTCACGCCAGGCCTTAGATCAGCCATATGTTTTCTACCAGAGATAGTCATCCTGACCACTAGTTCAGGAGAGAAAGACTATTGAAATAGAAAATGAAACTCATAGCCTTTTTGGTCTTATATTCAGACAACTGCATCTAAATGGCAGGAGAGGTGGTGATGAATTATGCCTGGAAATGTTTGCATAATATTTGGGTTCCTTTCAAGGAGGCATGCTGCTTGCGACAAGTAAACTGTATTACTAAATCCTGTGTCAGGACAAGGCATATATATCTAATTAAGTGTTATAAATTACTTTTGTAGTATATGTGTATCTTTGCATGTGGATCTAAGTGCACTATATGTTAGTGGCTGTGGAAAAGAATCCAAGTTGATGCAGTGCTATCACATAGGATAGTTGTGTGCGTGCTTAATTGGATAAAATCTGTGTGGTTTTTTAACTATTAATTTGCTTTTCGTGAAGAGTCAATAGCACATACAGTACCAATTTCTGTGTAAATGAGCACTGAAGCCCTGAAAAGCAGAAGAGAATTTTAACAGAAATGTTGCCACAGCTGAGCTAGCAGGAGCTGCTAAGAAGTGACACATTTAAGATGTTAATTTTCTCAGTGGCAGTAGGATGATAGGAGGCCTGTAATGGTATCTGTGGAGGAAAGTTAACAGCTGCCATCTTCTCTTGGTAGATGATCATATTAGAGCTGATTCCTCAGGCGCTATTAATTAGTGTATGGAGAAGAATGAGGCACAGAGGATGGTGGTGTTTGTCACTGCTGATGGACAGCAGACAATGTTTAAATCACAGTTTTGTGGTGGAACCCCCAAAATTATTTTCTGAGTGTCTGTGCTTGTGTTTTTCTGTAATCTACCAAAACCCACAGTCTGAATAAGACATCTTTTACTGCTTCTATAATATATAAAACCAAAAATCTCCATTCGTTTGCTGGTGCAGAAACAGCAAAAGGCATACAGAACTGTCTTAGAGAAAACGCTTTCAGTTCTAGTACTGGTGCAGGCTAGAAAAGTAAAATACTGTATATACTAGAAAGATTTCTTGTGTCCCCTGCTAAATTTACATGTCCACTGGTATCATAAAGAATTGCAACTGTAGCTTGCATGCTCAACTGTGTATATTACAGTTCATTAACCAGCCCTCAGGCTGACTAATTGTGCCAGATGGTATAATTTCTGTGTATACTTGACTTGCCATGAGTGTTACTATCTTGATTCTGATATTTATCTGCAGCATGTCGGGGGGGGGAAGGAAGGGTTTCTAACTCACAGGCGCCTTCCCTGAAAAGACCAATTGCACATGGAAACAATTTAATGAGAGTTGTGATTCCAGATATATCAACAGGAATGTGAACAGTCAGCATTCATCAGGGGAGCTACCGAATAAAACAACAACCTTCAAAAAGCTTCTAATCAGCCTTTGAGCATGCTGGCTTACAGGAGCATGAATTAATATTCTAGTGTGAATTCACTTTAATGATAAGTCTCTAAAGTACATAATTACATTTTATTTTGTGTTTACACAAAGGTGTTATACCCTATCCTATTTTTGTTCTCTTGCCTAAGGAGTGTTTCTCCTTAGCCAAACAGCAGTACTTGGGAAGTTTACCCCTTCTCCCTGAATTGGTGTATGTGTAATTTGACATGGATGAACGTTAGATTGCTTTCCTTAGGGACTCAATAGAACATCCTGGGCTCCCTCCTGACTCTTGGATGAGAAGTGTTTTATTTATTTAAGTAATTTGTCATAACAGGTAAACAACCCACATAAATCCCATCAAATTTCAGAGAGCAGTGAGTGGAACCACTTCATCCAGCCTGAATTTAACTGAAGAGTTGACTTGCAAAACCTGGTGGGACATTTCTGTTGGAATTATCCCTCCAGTAATCTTCACGCAATTTAGAGGCTGTGATTTCAGAGGAAAAGAATGATTACCCAAAGGGTTCCTTTTGTAAGTACATTTTGTTCAGAAAAAAAATAATTGGAGCCAGGGAAAAACCCTTCAGTAGAGAGAAGGCAATAACAGTGGAACATTCGTTTATTTCTTCAAGCCTCCTTCAGGTCCATTTGGCCTACAGAGCTTTGTACCCCTTTTTATGAAAAGGCTGTATTCACAGTACATGGAATATCCTTAACTCTGTGAAATTTACAGAAATCCAATGCCTTGTGCTCTTAGCATTCTTCTGTAGGCTCTTTCTTTATATGTCACAGATAAAATATTAGTATGGAATTTTTTGACACTGAAAAGCTAGATAAATAATTTTGTAAGTGAAGTTAATACACCTCTGAAGACACTGCAGTGAGTTAAGATATGTATTGAATAATCATGTTGGTAAGCACATGAAAATGGAAGGTAAGAAACTTGCACTGTAGAATAATTTTTAACAAGCACAAATAATCTCTGCTTGCGATACTAACAGAAACTAACAAACTGCCGTACGACCACATTTTTTCACAGAGAAGAGAATCTGGGTTATGAGACAAAGTCAGTCTAAAATAAAAGCTAAACTCTTATTTTGCCTTCCACTGCATAACATAACTACTTGCATGGTCAGTAACTGCCAGAAGAATAGTTTTTACAAAAGACATATCAGAAGGCAAATCTTACTGCAAACTACTGTAATTTTGCCATGGCACAGTGCTTATCTTTTAATTTTAGCAGTAATTAAATCCCTTCTCTTGTGTGTCTGAACAAAACCAGCACAATCTTAATAGCTTCTTGAAACACGTTATACTTTTTTTTTTTTCCTTTTTATTTTTGGGGGGTTGAGGGGGCAGGATGGGGGCACGCAACCGGCAAGGTTGGATAATTTAATTTATTTAAAGAATGTGGTCTGGAGTTGTGTACTTGGGAGGCTTGTCTGCCTGTTGCTAGGTTTGCCTTTCACTGCTATGGCAACCGCCGGGAAGCAGGGCTCAGCCAGAGACGGGCTGCCGCGCTGTGCATCCCAGAGGACTTCATGTCCTTGGGGTCAGTGGGCAGTTTTACACCCCAGAGTTTGAGTGGGGAGCAGCATTTTTAAGATCCTGTGGCTTCAGATCCACCTGTCAGTCTCGTTCACACTTTCCCTGGGGACTGAAGCTGGTAGCAGAGGCTGAGCAGGCTCTTGCTGTTTCCTCAGTGGAAAAAGGAAACACTCAAACACTCAGGCAGGGCGCAAGAGCCAGACAGGAGTTTTTAGACTTGCCAGGACTGTGTGCACCCTTCACCCATCAGCACCTTGAATATGTCTGAAATATGTCTGAACGCAGCTTGTGGTGTTTGCCTGAGACACCAATATTTATTCCGAATATTAATTACCTGACTTCTGGCTGGCACAATAATTTTCTACAAAAAGCTGTGTTCTTGCAGGCTGTCTACTTGACAAAACAGGCATCTGAGCTGGAGTGACTCTGTGACTGTCACCCTGAGCACATAAGGGACAGGGAGTGGGTGTGCATGGCTTGCGGATGCACCTGCTGCCCAGGGAGGCAGCCACCCTGCCTCTTCTTTTCCAGGCTTAGATGTTTTGACTTGGACAAACTTTGATTTTGTCACTCTGCTCCATTTGCTTGAGCTCAGGATTGCACCTTACTTCATCCAGTTGGTAAATGTATATATTAATAACGTTCCCAAAGGAAGGGTGGTTTTTCCCTGGCTGTAAAAGCCTGCCTGCTGGGGTGGATGTGCTTACATTTGCACAGCAGCTGAGCCACTAGGATGCTTTTATCTGTCTGCTCTTAGAGGGTTCAAAATCAGACCCTTCTCTGATAGCTTCCAGGGAAGTGCATTCATCCCAAGGTATAGTCTGGTTGGGATGGGGCACGCCACTACTCGTGGTTTGTTCAGGGAAAAGATTGTAATATGCGAGGCACAAGGTGTTAAACACCCTTTGCAGCCCCTCTGTCTGAGAAGCTTTTTAACTTAGAGGCACTAGTTCTTGGCTGAGGGTGGACAGCTGGATTTCTATATGAAGAGTAATCATTACTCCTCACACTTTTGCATGTGACTTTGGAGGGTGAGGGGCAGAGGGGGATTCGTTGCTCTTGTCCTTATGAGTGACTTCAACTTCCCAGATATCAACTGAGGCTATTATACAGCAGACACTAGCAGGTTCAGGAAAGTACTGAAATACTTTGAAGATAACTTTTTGGTACTAAGGGAGCCAACTAAGAAAGATGCTCTCCTACATCCGTTGTTGATCCAAGGTGGTTTTGTGGGTGAAGTGATGGTCAGTGGCTGTCTCAGCTACAAAGATCATGAAGCAGTTAAGTTTAAAATCTTTAGTGATATTAAAAAAAACTGTCAGCAGAGCTAATACACTGGATTTGGGAAGAGCAGACTTCAGCCTGCTCCAGGAGTTAGTTAGTAATGTCTCCTAGGAATTTGCTTTTAAGGGAATGGGGTCTATAAATGCTAGTCAATATTTAAGACCCAAGGAGCAGGTAATTTCAGTGTGTCAAAGTGTATGGACTTTGGAAGTACAGTCAAATTACACAGGACTACAGAGATGCAGTTTGCCAGAGTAGGAAGTAAATTCTTATGGCTAATGCTCAAGGGCAGTTGAAACTGGCCAGTATTGTGGTGGATTACAAAAAAGGCTTCACACATGTTAAATCCCTCTGTGTTTAAGCAAAGGAAGGACTAAAGAAAACATTTGTCTATTAATTGATGAGGGTGGTCACCTCAAAAATAGGGATGAAGATAAAGCAGAGACATTTAATGCTGCTTTTGCCTCTGGCTTTAACACCAGTGATGGCCACTGGGGCTCTTCAAGCCTGTTGGAGGCCCACAGCTAGGGAAATTATATGCTCCTCATTGACTTTCAACTTGTATGGGATTTGCTGCTGCAGCTGAATGCACATTAGTCTATGGGACCCAATCGGATTCGTGCCAGGGTACCAACAGATTTGGCTGATGTTATCGTGCGATGTCTCTCAATTATTTATCAACAATCTTGGGAATCTAGAGAGGTCCCAGTTGACTGGAGGCTGGCAAATTATTAAGGGCAAGAAAGAAGACCCTGTTAATTATAGGCTACTGAGCCTCACTTTGGTGCCTGATAAAACTGCTGCCTGGAGAAGATTGTTCTGGGAGTTACTGAAAAAACACTTGAAAGACAATGCATTCATTGGTCAAACCCAACATGGGTTCACGATGGGAAAGTCATATGTTATTAACTTAACACTGTTTTATGAGAAGATTAAGTAGTGGAATCAGGGAAGGTAGTGGATACCAGGGACGGTTCTGGATTTTAAGATTTTTGTACCATCTCTCACAGTATCCTTTTGGACAAACATACAGATAGTTGCATATACAATATGATGGATAAGCAATTGGCTGAAAGGTTGGGCTCAACACAAGTGATAAATGGGATAACACCTGACTACTCACTAGTGGTATTCCTAGGGCTCAGTTTTAGGTCTAGTTCTCTCCATTGTTTTTATCAATGACCTGGACAGAGGAGTGGAGTGCACATTAAGTAGGCTGGCTGACAATGCTAAATTATGAGAAGTTGTTGATTCCCTCAGGGATGGAGAGGCCTACAGAGAGATCTTGGTAGATTGGAGCATTGGGCAATCATCAACTATGTGAATTTTAACAAGGACAAATGCTGGATTCTGCACTTGGTATAATCCTGGGTCTGCTTATAGATTAGGGGACAAGAGGTTGGGATTCAGCCCTGCAAAAAGACCCGGGGGGTTTGGTTGGTGATAACCTCATTGTGAGTCAACAGTGGGCCCTGCTGGCCAGAATAGCCAAACCTACCCTGAGGTGCATTAGGCCCAGTATAGCTAAGCCGTTGAAAGAAGTGATTGTATTGCTATATTCAGCATTGGTGTGGCCTCACCTTGAGTACTCTGTGCAGTTGTGGGCTCCATAAGAGAGAGATAAAAATGTTAGAATGTGTTCAAAGAGGGAAACAAAGACGGTGAAAGAACTGCAGGGTGTGACATATGAGGAGCAGCTAAGGATACTGTATTTGCTCAGTGCAGAGAAGAGAATGAGTGCTGATCACCTTGCTGTCTACAGGTTCCTCATGAGGGGAGCAGAGAGGGAGTTGTTCTTTTCTATTTGTTGTCTGGTGACAGGATGTGAGAGAATGGCTTAAAGCTGGGTTAATGGAAATTCAGATGGGATATTAGGAAAGCGTTCTTCCCTGAGAGAGTGGTCAAGCACTAGATAAAGCTCCCCACAGAGGTGATCAAAGCCCCAAGTCTGGCAGTGCTCAAGAGGTGTTTGGACAATGGTCCTAAATATACAACTTAATTTTTAAATTACCCTGTGTGAAGCCAGGAGTTGGACTTGATGATCGCTGTGGGTCCCTTCCAACTCAGGATATTCTAGACACCTGTTTCCCTCTTTTAACTGAAAGAAGAAATTAGACATTAGGATATTTATATAGTGGAGTAAGTTACATCTGTTTACTTTTTCCACATGCCCATATTCATGAAGCAAAGAAGATGTAGTCCACATTCTTAATGTTTGTAATGCCATGATTGGAAATGAAAGACCTGGAGATAGAATACCCTGTTTCTAAGTTTCCTCACGATAGTTTTCAACACATTCATTCGTTTCTTACCCTCTGTCACTGCTTAAAAGAGTAAAATCAGTTAACAACGGGCATATGTGATCAACAGCTCCTCCTACTTCAAATCTGTCTTTAAGCTTCAGTTTTTGGGAGTCCATCCCACATTTACCTTCTGCTAGGGTCTATATCAAACCAAAAATACGGTAACTATGGTGCTATGCGAATGTGTGTGTGAAATTGTAAACTTCTGTGTTTGCTAGTCTGTTGACAGGGTGTGGTTGAAATCTACTGGCAAAGGTACAAATAAAGATTCTCTGAAAATTGAATGGTTATTTGAAGAGATGCACAAATAATTAAACTTTCCTCCATTTAGAAAATAAAACATGCTGATTTAGCCGATATTTGAGAATACAGTGAGATCTCCAAATTCCAAGGATTCAATCAGTTCACAAAATAAGTCAAAAAAACATTGCTGAATGAATCAGTGACATAACCAAAGAAACAAATGTAGCATAATTTAGTTCTTCCACAAATACATTGTTAAAATTCACCATTCTTTTCTTTAGGGTATGGATTTTATGGAAGGTTTAGTTTACTTCAATACAGGAAGTTTAACATCACTGTCTCTGATGCTAGCTTTTAGAATTCAGCTCAGATATGAGGGTTTGTGGTGTTGTTTATAGACCGCTTAATTTGTTCTGGTCCATTTTCAAGGCTGCACCTCTCTGTCATGTGTGTCAAATATCTGAGTGTCTGGAGGGATTGCTATCACTCTGAGGATTTTTTTTCCTTGTTTTAAGCAGCATCTCTGAAAGGGAAAAAGATACTGGAAGAAGCTAACAAAGAAAAGAAAAGATTCAAAAAGAAGCAAAGTGTCCACAGGCTATTTCTGACTGATAGGCATTCAAGTGGCTCTGTTTTTTTTCCAAGTGAGCGGCCAAATGAAGATTCTTTATTGACATTCTCTCCTGCCTCTCACCTGTGCCACACAAAGACTCGTAGTCTCCATCCTCTGGCTGAAAGAAATGTATTTCTAGGTCAGGCACACCTCACACTGGAAAGGGAGAGATTTGGCAGAGCAGAAGAAAGGAAGTTTCAGTGCTTCTCTTCTTTTACTCCCAGGCATGATAAGGTTAATGGACTAGGATCTGTTTACTACAGTCAGGTGTGAAAACTAATTGATAGCTACTTTATTTTTAAAGTCAATGCTACCCCTCACCTGGAAGTAATTTCAGAAATGATTGAATATTCATGAGTTTTCTTGATAAAGGTTTCTTTTATCTAGTTGTGTTAGAGCACATATTATAAAGGAGAACAAGGCAAATTTCTTATAGGGTACTGAACACTCAAGCTTGTTTTCTGCAGAAGGAGAAAAAGCATGCCATGTGAGCTGACATAAGAAGAGTAAACTTCGAACAGTTAGCAGGCAACCCAACATGCATAATTCTGGAGTTCACCTCTGACAGCTGTATAAGACTGTCAGTATAACTCACTGATGTTTAGACACTTTTTAAAAAGGATATAGCTAAAAGTCATTGCAATGTTAAAATTTATTCTGTTATTTATTAGACCCTTATAGGAAAAAGAATGAAGAATTGAATAATTGAATGAAATAGTCTCTTATTCCATATAGATGTCCAGATAACAGGCAAGCTGCAAAGAAGGCTGTGAGCCTCTGCTCTTCTTTTCCTTCCTACTCTATGTCCGTGATGCATCTTCTCTCTTCACATCCACCACAACCTGGTGCTGCACATCCTGTTAACCAGTAGCATTGAACTCTAATTCCCTTTTCCTCTCTGTAATAGATCAGGGTTGCAATTGTTCTAATATCTTTTGTGGCTATAGTTTTTTGTCAAGCTAAAAATGGACACAAGAACAGTGACCAAACAGGGAAGATTTATTCATTTATTTAAGAAATCACACATGTGATATTTGTTAATAAAGTAATGTGCTTTCCTGGTTCAGCAAGGGAGGGAGACAAGAGTCCTGATTTTTGTGCCAAAGGCTGAGAGTGTAACTCCTTCAAGAAAATAAAAGGTTGGCTTAATTTGTGTTTGTTTGGTGTATGGGAGTAGGGGACTGAAACAGAGGAGGGGAACATTGGTTTGGTAACCAATAATTGAGAGTTTGTTTTGTTTTGGAGTCTCTGTTGCATACAACTAATTTCTAGGCCTCAATCCTATCCAGTCTTTCAGGCTTAGTAACAAAAATAAAGCAGGTCTGATAATTCCCCAAATGGTTAAATGTTGCTTTAGAGGATTCTTTTATTCCAGTCTGAAACAAGCAAGCCTTTTTCTTTACAGTCAGTTTATATAGATAGCCGTAGTCATCTTATTTCAATCAGTAGAGATACATTGATTACAGCATTTTAATCATCTGGGTTTTGTTTGATCAATTATATAAAAGACAACAGTTGCAGTTACAGTTTGTCTGAAAAAGAGGGAAGATGATTACATTTTGAAAATGGAATCATGTATTCTATGAAGCTTCTGAAGTACACAAAAGGGCTTTTCTACAAATATAGAAATTATAGCCTGTTAGAGTAAGGCACTTTAAATGCATAGGGTTTGAGACATAATTCTTTCAACAATAAGGACTAAGAGTAGTTTGGGTCTATTTAAATTAAATAGTTCAAAACCATATCAGGGACTCAATGCTGTACCTGCATGAGTAACAATACTATTTTGAAGTACTCTTTGCAATTCCTTCCCTATATTCTGCTGAATACTTGAAGCAGTTAGTTACAGCTGAATACTAACAACAGTTACGGACAATGGTTTACACATTTTAAGACAGACAATGAGGTTTAACTGGTGCTCTCATACTTTGTCAAAATGACTGAGGGAATGGAGAAGTTGTCTTCTCAAGGAGACTGAAAAGGTTGGGACTCTTTAGTTTGGAGCAGAGATGTCCGTGGTAGGCTGTGACTGAATCTTATAAAATTGGTAAGAAAAAAGGCAAGAGATGAACTGTTATTCACTAAATTTCACTGCAGAAGAGCTAGGAAATGGATTTTAATGGATTTGAAACAGATAAAGTACTTTTTTATATAGTGTATAGTGGACTTGTGTCCTGGAATAGTGTCTTGCTCTGGGCTCCCCAATTCAGGAAGGACAAGGAGCCTCTGAAGAGGTACAGCAAAGGACTACAAAGGGGCTGAAGCATCTCTCTTGTGAGGAAAGGAAAGGACTTGTGTCTTTTTAGTCTGGAGAAGACTAAGGGGGAATCTGATCAAAACCTATAAATACCTAAAGGGTGGGTGTCAAAAGGAAGGGGCCAGTCTTTTTTCAGTGGTGCTCAGTGAGAGAACAAGAGGAAATGGGCACAAACTTGAATGTAAGAAGTTCAGTCTAAACAGGAGAAGGAGCTTCTTCACTTTTGGGGTGGCAGAGCACTGGAACAGGCTGCCTTGGGAGGTGATGGAATCTCTGTCTCTGGAGACATTTAAAACTCACCTGGACAAGTTCCTGTGCAACCTGCTCTAGGTGGACCAGCTTTGTTAAGGGGTTCAGCTAGATGATCTCCAGAGGTCCCTTCCAACCCCATATCATTTTGTGACTTCTGGAGGTTGTGAAGGCAGATGCATTATGAGCAGATGCAAAAAAAGGATGAACAAACTGTGATGGATGACTCGGACATAGGCATATTCCTTCTAGTGTGCATAATCTAGTTCTTGTAGGTGCTAAGAGAGCACAAGAGCACTGGACTGTAGTATTGAGTATCAGGTGTCCTACTACTACTAGTCAAGGTGCACCATGGGCTTGGGTTACTAAGGCATTCCTTATGCTCTTAATATGAGTGAAAAATTTCATTTAGTGATCAATTTGTTTTTTTCCTTCCCTTTGTGGGAAGTCTAGGCTCCATTTTGAATTTATCTATGATCTCAGCTTGGGCCTCACCTTGTTTATCTCAGCTGTTGTTACAACTCTGAGCTGAAGCTGTGAGCTGGTGGCTTGTAGTTTGAAATCCCAGGCCAACGACTGGTATCAATTTTATTGTGTGGTACAGACAGCATGGTGAATCACAGCTGTGGGCAGGGGCTACCTGCCAGTACTGTACCTGATCTTGTCCTGATGTAATCAAAGCCAGGCTGTTTGACGGCTTTGTTTCCTGCCCTTTTACTGGGCAGTAAAGGAAACTTCTGCCTTCTCCCAGCTGAGAGCAGTCCTGCTTGCTGCTCCCCAGCAGCCAAGGAGAGGATGAAGAGAGACGTTCCAGGCTCAGATAGAAGGCAAAATTGCCTTTGCCACCTCCCAGCTGAGATCTTTTTTTTTTTTTTGTCTGTGGGAGTGCTCAGCTCACATCTGCTCTCCAGTTTCCTTTGGTAAAATCACAGGGAAAAAAGCACGATAGCAGAAGAGATCTTGAGCAAACACCTGCCTCACCTGATGATGTTAAACATCAATGACTGGAAGACTCTGCTGAGACCAGTGTCTGCTTGTGTGAGTGCTTTACTGACATGCTAAATTTGATTGCAGTTATTGGTTTGAGTGGAGGAGTTATTGCTGCCAAGAGTGACTGTCTCAACAGACCCAACCTTGGCATGTGTCCTACTTTGGAGACAGCATGGGCAAAATCAGTAGACTACCTGATCAAAAACACGTCTACCAAGTTATTTGAAAGCTTTGAGGTCTCAGATTGAAAGATGTGAGTAAATTGTGGGGTTTAAGCAGTCTTAAATTGTTGGGGTTTTGAGTTTTTTTTTTTGAATATTGGATACCCAATGTGAAATAACTTGTGCACAAGTTAGCTGCCCGCAACATGTTTCCCAGTCCCAGAGGGAACCACTCTGCCTCCAGATCTGGCCTAAAGAAGGCAATAAGTTGCTGTTGCTGTACGTGATCCATAAAAGTCTTTCATCCTAACGTTGTAGCAGCATGAGCAGATGATTTATTTAATTTGAAAATATTGAGGTGTCAGCGAAGAAGTGTTCGTAAAGTCCAGTAGGTTGTTCTTATTACCTGCTGTCATTATGATCTGCTGAGAGGAATAATACCTTTACATATGATGTGAAAACAGTCACCATGCAGAGTATACCATGTACATACTTAAGTGGAAGAAGGTTATTTGTTCAGCAACTGAAACATCAGGAGCTAATATTGATGTAATAAAATATTTTATGTTATAATTGGTTAGAAGCAGAAAAGCCTTATTATGGGGTCATGTAATTAATGTGTGTAAACCAATTCTGCTAAGTGTCACGTTAGGCTTTTATAAAGCAAAATCAGGGGAACATATTAATATGGCTGGAGACTATGAACTGTGGTATTTAGATAGCATAGTACATTATAAAGATATATGAGTTTGCATATGTGTAACGTAACTTCTTAAAATATGTTAAGAAGACATGTATTTTTCTTGTGACCAACTTGTTATCGTTTTCTAAATCATCTGGTTCTGGACACTTTCAAACAAGCGATGTTAACCAGTCATTAATATTTCTTTTCAATTCTGTTTATTTCACCAGGATTGCAGAACATGTTTTTCTGGATGTTGGGATGCTTCATCCAATAGAATGCAGGGATCTGTGGTGGTTTTTTTTTAAATGTATGCAATGTGCAAACTGCATTGCAGGAGGAGCTGTCTCTGAGACAAACACACCCAGCACTGGCACATTTGTGAAGGAGGTGGGTGAACACTACCCTAAGAGAAGCTTAGAGATTTGATTGCTGATGATTGAACTGGAAAGGTCTGTAAGGTGTCAGCAGTGTAGAAATACTTCATTATTCATTTTCAATTCTGAAAGCACTCTTATGTTCTGCTACATCTATTTTGGGCAAGGCTTGCATGTTAATTGGACTGTATGTGCATGTGTGCCTTCAGTGATGACAAATAAGAGTTGGCCAAGGGCAAGGAGCTGTCCCTCTGCAACATTGTTAGACTTGCAACTAAAATTTACAGACAAAAGCAATTGTTTTATTGGCCCAAAGACACATTTGAATGAATTGTTCGTAGCTGAGACATAATCTTCCAGTTCATAACGGTGTTAAGAAATGTATGATACTTATGACACTTCATTTAAAAAATGAAGTAAAGTCAAAATAAACAAGGCCACAGGCCGTGGCTGAAACGTAGCACTGTGCATTTTGTGCTAGAGCATTAATCCTTATAGCTGGTTCTCCTTTCAGGTTTGGTTTCATATTTTAATCACCAGTGCTTTGGGGGTACTCAGCTGTCAGATATTGATATGCACACTTCTAAGTAATTGTTTATGCTGCATCTGTATGACAGGGATTCCTGCTCTTTGACAGCTAGACATCCGGCTAAAATGATTTTCAAATTCTCTTGGGGGTTTTTGAAGTAATGTGAAATTTAAGTCTTCTCTCTCTAGTACCCAGGTTATTATTGGACTACTGGAAATTAGGATTCTAGCAAAGGGAAGTGCTCTTATTTTATTTTATTTTATTTTTTAATTACCAGAGTAGACAGCTGTCCACTTTTCACCAAGGACTGCCTTAGCAAAGCAACTCAAATTTTCAGAGGCATTTGCAGTTATGATTGACAAGTCCAGCTTGTGAGTTGGACACTATCTAGAAAGCCTAAATAGAGCAGTTTTGACAGTGTTGTGTCCACATTTTAGAAATTTAAGTAGCCACTATTCACTTGGGAGCAAGTCCTGGGAGTTTTGGACATACAGTTGATGTAATTGCACACCAAATATGGATGTTCTGCAGTCTCCATATTCCAGGAATGAAAAAATGTACACATTTTTAATAAATCTTTTATTGCAATGTTCTACTTGTAGCTTCATCATTTCAGGTTTTACAATAATATAGATGTAGAGAAAGGGACGGAAGTTTTGTCAGTTTTCAAGTGTCTTAAAAACCCAAACTCTGTATACTTAGTAAGTATATACCAGTTATGTCAGTGTGAATGCCATCCAAGATCTGTCAGGAAACATTATTTACCAAAAGACTAAAAAAATCTGTATTTCCAAAAATCCTACTTGACATGAGAGCTGCTAGAAGCAGTATAGCGAGAGGAGTTGAAATAACTTTGAGGTCTACCCACTTTGACCTTACATGTAGGCCATATAAGCTAGATTCCCAAAATAACTTTAATATCTACATTAGATTAGTTGTCAGACTGTGTTCAGCCTCACAGCCCGCTGTGTTTCAACATGACTTGAATAAGCTTTTAGATCATGGCTTTAATCCTAGAGATTTGAAGCAGCACCACGGTGTCTTTTAAAATACATGGGTATGAAGCAGCTGTTGAAAATAGAATACCATGGATGAATAGACCTCTCTGTTACAGATATAGAACTTGCTACCATTTTTCCTTGAAAACACATTTCTGCAATGCATTTGCACAAGAAATGTGGATTGATTGCAATGCATGACCTTAATAAAATGCCCTGTGAAGAGCAGAAACGAGGCCTATAGGTTAGCTTCCAATAACCTTCAATATATCCTTATCACCTGCTCTTAAGTGTTAGGGCTTTTGCATGTGAATAAGAGCCACATATACAATTGGAGTGCAAAACTGAAACTGATTTGGGGAAATAAGTTCAAGTGATGCCTCAATGTTTTTGGTCTCTTAAACCGACCCTGCAAGCATGCAGGCTAAGGTCTACATTCCTAATGAGACACACACAGATTACAGTATTAATTAATTTAGAGTCTTATTTGACAGAAAATAAATTCAGCAACATGTACGTACAAGCATGTGTATTTTGTTACAAGAGTTCCTTAAAATCAGTTCCTGGTAAAACAGGATTTCTTCTTGAACAAAGAATCACATCTTTAGTCCTTTGCTAATTTAGCAAATCTCTATTTCACCAAATCTCAGTTTCATCAAACTGAGGCTAAATACTCAGGAATTCCTCTGACAATAATTTCCCTCACAATCTGGAATATAATCTAAGAACAATTTAAAGAGAATTGCATCAATAATGGCTGACTGAAGATAGAAGTCTCTGAGACCATTAAGAAAGCAGAAAGTGTGAGAGGGTGTGTCTGGAGACAGTGCTCAACTTTCTCACTGAAGTAAAATACAATTACTATTACTATAAGTAAAAGGACAATTATACCTATCCCTAAGTTTTGCGGTGAATGGAATCAAGGTCACTTGTCTCAGTTTTGAACTGGCTTGCTTCTCATTTTTCTTCTGCTTCTCTCTTCTCATTTTGTTACATGATGAGAAACTTGCATTTATTCTTATGGAACCTTTAGGTTTAGGTGTGTTAACAAAAAAGGCTTCTTAACTTAAAAACTTAGTCGAGAATAAAGGATTGCTGTTACTCCTGGACTGCTTCTCCTGGGAACAAAAGAGAGGTCACAGAGAGCCATTACTTTGGAAACCCTATCCAGAGCAGGACCATCAAGAGATAATAGCTCTTCCTGGCTCTCTCTAGATACTGGGAGTCGTCCATAGAAGATGGCATTATCGTGCCTGGAAAGTTTATGCATGATCATGCATTCCCATCCCATGCCTATCCATAACTATTGTGATCCCTGAACTGGCACAGGAATATCCAATTAATTCAAAATTAATTCAATTAATTCAAAAACATTTGAGATTGACTATCAATTAAGCCCATAGAATGGTCCAGGCAGAAAAGGATCTCCAAAAGACATCTAGTCCAACCTCCCCACAGAGAGCCGGGACACCCCCAACTAGACCAGGTTGCCCAGGGCCTTGTCAAACCTCACCTTGAATATCTCCAGGGAATGGGTCTCAATCACCTCCCTGTGAGGTCTCACTGACAGTCTTCATCTCTACCTCATCTCTCATCGTGTGCAAGTGTGATCTTCCTTTCTGTTGCCAGCGAGGATGAGCAAGGCACAGCTTATGCTATAGTTGTTTCAAAGCCCATATGCATGTGCTGATTGCTCAGCTGAGCCAGGCAGACTTGAAAACAGAGCTCAGAGCTGTAGTCTTCCCCTCAGTCAAGGGAATGACTTGGGTTTTGTGTCCTCTGCGCAGCAGCAAATTTTCTCAGAACTTGTAGGACTTTACCTCTTGTCTACTCTCTGTCAAGCGAAGCTTAAGCTTCTTAACAAGTTCAAAATTGTTGGAGAGATAAGAATAGGTGAAGGCAGGGAGAATGGATCAATAGTTCAATCTTTTAAGTAATCTTTCCTTAGGACCCAGTCTTTTAAAAACCTTTTGTATCCTCACCTCATCTTAGTGAAATTTGTTCCAGTCTTCAGTCTTGCAGCAAGTTGAAAAGGAGCACTTTGTGTTTTCATGCTGCATACTGAAGGACTGCTTTAGTAGCACGACAGTCCTGCATTTTTCAAAGGAAGAACTCTGTTTTGTTTCTAAAGCTCAGAAGTTAGACAGGATGGAGTAGCAGAAAGGAGGGGAGAGTGAAAATAAGTAGCAGCCTCGAACACAAAATTCATGATTAAATGTTAAAATCTGAAAAATTCATGCTTATTTTGACAATTTCTTGGATCCAGTCCAGTATTTAAACTCTGAAAGGTTTGATTCTGTTTCTCATTCAAGTTAAATTATTTTAAAAATAAGATGGATAATCCCCAGTAAAGTAATAATAATAAACCAAAAAAGGTTAAGGAAAAATTCAGTTCAGTTGAAATTTTTACTATGTGTACTACCAGGTTCAAGTATGCTTGCACTATCACATTAAAGTTTTTGTTTTGTTTTGGTTTTTTTCTCAGTAAAATCTTCCTATGTCATCCAAGATTGTGAGTTAATTGAAAAGTCAGCAATGAACATATTTTTAAGTAAATGACTCTCCTCTTTATTTGGGTAACTTTTTTGGCATATTTTGTCTTCCCAGTGAACAGTTGTAAAAGTTTGGCTGTGGTTAATTAGCTCTAAGTAATATTTTCATTTCATATTTTGTGTGTGAAACTACTTCCTAAGCATTGCCTTTATTACTCTGAAGAGGAGGTTAGAGAAGATTCCTGAGAAGACAAGCTGTAGCAGAGTTAGTTATACCAAGCATCTGTGACCTGCCCTAGGTCAGGTCTGACTGGGGCAGTATGAAGAAATTAACCTTTGAGACACATTTTCAGGGAGAGGAGATGTTTTTGTGAATGGGAGCTGTTGAGCAGTTTAGAAATATTTTTGGATGTTTGCAATCTATTAATGTATTTCCCAGACAATTTTCTTTAACACATAAACTCTGTATTTGCAGTCACAAACTCGTGAATTTGAGAAAGGACAGGACGGATCAAAACAAAATACCTTTAATTGATTTTGTTTGGTCTGAAGTAGGTAGGAGTGCATTTTAATCTATGAAATATTTAAGTCAGAAGTTAACAAATAATGGTATTACACCACAGTAAGCAATTAAAATAGATCTGATGGTTTCTGTGCTGGTAAAAGCAGTGATTACATTTTGCTCCCGGGAGCTTCTTTAAGAATCTGGACTAACTTCCCAGAGACAATTCAGAGGACCTGACAGAACAGGTCAGGTTGGTCAGCTGTTGGTCAGCTGTATTGAAGTGACCAGTATTGTCGATGTAAAACAATAAGGAACTATAAAATAATGCAGTTTGTCATTGAGAGAGCTTTTCTATGGTGATATGCCAGCTTTGAAATATTTGGTGCCCATCCGACTGGGATGCTAGAGCCTGACTCTGAGCCCTAACTCAACTTTGTGTAGTTTGCTAGAAAAGCCAGATGACATTTGGGTTTTGTGTCCTGGTCTTGGCTCAAACTAGCAAATAAATTATTTTTCAATGCCAGCCTCATACGTTCTTTATGCATTTTCACTGGGAATATAAATTTTGTAAAATTATCTTATCTACATTAAGCTATGGCCTGCTGCAGTCATTGTTCATTTCAATAGAGAATCAACTCACCTTGCCCCTTAAATAGAGTTAGGGCCATGAGGATACAGTCACAATGGGGCTGGGGTTACAGGGAGGTGCTAGATATACATTTCCCCTTTTCTTTCCTGTTCTTTGTTATGCTTCTATTTAGCAAACCGATTACACCATTTATTTAGTAAGGAGGTTCATGCTTTAATCAAACTAAATATAGTAACAGCTAGATTTGTTAGAAAGACAAAGAAATGAGTGTGATGTGTAAGTAATACCAGGTCAGGCCCACAATTTCTTAAATGTTCTTATAAGTTTTCTGCTGGCTACCAAAAATTTACATTTACTGCCAGAAATTCCTATGGAGATAGGAAAGCTAACTCTACATACTCAGAAAAAACAATGGCTATCAATATAATTACCTCAATATAAATAGCTTTTCTTAGCTTTGAATAACCTTTAATTTTGTGTACTTTACAGTTTAGAAGATTCTGATTTTCCACTTGGCAATTCTACTATCAAAATCAATCTCAAAGACCAAATCAAATCTTTACTGAGACACATTCAGTTCCATTGTTAAACTTCTGGCTGTTACACGTCTACCACTTGGTATGAAGCAGAAATTTAGTAATCACAGTTTCAGAGGCATAGGAAGACCTGGAATATAAATGGCATCATATGTGGTAGTTCTGCATAGTAATTACTTTCTCCTACATACAGTCAAGGCAAGTGTAATTTAAGACAAAAGAGGAACAGTTCTATTAAGACAGAAAATAATTTTGTTAGAGTAGGGTTTTTTTGTGAGAGACAGAACGTACAGGGAAAGGAGACATCTTTAGTTGGAACTACTGTGATATTGCTGGAATGAGCAGACAAGATTTTGAGCAAAGCACTTACTTGTGGCTGAAGATCCAACGTATGGAATTTTTTTCTGGCTACCGAATAATAAAGTACAATATTAATTTTGTTTTGTAAGAGTTTTCCCAGCAAATAAGGAATTGTAGAACACAAATAGCAATTAATGACTTTTTGTACAGCTCTGTAATAGTCCTCAGTGACTAATACAGGTA
>VZTM01000327.1:0-10865 GCA_013400555.1 Jacana jacana | reverse complement strand
GGCTGCCTTACCATGAATAACTTCTTTAATGTAAATACCTCCGTAGCTAGAATTCATAGAGTGAATGTGCCTTGTTTATAATTTCTACATATATATAAGGTGTGTTTGTGTAAGATTTGCCGGAGATATATATATATATATATGTATCTTTTAAAGGTACAACAATGTTAGCTGCAATTTACCCACTAGTAAATCTCTGCTTGAACTGTACTGTATTTTTACTATTTTTTCCAGGAATGTGCTACAGAAACCTTCTCTGTGCATCAGCTGAATGTGAGCTGGATATTATGTTAGTCAGCCTTCACTGATACGCTTCAGTGTTTCTCCATTTTTTTAAAGGTCCAACATTTCAGTAATGAGTTCGCTTAAAAATTGAATCTAAAAAGTGTTGATCTGAGAATCGTGACTTTTGAGTAATGTGGAGAATTTTGTAACAAACTGATTCTCAAATCTTATGCTGTTCTTTACGGTACTAAATAAAATGTTGATTCTGTGGAATTTTACATTTAGAAAACACAACTCTGCATTTCATTGTGGCTTTTTGGAACCAAAGCATAGAAAAGTTTTAATAAGATGTATTCTCACTTATTTTTTTTTCTTTTTCTATTTATTATTTTTTTTTCTCTGCCTCCAAACATGTTCAGTGCATGGTAAACTAAGGCCATTATATTTTTCCAGAGAGCAGATGTGATAATTAAGAACAGGCATAAGTTTCAAAATTCAATGAAAAACCATAGTTACCAAGTGTATTTCCAAAATGAAGTGCAAACAATATGCACATCCAATGTTATGTGGATGATTAATGGAGGAATGTTGGTGTTTTTCCATTAGTTTCTTTATATTGCTGTACACAATCATACATACTCTGACCATCAGAATTTCAGTCTACTAAATATGCTTGACTATACTGCCAATCAATAGTTTCTTCTAGCAAATAAAAACCATTAATAGCTTCAATATTAAAAAAAAGTTCTGCTTCAGCGAGAATGGTACAGTATAACAATTTATCATTATTACTTCCTCCTCAACCTGAAGAATGTGCATCTAAATTAATTCCTGTCACTTAGGTGCTCTCTTGATAAATAAGTTATCTATATTTAATGTTTCTTTATTCTCATTTTATTATCCATGTGTGCAGCATTGAAAGAAGATAACTGACAAGGCAGTGTATCACGGCAAGAGAATTTGCTATTGCTTCTTTGCACTTTTTGGTAAAGCAGCTATATTTAGAATACATCCTGTGAGCCATGAATTGTCTACTTATACACTTATCTTTTTCAGCCCATGATATAAAATAGCTTCTTCATACTGCATAGATAAATATTGCCAAGTTTCTTCCGTATAGTTACAGTATTTGTTTCTACAGTAACTGATTAATTTACAAATGCTATGAGCAGGAAGATTATTTTGAGGTGTAAATCCAGTATAATAGGTGTTTGTGTGGGTGCTGTGAGACTTTTGTTGCCTGCACCATAGGTAGTGCTTTAGTTAAGGAAAATGAGAGGCTGAAACTCAATTTCTGAGGTGAGGAGTGATTTATGATTGCAAACATACAGGAGCGTAGGAGTGAAAATAATAAACATTTGATGAATTTGCACACTCCTCTATTTACTATATATAATTATTTCCTGTGCATAGCATTAATGTGTTTCAAGGAAAAAAAAGCTTCTCGTAACATATCCTCCTGCAGGGTCGCTAAGCTCACCTATTAAAAACAATTGTTTCTGTAGCATTTAAAAAAAATAAAAATACTTTATCTAAAAAGCTGTATATAATCTGTTACTGGCAGGGGAATTTACAAGTTCCTATTGTTCATCGGTGCAGTAAAAATATGTTGAGAACTACCAACATAAATATATTACATATAACGTAAGAAGGATTCACAGAAAGCAGATCCCAAACTCGCTCTTCATGAATGAAAAATTACTTGAGTAATATTATACTTTTTATTGTTTCTCTTTAAAACCAGGAAGATGTTGCTGAGGTTCTCTACAAGAGCATGTACTAAACTCTTTGTGGTGACGATCACTTTCTCTGTACTTGATGCAGTAGTTGTAGTAACTTACAATACAATTCTCCATGTTCCCTATCAAGTTTAGTTGATGGCAGACTTTATCTTTTTTGCCTCATTTGAAATTTCGAGTCTTTTTCCCTTCTGTACAGCATTAATGAAGTGCTGTGTTTCTAAATCTGAAAAAAAAAAAAAGGCGGGGGGGGGACACGGGGACTGTTAATTTTAAATTACTTCTAGAAAGAAGTAATGAGACAAATACAACTGCTTCACCATGCTGTGAAATGTACAACCAACATGGACTCCAAAAGCNCACCAGCTTTGTTGCCCTCCTCTGTACTCGCTCCAGCACCTCGATATCTCTCTTGTGCTGAGGTGCCCAGAACTGGACACAATACTCAAGGTGTGGCCTCACCAGTGCTGAGTACAGGGGGACAATCACCTCCCTACTTCTGCTGGTCACACTATTCTTTATGCAAGCCAGGATGCCATTGGCCTTCTTGGCCACCTGGGCACACTCACTTGGTTCCTGTACCCAGGGCTTGTAGCAGAGATCGGTCCCTTTACCAAGCTGTAGGTTCTGCGAGAGACCAAGTAATCCAACCAATTCTCAGTGACTCCACTCCTGCAGAGCTCAGGCTGAGCACCTGAAAAAAACCCAGAGAAGAAAAGTAGGTCCTGGTCTGACATTTTGGTGCTCTAGAAGGATTCCTAAAATTCTTATTCATAATGGGATTACCTTGTTAAAACCAGAAGACAGCTAGATGGGTCTTGGTTTCCAGTGGTTTAATATTCATAGATCATCATGAAAGCAGCCACTAAACAAGAGATATCCAAAGAACATAAAAAAAGTACAAATAAATCATTGTTTTTAAAATTGGCAAAATTTAATAGAGTAAATCACGGTATTGCGTACCAAGAAGTTGTTTCTTATGTGTGATTTGGAAAACAGAATAAAAACTCAAATATCAAAATTTTCAGTTGACAAGTATGATTACTTTCTTATATTGGGATTAAATCAAATTATCTCTTAGAAAGTACAAAATAAATTAACTGGAAAAAGAATCACCTGAATTAGGTGATTCAGACTGGGTGTCACTTTAGTGTATGAAACCTTCACTTCCCAAAATGATCAAAGAGGAAAAAAAAAAGCACGTGACATATTTGGATGGGCAGGAGTATCATAAAAAAGGTGGATGCAAATTTGAAGTTTGTGATTCAGGCTGTTGATAAAGGCGTGTGTTATGTAGAGCATTTGCTTACAGTAATATGTCAGTTCAAACTTTTTTTATACTGTGTGGGAATATGGGGTAAAGCCCTTAATGGCACTCTTATAAATTTGTCACTTTTCCTAATTCAAGACTAATTAAAATAATCTGGAAAGTAACAGCATCTATACAGCCCCATTGTATGCTAAGAAGTCTGCAAGGACGTATCAAGAATTCAAAATCCAAACTCTTTCAAATACCCCATCCAGATATAATTATGTAATTAAAGCTGACTGATCTTCTAGTTTTAGATCTAACTGCAGTAGGTGCTGTGGTTATTTTCCTCCTTGACAATAGCCAGAGTGGGCAAAATCCTTTCAGAGATTTCCTGATAAGGGAGTGGATTATGTCTTTAAATGAGTTCTACAGTGTTGCATTTCCAGCAGCTCACCTTCTAATCCTTCAGGTCTGGAATTTCTTAGGGTTTCACAGGCTTCAGCTATCCTCAGACATGCATACAATGTATAGTCTCTCTCCATTGTGAGATGAGGCCAATTTGTGCTCATGGAGTGAACCTGGTCTCCTGTTGCATCTCTCAGTAGACCACCTGCAACTCCTTTATGTTGTTGTAATTCCACAGCATGTCATGTTATTTTGCCAGCAAATATATTGAGTTCAGCTGCAGCTGCATCAATTAGCTCCTCAAGTCTGCAAATACTGACACCAGTGACACTTTTTTGGATGAATGAGGGACCTACTGGCAAGTACATAAATGAAACGATCAACCCTCCCTTTCATGTGTCTGTGTTTAAACATTCTTTTACCATCGTGTACTTTGAAAGTGACAATCCTCTGCCCTTAACTCACAAAATGCATACAAATATTTTGCATCTGTCACAACCAAGTGTTACCAATGGATATGCAGATGTGTTGCAGCACAGATGCTGGTTAAAAATATATATATATATATAATCCTGTTGATCAGAGTTAATTGTTATTTTATGATACCAACTATCATTATAGATCATTATGAGCTAGTAGTGGGCCCATGTGGCCAAGAAGGCCGATACCATCCTGGCCTTTATCAGCAATAGTGTGGTCAGCAGGACTAGGGAAGTGCCCCTTTGCTTGGCACTGGTGGGGCCACACCCTAAGTATTGTTTTCAGGAAAGACATTGAGGTGCTGAAGCGTATTAAGAGAAGAGCAACACAGCTGATAAGGGGTCTGGAGAACAAGTGTTTTTGAGGAGCAGCTGAGGGAACTGGGGTTATTTAGTGTGGAGAAAAGGAGGCTGAGGGGAGACCTTATCCTTTTCTCCAACTACCTGGAAGGAGAATGTAATGAGGTGGACATTGGTCTCTTCTCCCAGGTAACAAGCGATAGGACAAGAGGAAATGGCCTCAAGTTGCCCCAGAGAAGGTTTAGATTGGATATTAGGAAAAAATTTCTTCACCAAAAGGGTTGTCAAGTATTAGAAAAAGCTGCCTGGGGAAATGATTGAGCTGCCATCCATGGAGGTATTTAAAAAACATATAGGCATGAATGCTTAGGGACACGAGTCAGTGGTGGAACTGGCAGTGCTAAGTTATTGGTTGGCTTGATGATCTTAAAGGTCTTTTCCAACCTAAATTATTCCAGGATTCTATATAGCTAGTATCTTGTGATCACTGATTTTTATTCTGTTATTGTTATCCTGTGTTTGTTCCAATTAATGTCTCTCATCTTATCAAGTATATGAGCTCTTCTAAAAGGGCTGTCTTTATCTTCCCAGAATATGTGTAGTGCTTTCTTTTATGGGGTTACTTTGCCAAGGCACTACTGTCTTATAAAATATGAGTACCTACTCACTTGACTCCTCTAGCCCTACACTGGTTAGCGTTACTTCAAAAGTGAAGGTGAGTTTTTGATTCCAGGCTTTAAGATGCTTATTTGCTGCTTACCTATCCCGGTGTTGTTGTCTTTCCACAGCAACTGAAGGGTCTAAGTCTTAATGTATTTTTAGAAGGAAGAATTCCTTCACCTGTGTTGCTGTTGGAGGTTTTGTTTCATTTGTTTGGATATACTAGAATGCACAGAATAATTCTAAATTAATTGGAGAGTCTCTTCTCAAAAAACTATTGAACCTACTTCAACTTCTCCAGTGAGAACGATGTTGTTAATTCATACTGTGCAAGACAGCTCTGTTTTCTTTCAATTATGTCAGTGTCTGTCCATATTAATTGTTCAGTAACTGCTATCATCCATCTTAATCTTATTTTCACCAAGGCATGGTATATTTGGTACTCCAACCCTTGTTTTGAGGCATCTTCTGGGGAATGTTTCGAACAACTCTCTTGACATAGCAAGTTGTAACACACACTGGGACTATGATGGTGATAATGTGTGAGTGCATGTGAGTCACTTTCTTTCAGTTGTTTTGGACAATCAATAACATGTTCAGGAGTGAAAGATACAGCAGATGTTTGGATCCAGTGGAAGACAAGGATGTCACCAAGAAATATTTGTGGGGTCAATCAATTGCTGCAGTGAGCAGCTGTGGATACTGAACTGTGCTGAGAGGGACACGAGAACTGTAGGGGGCTGTTGATATGATGGGGAGTATACACATCAATAAGATAAGGAAAAATGGATCTTGGGAGTCCAGAGAAATAGAAGTCATCTTGGGAGACTGGGCAGATGGGTTACAATTGCAATAGCAGTGAACACTTGAGAGTTTATTACTGACCTCAAGGGACAGTCACTGAGGCTGACAAGCAGTACCTGTTTTCAGTGGTTTCCAGGGTTTTGATATGTTTTTTACAGGTAGACAATGAAGAAAAACTGAGTGTCTGCCCTCAGTGCTGGGAGAAGGGATGGTGTATGCACATCGGGAGCCTACTTTAGCTGGCTTATTTCAGGCAATGATTCATGATAGAAGAAAATGCAGATATAAGTCCTGATTAGGTTGACTCAGAAAAGAGGTTTTCAGTTCAGATTAAAGTTGTGCAGAACTGGTACTTGACACTTGCATTAAAAATAACCACATACAACATTGCTTGCTGCAGTAGTTGCAGTCTCCTTTGTTTACCTTGCCCCTTCTTTACTTTCAGGGGAAGAAACATCCCATTGGTCCTCAGAGTGTCTAAATGCAGAGGAACATGACAGTATGTGTGCATGTGTATTCAGTTGCCTCTCTGTGCATGCAGAAATCAGAACGGGAAATATAACCTGAAGGGTTAACACCATATCATTTGATCCTGACCCTGCGCTGATATAGCTCTGTTAATGTCGGTGGAGTTTGTGCTGATTTATACCAGCGTGGAGTCAAAGAGCACAGCCTCATGGCACCCAGAAAAGTTGGGGTTCCCCTGGAAAGGATAATGGTAAATAGGTAGCCAGAGGTTTTTCTCCTTGTTATTTTAGAACTCTGCCAGACATTACTTCTTACTTCTCCCTCTTCTCCCAGCAATATGTAAATGGGCTTTGTCAGGTGTTCTTGCAGGCTGCCCACTGGTGGAAATGGTGAGCAGTTCAGTTCTGCAGAGGCACCACACCAACGGACAAACCATCCTCACAAAAGGGAAGTCAGGCTGGATAATGTGTCATTATGTCTCTCCTCTCACGAAACCTGACAGAAAAGCACAACAGAATCAGCTGCTTTTCCTTCTTATCTTTAGCCTTTTACCTGGGTTTGTTTCTTCTGTCCTTATGGTTTCTTGTCAGCTTTAGCTGCATCTATCCTTCCTTTTGCCTGAGCCTCTACTGGCAGGCAGAAGAGAGGCAGTCTGATCTAGAGAATAGTCAGCAGCAGGCTATAAATTTGGCAGCATATCATGAGCACACTTCAATATACTGTGTAATTTATAAGCCAACACATCCATTTTAAGACCAGCCCTGAATCCCAGTATATCAAAAAGCAGGAGACTGAAGAATAGGCCACTGCTGCCACTTATAATAACCCCTCCAGAAACACATTGTGTGAAGGATCTTCTATCTATCATTAAAGTTGTTTTCTTTCTCCTTTTAGCTTCTATGTGCCATGTATTTATTAGAAGTTATTGCTAGTAAGACTTCATTGATAAAGCTCCATTGTACCTTGCTCAAAAAGAGAACAAAAGATGTAATATTCCCTGGCATATCATGTGGACTCTTATTGTATGGCATTGACTTCAAGGGACAGAAATTTCTCTCATTAAGTTTTCTTTGCTACTGAATTCCTGGCAAAATAAGAGTTCAAAAACCAAGTTTAAAACCCAAAGGGATTCAAAAATGTCAAAATGCTTTATAAATTGAAGGCATAGGGAAGTTCTAGACACAGCTTTAAAATATATGCATCGTGTTAACTGATATTTTACAGGGGAGTTTCTCTCACTCTGGGCAGAGGAAAATTATCTTATGGTCCTGCCCTGCTTCTGCATGCCAACACATGTTTCCCCTGGGTAAGCTTGCCCTCTCTGCAAGAGAGATGGACAGGGACCATTTCTGAAGGGGAAGGGATCTGCTCATTTCCCTTCCTTCTTCCTCTACTTTACTCTGAAGGTGAGTACTGAAGTGAAGGTCATAAGATGAATCTAATTGTTTGTCGTGGATTAACCCCAACCAGCAACTAAGCACCACAGTTGCTCACTCATTCACTCTCTCAGTGGGTTGAGATAAAGATAATTTAACAAGTAAAGCAAAAGTTGCTCTCACAAGCAAAGCAAAACAAGGAATTCATTCACTGCTTCCCATCGGCAGGCAGATGTTCAGCCATCTCTAGGAAAGCAGGGCTCCATCATGCGTAATGACTACTTGGGAAGACAAATGCCGTAACTCCAAACATCCCTCATTTCATTCCTCTTCCCCCAGCTTTCTAGGCTGAGCATGATGCCATATGGTCTAGAATATCCCTTTGGTCAGTTGGGATCAGCTGTTCTGGCTCTGTCTCCACCCAACTTCTTGTGCACCTCCAGCCTACTCACTGGCAGGGTAAGGTGAGAAGCTGAAAAGGCCTTGACACCATGTTAAGCACTGCTCAGCAATAACTAAAACATCTCTGTATTATCAACGTTATTTTCAGCACAAATCCAAAACATAGACCTATGCTAGCTACTATGAAGAAAATAAATTCTACCCCAGCCAAAACCAGCACAATACTAAAATGCCCTTGGGATTTAAATCCTTTTTGTGTTATTTATCTATTTATTTATTGTTTATCTATTTATTTTCTGTCCCAGAAAATCCAGGCTATCCAGAGAATGTTCTGAAAGGAGGAGCTACCCAAAGCTGAATTACCTGATGGGCCTGACCTTTGAGCTACAGGTAACTAGCTGTTTATAACCTGAATGGAGGAAAGGCATTTTAAAACGAGACAAAGCATGTACCATGGAGACTCAAAGACTACCAGCAAAAGTTAGATACAGACCAGAATACTTGAAATAATAAGAAAATAAGACAACTTCTCTCTCCATGCCTCACTGCCTCTAACGGAGTATCAGATTAGTGCAACAGCCAACAGAAGCCAACACAGACTTGAGAAGTACCATAACACAACCAAGATTAAATAGCAGAGTCATGCTGGCACCTGAGCCATCTATGAAAGCAGAAGCCATCGTTCACTGCAAAGCAGGTAGCAGAAAACAACCATTAGAAATTAGAGCAAGTATTTTCAGGGGCAGAACTAAATATATCTTGGTATCAGGGCTGTATAAATATAAGTGTGTGTGTGTGTTTACATATATATATTTATATTCCAAAAGTTATTGACTCTGAGTTATACCCTGAACTAGTCCTGCTCACTGAGGCACTGTCAGTGAGGGCTTCCGTAAGAAAGGACTCAATGAATGCCAGCGTCTTAATACCCTCCTCAGGATCAGTATACGGAGAAAATTCCTAATTTACAGCTGTGATAAAAGATGACATGTGGGATGTTCACCCTCCTTTGCAGCAGTGCTTATGGACTTCTGGGAAGTGAGAGGCCTATTTCCAGAGCAAGAATAAGTCAGATAAAAAGTCTGTGGGTATTGACTTCCTTGCTTTCTGCAGTTCATTACTGGAGGACATTTACCATGTTTTCCATAAGACATTGCTGCAGAGGCAGGCAGTCCAGGGCTGGTGAGGGATGGAGAAGTATCTGGTAGACAATGATTCCTTTGGGATTGTACTGTCTAGCAGATGGAAGAGGGCCCGGAGAGATCAAAGGCATAGTGTCTGCTAAAAAATAGTGATTACAGCTGTGTGTGTGTTATGGATGTAGGGGGTATTCTGTTTTCTCTTTTGATTTAATTATTAGACTGTTAGGAAATATAATTTTACTTCAATTTCCAAGCAGATTTTTTTTTTTTATTAATTAAAACAATGCCACAGATTCTTTTTTACTCAAACGTAAATATGTGCATTTGTATGTAGCTGCAGATATATAGGCTCTCATCATGGCATTTAAAGGGTAAGCTTAGATTTTTATGCAGTTACATTATAAAATTTTGTGTAAAACTGAAATGGTTCACTGAAAGGGAAACTATAAAACTGTAAAAAGATTCATGATCCCTTACTGGTCTTATTTTAACAAGAAACTATAAAAGGAAACATTTATTTTCTGTGCGAAAAGTAAAGGTCACTCAGTAGCTTTCAGTTTTCTTTCCCTTTCTTTCCCCTTATTGGCACTCATGTTGGTTTCTGAAAATATTTCATTCCTTTTTCTTTCATTTCTTCCCTTTCAAGCTCACCATCTCTCACTCTAACAGCTTCTTTCTGCTCTATCGTTATTTCCCAGCAAACTAATATCCTTAGGGGTTCTCCTGCCTTTTATTACAAGGAGTTGATATCATCTGGCCCTATGAACTGGAGGGCATGATAAGGAACTATTTTCAGCACTATAATGTTCTAGAGACAACCTGCGCACCAATCCAAACAAGGCTCATTCTTTCGTTATTGCTAAACTTTCTTTTCCATAGAGCTTCTAATGCCTCTCAGAGAGCTGGTAGAGAACTAGTGGTCATTTGTACAAAATGACTAGGAAACATTAAAAATCATGTATTAGCCTCCTAAACACAGAAGCTGCTGACACTACACTATTTTATTGAGATATAAGGTCGGCCACCTCTTATTTTTAATGAGTCAGCTGCTCTGACTGTTGAATAGTCAGAGATTATATAGACTAGAACCTCAATTTATCATACCTCCAGGTTCTTAACACTTCAGGCGTATATAATACATTAAGTGCACACTTTCAAACGGAGTGGCTTCTGCTTCCCTGGGCAAACTCTATGCAGTCAGGTCCTGGGCTATCTAAATAACTTCTTCTTTTAATGTATTAAAATTTCTTATAAATTGAAGTTGTGGTACCTGCAGGGCCCTTTCAGGGTGCAATAGTTGACCTTACTGCATGTGCCCATCCAAAACCCTGTACCTTTTTAACATGGTCTGTGCATAGAGGTTCTCATGGGGTTTTTCAGTACTAATATTTTTAGTTCACAGGCAGTCCATAGGCTTCAGAAGTTAATGAACTACTGACTAACTAGTCATTCCAAAATCTTGAAAATTGTACATTAGAGTGAGATTTTTGTCCCTTTCTTCTCTTAAGATATACTTGCTTTTGGCTAGGTTTCTATTTTTCATACTTATTGTTCCTGATTGACCTCTATAAATAAATCCCTCTTTTTTTTGTTTCCTGCCGCGGCCAGGAGCA
>VZTM01000312.1:1607-11792 GCA_013400555.1 Jacana jacana | reverse complement strand
AAAAAGACTTTGTGTTTGTGCGTGTTGGACAACACTGAAACTGCACCAGAACCCTGATAGTTATTCACGTGAATACAGAATTTGTTAAAACATCATTTTAGAAGGGCAGCAAGTGGTCTTTGAGACACATTTGTGGCATCGTTCTGGTTGTTGTACATCTCAAAAGAGCTGTGCATTTGGCAGCTTGCCAGGCCATATTCCTCAGGCAATATTTAAACAATAGCTGTTACACTGCATTGCATAACTGCATCCCAAGAGTACCTTTGATGAAGGTATATGTATCCGCTCAGCAGGGTTCACATCTTCACATTAAATCTCACAAGCTAGTTTCCCAAAGGTGCACCTAGCATATCAGGAGAAAGAGCCACTGGATTAACTGTCTGAGTAATGTTGTGTCATCTTTGGACTCTCTAGGAAATGGAAATCCTAGTACTTCCTGAAAAAAATGCTACAGATCTTCTTTCCAAATATTTCTATATAAGCCCTTATGAAAAAAGTGGATGTGGATGTGAAAGAGGATATTCAACATTACAGGCCACATCACAGCAGGTGTTGTGGTTTAGAAAAGCCTCAAGGTCTTCCCTGAACTTTGTTAGGGCTGCTTCCTTCTCTAGAATACTTCAGAATAGGGTGACACACAAAGACTTTATCTTTTGCCTAATATCATTTGAATTTTGTATTGCATGATGAGACTAAGTTGTGAAGAAATTTGTGCTGTCTTTTGTAGGCTAGAGAGACATGTTCCCCGAGCCTCACATTCTTCTAGAGCAAGAATCAAAATNTAAGAGTCAATTATATATGGTGTTGAGGGATATGGTGTAGGGGGGAACTTGTAGAGTAGGGCAGGTGGTAGATTCTATGATTCCAACGGTCTCTTCCAACCAAATGATTCTATGATTCTATGATTTTTTTCAGCTGTCAAATCATTATCTAGCCACTAGCAAAGTACCTTCATCAACTGGGGATGCATGGTAACATCCTCATCCTGTTGCTGAGTCATCTTTTAGAGCTTTTGACCTTAAAAATCTCTGGTGGTCTCCTCTTTATTTTCCAAACACAATTTGTTAACATAGCAAGAGAAGGAAGGGATTGAAATGTCTGGGGGAAGAGTAGCAAAAAAGTTGATTATTCCAAAATAATTTAAACCAAAAGTTTAAATAATACACATTATATGTTTCATTAATACTTACACAAAATGTGATTTTTTAAAAAAATATTTTATAGAAAGCAAATAAGTGCAAACTTTCATATTTCTGTTTAAATAGATTGCTTTCCCTGGTGCCTTCTCTGGCTTTTATGGACACAACCTGGTTCAAGGATTAATCCCTAGAGCAGTACAAGAAAATTGAAATTCATTTTCATCACAGCAGTAAACGGAATTCCCAGCAGGATGGCCTTGCAGGATGACTTCCCAAGATTGCACGTGAACAGCAACAACTTCATGGAGCATACTCTTGAGCCCTCAATATTCTTAATTGTGCGAGTTCTGTTGTATTAAAATAGTGGTAAGACTAAATGATTTTGAAGGAACATCTTACAGTGAAGTTGAACTGCTGTGTCCTACACAGGTATTGAGCAGCTAGTTTTGTAGCTGAGCAATACCATTTCTGAAGACTTGCCAGAAATATTCATTCACATTCTTATGGAAATATCAGCAGGATCACAATTCAGTTTGCATATTAAAGTGTAAATTGGGGAGCACTTTTGCTAGAGAGGATTAAACATTAATAAACCCTGTGAGAAACTATCATTTGGAGATGCATACTGTGGAGAAACATTCAGCTTTGACATTTGATTTCAGGCTTCACATACGTTATTGTTCTGAAGGTGTAAAGTAGTTCCGACCTTGGAATGATATTTTTGGCTTCTTTTGGAAGTAAAGTATATTGTGATTTCAATAAACGAATGTTAAATATAGTTTGATTTCTTTTAAAAAAATATCATAACACCTCATTTTTAGTTACGTTACTGGGTAATTAGGAGAACAGGAGATTAAATTACAGAAGCCAACCTGATACATATCCAGGTTCGGTATTTTAATCTTGATTAGATTGTAGCATGTTTGGTAAAACTATATGTTCAAATTACATTAGTAAATGGAAATAACGGTATATGATATTTATATCTGTCCTGTCTTGAGTAACAATACAGTAATGATATTGTAAATGCCGTTATGGAGTTGACAGTGTAGCTGCCAGAGAGAGGAGCCTTTTTTTCTGTTTCAGAGAAGAGTAAAAGGTAACTAAAGTTAAAATTTTCACTATTTCTATTCATTAATAAAAGTTTAATTTGCTCATGCTCTTCTGAGAGTGTTGTTTAGAAAAAAAAGAGCTAAAAATATTTTGGTGTTATGCTGCTTTCTACTGTCCTGTGGCATCATTGTGTACAAGTAGAAACTGAAGTATAGAAGTAGCAATGTTGCGTTATATTATGCTACATGCTACGTTATGTTTATGTTTTGTTATGTTATTTTTACCATTTTTTTTATCCAGGGACTTAGTATTTACATGTAGAATCGTAGATTGTAGAATCATGGGATAGTTTGGATTGGAACAGACCTTTAAAAATCAACTCATCCAATCCCCCTGCAATGACCAGAAATACCTTCAGCTAGATCAGGTATCAGGTAGATATAGATAACTATTGATTTCTTCTTGTTGTCGAAGTGGGACAGAATTAACAAAATTCAGGCTGGATTCCAGTGTGACTGGTGTAAGACATGGAGATGCTTGGTGGCCAGCGATTTCTTCCTGTACAGCAAACCCAGGGGACCTGTCCCCTTCTTCGTAGTACCTGGTGCCTGCTGTGTCCCAAAAGCATTCTGTTGGAACAGACATTGACTTGAATCAGGCAGTTGTCTGTGTCATCTCATACGCCAGATGCCAAAGATAGCTCTGGGTGCCTGAGCACGCTCAGGTGGCACGTGGTTTGTAGCACTCCAGGGGCCTCACTCACTGACAGCTACTGTGTTTTTCATTGCCTGACAAGAACATGATTAATTCAGGCAGTGCATTTATTACTGGCAAGTTGAGGAGGAGTAAAATCCTTCTGTATTCATCAGCATATGTTTTGTTGGAAGTCTGAAAATTACTGCATATAATTGATAGTAGTTAGAGATAGTGATCTTTTTTAGGTACTGCTCTACCATAGTTCCTGTGTTGTGCAGAATTCAAAACAATAAATGCAGCTCTTAGGAACTGGAATATGAAGTTTCTGAGGGTAGGTTTGACTGTGTGATGGCACTTTCAATTGCTGAATGGTAGAGGGCTGCACTTTGTTTATTTCTTTGACTACCTTTTCAGCAATTATTATATTTTTTATAGAACAAAGAAGGAGCATACAGCAAAACTTCAAACAAGAGCTTTGCTTTCTCTTTGAAGGCAGTTAACAGCAGTGTGCCTATTCTCATGCTGCCACTGAGATTGCTGTCCTCAATCTCTCACCCTTCATTAGAGCATTGACGTATTGAACTTCTTGCTGCCTTGGTGAATGAAAGCTGTTTGAATGAGAGCATGGTGGGCAAAGTGTGCATGTGAGCTGCTCAGCCATTGTATTGATAGCATCTTCCATCTCCCATGAGACTGAGTGGGCAGAGTAAAGCACAGATAACTGACTGTGGAGGAGGTTGGTCCTCAGCAAAAATAGCCAGTGCAGCAAGAGCACGTACAGGCAGTACAATCAAGGTCAAACTTGACCCCTGGGAATGAGCGGGTTTTTGGTGTATTTTATGTTTTTGTGTTTCTCCCATTGATTAACCTGGTTTCAGTTAATGGAAGGGTTACTTGACAGACAAGGTTTTGTCCCATTCTGAGTTATCATTGTCTCATAGTATCTTGCATACTGTGGGAAGAATCATCAGAATAAAAATGTTTCCGTAAAAAAAGTAGCAAAACAGTGTTCCTTTTACAGTCTTTCAAACATAAAATTTCTCACTTGAAACTCCATATGAAACTTTTCTGTTTGACCGCTCCCCTTTCTTTCCCTCATCTCACCCTTGCCTCAAGCAGAGTACACTGCGAAGTCTCTCTGCTTTTAGTTCAGGTTTTTGTGTTTTTCTTGAAAAATTTGGGTACTGGTAGGGGGATAAAATGCTTCACAGTACAAGAACTATCATCAGAACTTCACATGAGAAGTGAACAAGGATTTTAATGAAGTCATTTGGAAGCAGATGTGGTATCAAGAAGAGGAGATTTTTTTCTGCCTTTGTGCTGTATCTGCTGAGCCAGTTTTAAAAAATGGATCTTAATTTATACCACCAGGACAGCAAAATCCTGTTACGTTTTCTCCAAACTTTAAATATCCTCTGAATTGCTGAAATATTAAACACAAAATGAAATGCAGAGGGTAAATTCTTTTACAAATTGATAATTAGGATGCAAACAGCAAATTAATAAGGTCAATCAAAATTCTTGGGTTTGATTTGACTCATAAAATGATTTTAAAGTGATTTAAAATACTGACCAAAGCCAGCTAATTGTACAATAAAGAACACATACAAAACAGCTTTTCCTCTGAAAGGCCTAACCTAACCCCAACATTCTACCTTAGAAAATCTTTTCTTCCTACTTCCCCATTCAACCTACCAAAACACGAAGAAAGCATTTCCTGGGAGTCTATTTGTGTCTTTTTTAGGGCATGGGTTTATATTACTCACTATGCATGCTACATAGCCCCAGTAAAAAGCAAAATCGTTTTGCAGAGTAGAATGGCACTTGGACAGGGACAAAATGGAGAGCAGGCATTCGCTGCATATGCATGTTCATTCATGCTTCAAAGCAGAATAAGAAACAGTGGACCCATACTGGCATGCAGTTTGTTAGGATTGTTTTGGGGAAGTGTGTGTGTGTGTTTTCACCACATGGATTTATTGAGTAATTGTACGGAACAAGATTTAGGTGTTCCTAAAGGAAGGTTTATCTGCTAAACTACTTAACTGTTGGTGGGAGCAGAGAAACTATTGATTATATATTTATTATGTAAAATGAAGAGGATGTCTTTAGAGAAGACATCTCTAAAATTAGGAAAGATGCTGAATTCTGGGGAAAAAAAAAAAAAAAATATTTGAATTCTAGGACCTCTAACCAGACCAGCTAGGAGACAAGAAGGAAAAGGGCAATTGAAAACTGGTAATGAGATGAGCAAGTGTGATCTGTATAGATTGATGAGGTCCTACTGTATACAAACAATCTTACTCACTGTGAAAGAGGTGTCTTTAAAAAGCAATTTGTATAAATTGGATTTTTACACAGCTGCATCTGTGGAATACTAAGTTATTTAGAAGAGCAGCTTGCTTCTTCCATCTTTTCAAGTTTGACATAACTTTTGTAAAATTGAAAAATCATCCTTCTTTCTTTCCCCTACTGCCCTTTTTTTGTTTTATCGTGAGGGTAAAAGTCTATTGCACGTGCATATTTCTTCCTTACCTTTTTGTTTTCCTTACTCTTAATTCCTTATTCTTTTATCTGGAATATCATATTATCTCCAGGGGCATAATCCATGTATCCGTAATGTAGGTGCACTTAACTCATTAGTGTGTGTTGCAGTGATGAAACCTACCATGTTTATATTAATAGATATTTTAAAAAACAGTAATTTAATCTTGCTATCTCTGATTGATAAGAGATCTTTCTGTGTGTTCGAGCACACAAGTGTCAAAGTTTTTTGTAGCAATGAGGACAGTTCCTGAAAGTATTCACTAGCATAAACTCCAAAGTAATAGCAAGGAAACAATTACTTTGGACAAAATCTGTATTATCCTAAGATTTACTTCCTTAACATGTCTACCACTGTTCAAAATTACACTCTGTCATGTCCAGAGCAATAAATTCTGTATCAAACATGCAGCCTGAACAGCAGGTCTACCATTTGTGGAGCTAAGATGTTGGCCTATGTGTGATGTGGTTCAAAGGGAATGGTACAGATTACATGACATTTTTACATGGATGGATTGAGGATGCTCCCCTCACTAAAGCTGCAGCGCTTCTCAGTCTGTTTTTCCTGGCATACTTAAAATTATGTACTGTTACTCATATCTCTGAAATAGTAGGGAAATATGTACCAGGGAGGGATGTCTGTGCAGTGAGAATCTTCATATGAATGTGAAGAGACAGGGAAACCTGAATATGTGTATACATTCATACACAAGATGAGCAAATACATTTTGCTCCAGTTGTCAACATGAGACCTAAACCAAGAGTTTGTGTGACAGCCTGTTAATTGCAAGTTATAAGTAGCTGATAACAAGATATTTCACTGGAAATGTTTATGCAACTTCGATTGAGTAATCATGCCAGCTATTTTATGCACTCTATATTGAATTATGCATCAAATATAAATCTGCCAAAGGTAATATAATTGGAATTGCAAAGGCTAGTGAATCATTTGGAACTATCTATGCATGCATATCCCAGTATTGGTGGAGAGGCAAGAAAGATCCTGAATGGCAGCGATGGGTAAGGAATCAGAGAGCTAGTACCTAGCTTCAGTTCTATTAAAAAAAATATAAAGGTTCCTTATCAGGAAACTCTCTGGAGATGATTCTGAGAGATAAATCCTTTAACAGGACAATACGTGCACATCTACTTGGAGGATCACAATGGAAAGAAAATTCACTCTCCAGTATGGTAAGACCAAGACAATTTTCCTAAATTTCTAGGTCAATGATAAATGCCAGTCAAATACGTAACAATATTTGCATTCATTTGTGTGTAACATTGCTGTTGTACAAAGCTTGTTTAGTCCAGCAGCAGTTGAATTTAAAGCAGTTTGATCTCCTTCAACCAGTTTTACCTGCAATCATTTGTTATTACAGTAAATTGTGCCTGAATAATGAAATGGCTCTGAAAATGCTGAAGACTCTTCACACCAGTTCTGAAAAATCATGTCCCTTTGTGCCAGGATGGCTTTGAAGGGGAACATATAAACCTTTGGTATGGCAAAGAAATGAAATCTATGCAATACATTTTCCTGAGCTGTGCACTGGCTAGGTACAGCATCTTCATACTGCATTCAGAATATGAGGTTCCAGTGCTCCAAAAAGAAGTCCCTCTTTTGGGGGGCCAGGAAGGGAAAAATGGGATTTTCACTGCATTACTTACTAAGCTTTATGATGAAAATACATTGGTGTATGCATACCTACATATACCTGTAAAGTATGTGTAGCTTGTTCTTTTTCTTTCAACATAGGGTTTGAATCTGGTATGCAGTGTCAGCTTAGTGATTTTTTACCCCGTATGAATACTGTTTTGGTAAAAAACAGCTGTTGTTTAAAACTTGTCTTGAACCTTCACTTTGTGCAAACAAAGCATTTGCTGTCACACAGCTTACAGTACTGCTGACTGGGAGCTCAGCAGTGTCGAATAGGGTTTTTTTCTGTATTTTTTTTCTAAGCCCAGTAAATGAAGGTGAGAAAGTTGAGCTCCTGCACAGCTGAGCTTCTGAACAGCATTTCTGCACCAAGCTGTGCACGCACACGTGTGTGTGCACACACAAACAGACAGAGCCAGTAGTCTTAGCAGATGGGTTGCATGGTCTGCATATGTCCTGTTGTATAACTTTTTGTGAAAAACATTAATGCCATAGAAATACCTACCTAAACCCAAAATATAATAAAGTAAATATAGCTGATCAAAGTTAATTAGATGCATTTTCTGAAATGGGACCATATACGTGTCACATTGCCTAAGATACAAAGGATGATCTGGTTTTCTCTTAGAGAGGATGGCTAGATTTTGTCTGCCTGGTTTGGGGTTTTTTTAAAGCCTCAGTACCAGAAGTAATTGATACTCACCACCCTTCTGCAATTGATAGGCTCCCTAGCTCAGCACCTTCAAAGATCATGATGGTGGTTTAGAAGCGTAATTCAAAACATTTAATTTCCAGTGCTTCTACCCATCATGGTAGTTACTAAACTTGAGATCATGTGCAGTTTGTCTTCAAGATAATAGAGAAGTGGCATTATCCCGCCTTTCTCATCTTTCCCTTGCAACCCCCACACACATTAAAAATATGTAAAGAAACAAGCTTTTATGAAAAACAGAAAAGCTAAGATATTTGTGGCATCCTGTGAAAAATATGAGCACTATGCCTGGGTCCTTCACGCACATTTTTCTGCAAGTTAATGATGATTAGAGTATCTCTAAGCCTAATGTGAAATATTACTGAAGAATAATTACATTTTCTTGCTCAAATGCACAGCCATTTATAATAGTTATTATAGTTACTGAATGTGTTTATTACAGAGAATTTGCTGAGGAAAAAAAAATAATTACTTGGCTCCATGGTGTTTCTGATTTGAGAAAAGCAGTAACGACCTACTGTTGGGTTTATTGTACTCTTCATTAAAGCAGCTGGTATTGGCCATTCTTAGAGTAAAGATATGAACCATTGTTCTGACACAGTACAATAATTTCTGCTTTCCTGTGATACCATCTGGTTCTACCTCTGTTCTCGGTATTTTTAGCACTGGTGAGAAAGTGTAATAATCACAAAAATTCACAAAAGCTCTGAGTTTCTGTGTAAGTTTCAAATAATTAGATTTATTTGTTTTAGTTCAGTTAATTTAATACAGGAGACTAAACTTAATTTTTAGCCTTGACTCCAACACAAAACTAAGAACATTGAAGGACTGACTCTCAATAGGATAGGGTGTGATGGTATAGTAGAAACAATGCTAAATTAAGGGATTTGGATATTGTTAGTGATTTTATCATGTTATTTTTTTACTTTGACTCAAAACATTATGTAAACATTCAACTTAAGAAGTACACTTGATATTGTCTCCAGCGCTTTGCATCAAATAGTCACGGAATACTTTTTGACAGCTGCACCAGAAATAAGAACAGAGTTGAGTCAGGTGGGGGCCTACTTAAGCTGTATTTAGACACATCTTAAATCAAAAGAGATAAAAATGTAACTTGTCCACTCACAACTTTATAGAGTGGTACAAACTTTTGATTACTAAATTCCTCACTCATACTGGAACTGGAAATGCAGCCCCTAATCTCTCAGGCTTGGAGGAATGTGTCAAGGCTATTTGCTTTTTACAGCAGCAGTCAGAAATCTCTTAAATTGCTACATCACAGTTTAATATTTTAAGACTGCCATGGTCATCAAATAAGTTCCTCTTCCTTGTCCCTCAGTGTTTGTCTCCTTCCCAGATACAGTAGGAAACATTTCATAGTTTCAAGGGCATTACTGACAGAAAGTGCATAATCATAATATTAATTGCAAAATTCTCTAGGTACTTGTCAAAGTCCTGAAGAGATCAGTCTGCACTGGCATTGTGTATTCAGATAAAGCTCTGCAAGCAGCAGGATGCTTGGATTGACTACTGCCGCCAGAGAGCTGGGACAGTCTGCTGCTAATGGGTTGCCTGTCAACAGTGCTGTGCACTTACAGAAGGGGCTGGCAATTCCATTTTATATTTTACCGAAGGTTTGGGGGCAGGTTCTAGTGTTTCTTGACAAAATATCATGATAGTTGAAAGAAACGACAGAAATAGTCCACTGAGCATTTTGAGATGACAAAAGCTATTAAGACCTTAAACAAATCAACATTGATAGATCTACACACTTGGGAGTTTTATGCTGAAAGTCGTATACTAGCAAGAAAGTTACAGTTATGGTTTGACGAATATATGTCTTTTTGAGGATAATCTGAAGTCTTTACGGAAGCTCTGTAAACATTTTTTTGCCTGCTTATTAAGGTGAAAATTAGAAGGGCAATATGACACAGTGCCAAGAGCAAACCCAATATAATCTCTAAAGTGCTTACAATGTTGTGCACATTTTGCTTTTTTTAATGAAAAAGTTCTATAAAATCAAACTCTTTACCATATCATAGGTGTGTTATTAATAATACCTGAATTTAAATGGAATTCTCTTTCATCCAACCCCTCCTGGATTTTGAGTTATTTTAGATTAGAGATACAAAAAAAGAATATTGTAACATTTCATTATTAAGTAAATTGTACATCTTTTCATTATTGCTCGTTACTTTCAATCTTTTTATATTGCACAGTGTATGTTACTGTGGGAAGAGAGCATATGTAGCTGTCAGTTTTTAGTCAAACTGGAAATATAAAAATGGAATTTTCAGTATTTTTCCTAATATTTGTGAAGGAAAATTAAAGGATCTTTTTAAGAACGACGTTGTGGCGTTTCTTATTATTAAATAGGTAAAATA
>VZTM01000303.1:15972-27603 GCA_013400555.1 Jacana jacana | reverse complement strand
GATAAGCATAAGAATAAATGTGAACAGATCAGGTACAAGATTTTCATTTTCCAAAGGCATATTCATAAATTAAGCAAACTAGTTAATGAAATTACCTCAGCTGAAGAGGGGTTTCTACCAGTAGAAGAAGTCTCAAACTTCTTTCAAACAAATATGCAAAAACTACCTGGAATTTGTACCCCAAACAAATAGAAAAAACTAATAGGAAAAGATTCTATATTCAATTGAATGAAAAGTCACTATGAAACAATGAAAACTGATTTTCCCACTTACTTAGAAAAAAAAGAATTGGTTGCAGTTTTCACAATAAATCAGTACATGTTCACTTGCACATCAATTTTTGATGAGACTAAAGATAGCAAGTTCAAGATTAAAGTCCATCCCTCCCTAAAATCAAAACTGTATTTAGTGGTTTGAAAAAGTGGGACTACAAAGCTGATAAATGGTAATCCACCCAAAAATTTTGTATAAGCTAACAGGTTGCAATTCGACACGTATCTCACTTTTTCCCCTGATATCAAGCTCTCATCAGGTGTTACAGCACTACATATGGAGAATATTTTTGGAATCCCCAGTTCTTTCACCTTCAAGATTTTTGCATAATGAGATTCACTTCTATTCATTTGTTTTTGCTCAGGAGGGATGATGAATTAGTCATTACGATTTTATAAGCATCCTTGGGTGGCATTTAAAGTATTAGAGCCAATTTATGAACTGAAAATCTAAATTTTTCTTTTTGTCCTTGATTTTAGAGTGGCCACCCTCCAGACACAAACTCGCATACTTCCGACTGAATTCTGGGTCCTAAATCATAACACCTTCAACAGCACCCAGAGTTGGCTCTGTGCAGAACAGCCATAGAAAGTTTCACTAATTTCATCATGCAGGTAGAACATAAACAGTATTACATGCTTTTTAGGGAATCTAACATCTCCCTTCCCAAGCCAAAGCTTGTGCTAACCTTTAACCTATATGTTAACAGCAAGATTTCCAGGTGGCTGTCAGGCTTTGAACTTTGCCAGTCCTCCACTGTGGCTAATCCTGCACAAGAAGTGCTCACTGTCCCTCTTCCTTGCCTTTTCACAAATGTATAGACTTAAATCACTCTTAGATCTTGCTTTATTTGTCCAAAGTATCTGTAGTGTCATGAACCCCTCTGTTGGCCAAAAGGATGGAACTCAAAATTGAAAGAACTGCCACTATTTTGCTACCAGTTTACTCCTTTTTTCTGCAGCACTTTAAGACAGAGGGTGAGGAAGCTGTGTGTGAAACTCATTTAATTACAAGCTTTTAACTTGAATAAAATAATTCAGAGCAACAGATTTGAGTATCAGTTTAATGTGTGGTAAAGAGCATTAGGGAACCTTCTGGACCAATTAGGTAAAAATCTCTCTCAAACAGATTTCAGCTCCTCAGAAACTCCAAGGGTAGTATTTCGGTCACTGTGTTTTGTTGCAGGGTTGTCAGGTAAGAGAAGACTTTGAATTAATCTATGTGTTTTCATAATGATGTGATTTAGTGGCAAAGCTCATGTATGAGCTACAAAGGTAAATAATAATGAACCTGACAACACTGAGTTACTTAATGACCTAGATCAATGTGACTATATATGAGATATATGTGATATATAATCATATAATAATAGTAATTAATTACTAAGAAGAGTTCACCCACTGTTAAGAACAGAACACTAGAAATCACAGAAGTACTGCTCTTTTAAGTTACTTACTAGGCCTTGAGTTTTCCTGTAAGCTTTATTCTAGACTCTGCCAAATACTTTACTGATGTTGTATAAGTTATCTTTGCCTTTTTTTCCCAATCTGGTATCCACAGAAAGTTACTTGTACACAAGCTATCAAACTATAGTCCATTAAAAAAGCCATATTTAAACCCAAGCAACCATGGTCCCACATGTTCAAGGAAGGAAATGAAGAGAATAAACCTTACAGAAGCAACTAAAAGTTGCTATTATAAAGGAACATCCATATTTGAGCTTATTGTTATTTTAGCTTCCATTGCAATGTAACATGCAGTACATTTTTCATAATACTTCAATTGACATCTCTTGGTCTATCACTGGCTTTTAATGACAGGGAAAAAGAAAGGTAATTTCTCTTTTTATGACAGCATAGCTCTACCAAAATCTGAAGGTTCGTGGGAACCCACAGATCCCAGAGGATACAGTCCCAAATTTGCCCACAGTGAAGTATGATGAAACTAAGTTTGTTTAAACTGAGGCCACTGAGCCTCAGGAGGATAGCACACAGAAGACATTAGCAGTGCAGTGAGAGATCCCTGACACCATGGCCAGGCTCATAAAAGCATCTGAGCATAGCCACGCAACTGCAGCATGGAAATACTCCTCCTAATGAGCAAGTGACAGTAAGAAGTAGTAGGAGGAAACACCTTACAGAAATACATACATTTCCTCACAATACAGTCGGGTCAGTGGAGTAACTGTAAATAAGAATATAAAAATTCAGCACAAGTGGTTGCACAATATAACCTTTAAACAAAGGTGGCAGAATTTTCTCTCACTATGATAAAAAGATGTTCTGCTGTGCTGTAAAAATTGTACAATAGAATAAGCTTAATCTGAATTATATTTTTGACATTGCTTATATGTAAAAACAGTGCCAGACTCTGTTCTCACTTGACATGGTGAAAATAGGAGTCTGCACAGAGTCTACAAATCTCCATGGAGTTGTTCCCTCTGTACACTGGTGACAGGAGTCCAGACCGCAATGGACAACCTGCACTGCAAACGTTTCTGCACGTTTTTTTTCTTTTGGGTGCTTTCGTCCTCATATTTGGTCCATGCATGCTGCATCTATTGCAGTCTTTCAAGAGGGCAGGCAGTGAGCTACTGTCTGCTTCACAGTAAGCTAGACCTGCCATCTGTAATGAGACAGTGAAAAATTATTCAAGTAGACGATTGCTAGGATTCTAAGAGAACATTTATGAAATGCATTTCTATATGCTCTGAAATACTTTCTTCTGTGCCTGTCAACAGCCATCAAGCTGAAGAATAGGGACTGAGTTACAACAGTAAGGGCTAAGAAACAGTCTATCATTTCAACTAACCAGATGGATAAAATAAATGAAACCAGAATAAAAGCAACAAGGCAGGCTTATCTATCCCTTCAAGTTTTTAAGATGGTGCAAAAAAGCAGAGACAGACAAAGATTTCCAGATTTTAAATTTTCACCATATATTATCAATAATGTCACTGTCAATAAAAATAAAATCATGAAAACTACACTATAGATAAATGGGTCTTTTTTTTTTCTCATTTTTAAGGTGAGAAGTTTAGATGAAAATAATCCCAAATGCTCAGAAGTCCCCCTGCCTTTACAGAAGCCATAGCATTCTTCCTGTTGATCTGGACATAGAGCTTACTGTCTCAATTCAGGAAAGCAATGCAGCACATGCCACGGAAGTACAGAAGCTGCTCTGCTGACTACATCAGACGTAAGGGTGCTGACAGGTACTGCAGAACCAGCTGACATGGTTTAAGAAGTCAGCAGCCCCAGCTCTTGGCTCCTTTTCTTTGCAAGAGACTCAGCAGGACTGAATTCTTTAGCAACTAACGCTCAAGTTACTGTGAAATACTTTCACTTAGTTGAGGAAAGTAATGACAAAAAATGATTGACTACCCTCACAAAAGAAGAAAAAAACCCTTCCCTATTTATACAGCTCAGTTTCTTCTTTACAAGGCTTACTAGATTAGTTAAAACTTTTTCCTCAGTAGTTTGAAATAAGTTGCAGGATCCCACACAGAAACAGCTAAAGCAATTTTAGAAGTTTTTCTGTTGTGTGTTTATGCTGTAAGCTCTAACAGAATAGCAAAGCTTCCAAAAGTCATATCTATATCTAATAAAAAGCTTTATATGGTCAAAGGTCATCCGTGCACAGCCACTGAAAGAAAAAGAAAAAATAAAATAAATAAATAAAAAAAACAACAAAACAACAAAACAAAACAAACAAACAAACAAACAAACAAAACCACACAGAAAAAAGACCAAGACAGTAGCAGGTGGGGGAACTAAATCATACCCCATCCAATTACTGCCACACCCATCACAGGAGTCATCAGCCCATAAAATGCCTATCTCCACATGCCTGGAGGAGTACAGGGGTATGAAAGCAGGGAGGGAACCCAACTTAAGAATACCAAAGAGGGGAGTACCCTGTCCAGGCCATTCCCAGAAGAATCTCTATACGAGAGTCTAATGAAATTCACTGAGAAGTCCAGAGTATGTTTTGATAGCTTTGACTGAGGCAAGGCGGCTGCCAAGGGATATGAGACATGTTCTGGGATGCAGAGGAAGTGCAAGATTTCTCAGTATCTACTGTGTGATGTTTAGGGGACAAAGGAAAGGTACGGTGATTTGGGGAGGACATAGTGCAGGAATAAGGGGGACAATGGGGCCAACTGGGTGTAATTTGTGTGTTGGTATGTTTGTCTGACTATACTCTGCATCTGACCACTATAGTTTGTCCCATCTGTTTTTTTAAATTCCTTTTTTTTTAACACTTTTCTGGGTGATGGGCTCTCTCCTGAGAGTGTCTATATGACAGTCTGGGTGCTAGCAACTGGAGTCAGACCATATGCTGGGGGGCCTAGGTGGTGGTGACGGGAGAGATGCAGGTAGGTAAGTGCAGCTCAGTGGCAGCCCCATGACTGACACTATGGCTCAGAGGCCTAGGTGCCAGCAACTGGAACACGTATGGGCATGTGAGCATGAGTGAAGATCAAGCCAGAATATTTGAGGAGTGGGTAAAGTGGCTGGGGGTGTGTCTCTAAGACTGAGATCACACCTGGAACTGGGGACTCTCAGCCTGCTGTTGGTGAGATTGTGGGGTCTCTAGGGGTGAAACCTGCTGGTGTGTGTACGTCTCTGAGGACAAGACCATAGGCAGTTCAACTACTGGGGACCAGGGGAGTCCTGGCCAGCGTTGTGGGTGGGTGTACATGTGTGTATCTGTTTGTGTGTGAAGTCTGCACCAGGAGCTGGAGTGGGATTGCAGTCTTGAGGGCTCATATGTCCAGGTGACACAGCAACCAGGGAAACTGGAATCCAGGGGCAGCTGCTGGGCAGACCTGGTATGTGACCCCAGTTGCTGAAGGGCTTCGTGATGTAGGTGTGTGTTTATACATACTTCCATTAGTGCACCTCTACACTGCACAGCCAGGTGACTGGGACAAGGTCTATGTGAGTGCTCTGTGTGGCTATCCATGTGTGTGTGATGCACGTGTGTGCATATGCCCACTAGGAATACACACTGTCTCACTACTGTTTGGTTCTGGGGCACGGGGCTGTGGCAGCCTTATGTCTCTCAGCACTGCCAGTCTGTCCTGGCACTTGTTTAAAACTTTTCTTGTTAAATTCTGTTTTTAAAAAGTTCAGTGTATTCCTAAGGAGTATAGTCAACTATATACTTTTTCTTTGGAAGACTTTTTGAACTTTCTCTTTTTTCAGTTGAGGATATTTATGTATTTAAGAGCTATCACCCTCAGTGTTGAACTATCCTGGAGCTCCGAGTATGCAGAATGCCAGAAGATGGTGTTATAAAGGAAGTAGATGAGAAGCTCAACATGAGCCAGCAGTGCACACTAGCAGCCTAGAAAGCCAACCACATCCTGGGCTGCATCAAAGGAAGCATGACCAGCAGGTCATGGGAGGTGATTCTACCCCTCCACTTTGCACTTATGAGACTCCACCTGGCATACTGTGTCCAGCTCTGGAGCCCTCAACATAGAAAGGACATGGAACTGTTGGAATGGGTCCAGCAGAGAGCCATGAAAATGGTCAGAGGGATGGAGCACCTCTCCTATTAAGACCAGCTGAGGGAGCTGGGCTTGTTCAACCTGGAGAAAAGAAGGCTCCCAATATCTGAAGGGAGCCTATGGGAGAGCCGGAGAAGGACTCTTTGTTAGGAAGTTTAGCGACAGGACAAGAAGTAGCGGATTTAAATTAGAAGGGAGATTTAGATTAGCTACTGGAAAGAAATTCTTTGCTGTGAGGGTGGCGAGGCACTGGAAAAGGTTGCCCAGAGAAGTTGTGAATGCCCCACCCCTAGAAGTGTTTGGGGCCAGACCAGATGGGGCTTTGAGCAACCTGATCTAGTGGGAGGTATCCCTGCCCATGGCAGGGAGTTGGAGCTTGATGATCTCTAAGGTTCCTTCCAACTCTAACCATTCTGTAGATTCTGATTCTGTAAAAAGATTAAAGAAAAATTATCAAGAAGATAATTGTATATTATGCTCATCAGAAGTAAAGAAGGAAGACTTTTTTCATATGCGGTGTTATATTTTAAAATGCAACTTTTTTGAAAATGTTTCCCTTACTTTTTTTTCCTCCTTGCTCCAAGTTGCATATGACATTATGTTCTTTCTCAGATAAGTCTAAGGATTTCTAATTGACATTGACAGAAGTACTTTCACACTTTCTTAGGTAAAATTTAACTTGAAATATGCACTTGAAATAATGAGTCAGCATTTCTGGATGAATGATCCAGCATAAAGAATTCTGTTATGTATATCTCCTAGTGACTGAGAAATTACAGGCTTAATTTCATAAAATAACTCATGTTTATTAAACCCTTTTTTTGCACTATGGATTGAACCCATGAATTATCGAAAGTTGCCTTGGACATGTTATTGCAGACAACTGTCTTGCATGAGGAAAATGCTTGATTTCCTGCTGAAGAACAATGAAGCCATCCTTCGACAAGCAAGAACTACTGACTCTTCCAGTTGCTGGGCCCATTGCACTCTCTACCAAGGCACCAGCAGGCAGGATGTAACAAGAGGCACAACCACAGAGCTCGCCACAGCTGCTGCATCAAGGGAATGTCTGTATATGTGAGGTGACAGCCTCCTTGGAAAATCGAGCACAAGGGTGAAGGCAAGGACAAATGGTAATCACAGCTTTCCTTCCCTGCTTCTCCTTAGCAGGAGAAAACTGGCAAAGCCAGCTCTTCCTGTTCCCTCTCTCTCCTGTGGTTTTGCTTATGCTACTGAACAGAATAGAGCCAGTTTTCTGTGTTTAGTTCTTGTGAGAATATGATTCATTGTCCTAGGATAAATTTTGAGAAAACATGATTGCTCAAATGAGAGTTATACCTCGTGGTGGGTAGTTGCATGAAGAGTGCCGCAGGCTTAAAAAAAAAAGTCAGCTCTTTTTACCAGCTATGCAAGCCATACAGTATTTTCAGGACAGACATTTAGACCAGTGGCCACTCAGGTGATAATTGTGTGTAAATATTTACACACAGGAGTGCAGCAGCCTTACTGTAGCTGTCACAATCTTGTGATATCATTCATAGTCTTTTAGTAGAGTAGCAGAGGGAGTTTCTTAGCAGAAGTCTGGGATGACTAGATTTGATGGTCTAAACATAGTTCCATTTTCATATTTTAGTTTTAGAAGCTCACACATTTGCTAAGGAGACAGCATGGTCAGGGACCTTAGCATAGCTACACCTCCTGACCATGCTGTTGGCATCGTTCCTTTTTTTTTTTCTCTTTTATTCAAAGCAGAAGGTCACTGAAACAAATGCAGAAGGAATTCATAGGCTTTTCAGTACGGAGAGGAATCAAATATCCAGTGCTGCATAGCTCTTTGGCACAGTGTATCACTATAAACCCTGTAATACTGCAAAGTGTAAACCACTATTCCAATGGTGTGACAGTTCCAATGTATTGAATTTGACACCTTTTCAATAAAATAGGCTAAATTTAGATAACCATATGCTCATGCTGACAAGCTAGCTTCTCCTTGATATGTGTTTTCATGAAAGAGTACAGGAGGGCCTCAAAGTGTAATTAGTTTAAAGTGAATTCAAAATATTGTATTAATTTACAGTAGAAAGGTCAAGTTGTTGAGCAAACAGCAGCGATGAATATTTTCTACTTAATACACTAAGATTCAGCTGCACAACCTCCATTAATGTTAATAGGACTCATGCTGCCAGACTCAAAAGTCATACTAGAAATATTTTGTCTGTTTTTACTGCAGTGTATAAACACCGTACAATTAAAGTACCTTCTTTCTTGACTGCCAGCTAAGCAAAGTTGAAGAGTACACACATATAAGCAAAACCATCTTTTATCAGCAGAGATACATTTATCACTTGTGCTGCAGTAACTTAAGAATTTCACAATTCCACTCTAACCTTTGTATCACATTAAGGGATTTTTAAACAACCATTAAAGAAATTAAAAAATTAATTATTTTAAATCAAAAATATCTCAGTAATAAATAACATTGCCTTTTTGTTAGTAAGAATGCACATAATATACAATGATATTTATTCATTTATGTGTGGTTAAATCATAAAGACTGATTTCATTTAGCATACGTTATAAGATCAATTTCACGTCTTTTTTTGTTGTGTCCCACTAAGCATTGTGATTCCCTCAGCTGCTCATATACTGTGGTCTAAAAGCAAGGTAAAATCTGAGAAGCATACCACATAGCTGGAAATCTTCAGTCTCCATTTACGTGCAAACTATATGAATGAATGCAGGAGATAGGATTTTTTAAAATGGAGTAATAATTAAAGTGGCACATCAAAACTTTCTGGTTTGTTTTGTTTGGTCGGTTAGTTTTTAACCAAAACCCACAATTCCAATGATAAGTAGTTGCCTCATGCAAATTTAGCAAAATAAACCTGACTATATTCGCTGACAATCTTTAAGAATTACAATACCCTAAAATATTTGCAGAATCTCATTTAATTATGATAATTAAAAAAGAAAAAATGCACATCTCTGGAGACACAATCTAAATAATAGTGAGAATATTAAAGTGAAGAATACATAAAGAAAATTTGCACCACACAGGAAAAAAAAACAACCAATCAAATAAACAAAACCAGAAGAGGGGTGAAATTAATGTAAAAATGCTAAATCTCTCTTAGAAATGTGTTTCCAACCCTTTTATAAATAGAGGAACTGCAAAAGTTTCTTGGGATAGAAAAATGAAGTGGTTTACGTGGAGGAATTTAGTACGAATATGTAGCAGACACAACAAATTATCTTTTTGCTTTTAAAAATTATATTCCCGTTTGCACGGGGGACAATGGTAGTAAAATATTGAATGCACTATCTCTCTATATAAGTAAACTAAATATTGCTCAAGTACACTTGCTTTTGGGCATTTGACAATGTCGGATGTGGACTCTTCCCTCTAAGAAGCTATACATTTGTGGAATTATACACAGAGGACATGGCTAGAGCAGGTTTTGGTTTGTATTTTCAAAGGAGAAAGTAAAGAAATTCCTATGGATGTTATCTTTCTTCAAAACTCCTGAATCTCTGGTACATCACATGCAATGCAAATGCGAAAAACCCTTTCTATTTAAGTTCTTCTGACCATGCAATAATTCCATACATAGCGCACATTCATCATTAGTCACCCTTTAATGTGAAGCTTTAAGTGCAATTGCTCCATCTAGATCTGCTAGATATCCATGTCAAGTACCGTCTGGTTTCTGGTGGGCAGATTTTCCGATGGCAAAATGGCTTTCATTACAGACCAGTGATGAAGAATGCGGTGCAGTTCAAAAATCCTCCAAACAGGTTAAATTCAGTAAAGCTGGGGATACTGACAAGTACTGTAGTATTTGTGATACTTTGGATAGTGTAATGGACCATTTAGAATCTTCAAAGTAAAAGCTGAAAAATATTTGTAAATTTCTAGAATTATTCTGCTTACATAAAACATAATGCAAAGAATACTGTATATTTGCTTATGAACGTGTTTTGAACATGCTTTTATCCCTGAAGCGCATAAGCAGAGAAAAGGCCACCTGGTTTTCCTTAATACCTTCAAATCATTATTTTTTTCCCAATTTTGCTTCCTAATCTTATCTCCTCACAACCTGTAATTCTCTTATAAAATCTCTGCTCAATGTTAATTTAAAAAAAACAAAACAAATCAAAACAAAAAGCCCCCAAGCAAACAAACAAACAAAAACCCCCAAACAACTTAAAGTTTTAACAAATAAAGCTTGTCATTGAAACGGAAATCATCTCTTCCAGTGGCAATGCTGTTTTACTCATGCAAATAATTATCTACTTTAGTGCTCCTCCAAAATAAAGATTTTATTAATAGATTTAAAATATAGGATTAGCTATTAATAGCAATTTTTTAAAAATAGAGACAATTTCAAACATTAATAATTTAACCTTTCTCTAGAAAAAAAGATATGAAAACATTGATCATGAATGCATTGGAACCTTCATAAAGTGTTTCAAAAATTAAAGTTACGTTTAATTATGTACCATGAAATATATTTATAGAGAAAACATATGCAAATGAAACATATGAAAACAGCGAATGCTGTTTCTAGTGAAAGAAACTAAAATTGCAGCATTGGTTTATCACCTTAGGATGAATTAATTATTCTTTAGGTACTGGTAACCTTTCTAGCCTCACCACATACAGAAAAAGAGGTAGATAGGAGAAAACTACCTTACTTTCACATTCTGTTAAGTACAGAAGATATTCACACTTTGAGGGCACCTCAGAGAGTCACTGTATGTGTGAGTTTCCACAACCTAGTGCTCTGATTCATCTGGTGCTTCAGTCACCATTAGGAAAAAGCTGATAGATTTTAATGCAATGAAGACAATTCTCTTTATAGCTGTAACTTAGATACACAGCTGCTCAGTTAAACTTGCTGAGGCAATTAGTATAGTCCGTAGCCCCAGAATTTTGCAGGAACATGGTGGTTATTGGGGTTTTTTTTTCATATTAAATTTTCAGTCAGGTCATTGCACATAGTTGTAAAAATACCTGTGCATTACTTGCACAGTTTTTTACTGTCTGTTTGGATACGTGACTTCTCTATCTATCTCTGAAATTCAATCTGTAACACAGTCATATAAATTACCTAAAATTCTTTTTAAAATCCTGAATAAATGTAGATGTGTATATATATATACACACACACATGAATACATCGGGTTTATTATTAATGCAGTGCTATGACTCCTAATTGACTTCTTTACTACATTTTAATAGACGTAATATGAAGCACTTCCTAGTGCATTTTTTCTTCAGAGAGCTATTATCAGAGTTTCATTGAAAGGACAGTGGTGTTTAGAATCTGGTGTTAGTAGCTGATAGCTAACAAGTTTTCTGAAAGCTTACAATAAAATAGCATTTCTGGGTAAAGTATCCCAAAATGACCAAGGATGTATGTGCAATACAAAAATAGCATAATCTCTCCTGTAAATCTCATGAAATAATGTAACTGAGTTTGAGGGAAATTTGATCAACTTGATCGCATGGAAAAGAAAGTCTCATCATTGATTTCACGAAGACAAGACCAGACCCTAAATGAAGAAAACTTATGCCTGTTCTCTGCTTCATACATCTCCATTTTTTAATTCAAATTTCTACATTTGTACACCAAACAAAATCCTCTAACCCGTTTCACTGAAGGAATAAGGCAGAACATTTCTATTCAAACGAAATAAAGCCAGAAGGATCCAAGGACAATGTCCATCTGGTCCATCCTCTTGCCCTACAAGAAATGTAAGCACTCTTTTAGATATGCATGAAAAGATTCTTCCTCATGTTTAACTTTAACATTTCACGTACATCTTTTCCCATTGTC
>VZTM01000278.1:0-17293 GCA_013400555.1 Jacana jacana | reverse complement strand
CCATATCATTCTGTGATTCTGTAGAAGCTATTGTGCCTGGCACATTACATTTCAGAGAGAGAATGCATATCAAAGTGTACTTTCAATAGGAAAAATGCATCCCTTTTGAGTTGAGTTGTCCTTGATGGCCCTCTAAAACAAAATTCACAGTGATACATTTGGCTTCAACTATGGTCTTGAGGCTACTTCTGTCCAGCAATATGCCAAGAATGCCTTAATTTAAATACGAAGAGCCTTACCCAAGGCAGGATGATAGACTATCCTTTTCTAGGATGCTCCCTGCGATGGGCTGTGTATGTTATGCTGATATGGGCCTTACAGTTCCTCGAGCCTCTTTGTTTCTGCAAGACCCTGTGAACCTGACCAACCCGATTATTTTAGTATCGTTTGGAAATAAAACTGGAAAACTTGGGTCATGTAAGCTTGGCATCCTCCAGCATGTCCTGGCCAGTTTCCTCCTTGGTGGAATGCAGACAAGGCAGGGCGGAGAGAAGATCAGAGAATTTGGATGTGGTGAAAGTAACACTCTCAACTTGCTCAAAACGTGGGAGGGGTAAGATTAAATATCTTTCTAGTAATCCTGAAATGAAGAATCTTACACCACTCAAGCTGATTGGGGAATCCCCTAATAAAAATATAAAAGCATGAACACATACATTAATGTTAGAGATTGTAAAATTGGATTGTGAAATGAGCACAGATTTATTTATAATGGAAAGGATTGGACTTTCCATATTCCTGGACTGTATAGCTGGGAAAGAGTTCTTAAAGACTCTAGAGCATACAGTGTTCTGCTTGAGAGTTTTATAAATGCCCCTTTAAAAAGTCTAGCATTTCCCTTTTACAGCTTATTTAGGATTGGCTGTTTTTGCGTTAAGATGGTTTTGTGCATCAGTAGGGGCTCTGACCTTCATATATGTCCCTAACCTGGAACTGGTTTAGATACTAGAGAGTAGAAAGGGGAAGTGCCATATATCCTTGCCCTGTTCTTTGCCCAGTTATCCCCTTGTAGCCACTCTTGGAGACAAGATCCAGGGCCAGACAAGTCTTCTGGTATGACCCAGCATCTGTTTTTATGTTAAGAGCACTCTTCAGCTTCTTCAATACAAATTGTAAGTGACTTAATTTAAAAGTACTTCTGTCCTGGGTTGAGAGGCACAGGATTAACTTTTCTTCTAATGCTGGGGAAAATTGCACTTTTAGAAGGCTCTAGTGTCTGAATTATTGAAAATATTTACTTTATGGCCAGCCAGGCTCTGTGAGATTCAAGGTCTCAGTGTTTTTGAGCCTTGCCAGGTGCAGGGACAAGGAGGAGCAAGGCCTGGGCATTTGACCCAAGCTGGCCAACAGGATTATTTCATACCATGAACGTCTCATTCAGTATAAATTAGAAAAGTTTGCTGCATAGCTGGCTCTCCCTTGATAGGGGCAATCCAGACAACTCCTTGCCCTGGTGCCGGACCCCTGAGGCCTTCCTTTCCCCCCAAATTCATTGCAATCGCCGTCCACTGCTGGGAGCGCACAGCTTCCTGCTGGTAGAATTGGCTGAGTATAATTCTTCTATCTTATACTAGTTCTTTAGTATTATTGTCAATTATTTAGTCTTATTCTATTAAATCTGTTTACATTTCAACCCTTGTGTTTCTTTGCATTCCTTGATTCCCCTTTCCTGGGTGGGGAGGGGTCATTGGGTGATAGAATAATTGTCTGAAAGACGATAAATTGTTATGGGTTTTCTCAAACTGTAACAGCTTCCCACTAGTTTCCACTGGAGTCCACTGGCATTCATAGGCATCACTAGAGTCCACTACACTGTTGGATTTCACACTGAGGCAGTTCAGGAGTATCCATATATTGCATTTTGCACTCTGCTGTGAGATTAGTGACCTCCCATGAAAGAAAAGGAATAAAAAGAAGTCCCCCAAGAGAACAGTTTTTGTTCCCCTGGCAATGGCCATAGCTATTTGTCAAATGAACCTCTTGGAGCCCTCTGCCACTCAGGGCTGGAGCAGCTGGTGCCTCTACGGGCAGGGGAGGGGCTGGCGATATAGGTGTGGGGAGTGTAGGCAGCAGAGTAACTTTTACTGCATGCTGCTGGGTGACTGGCACTGGTATGGGCCGGGGCTTTGCCTCTTGCTGGGGTCAAGGTGAGTGTTGTGGCAAAATGCCGGTACAGTGAGGGGGCAGCTGATGTGGGCCCAGACAGTGATGGTGGCTGTAGGTGGGCAGCTGATGCCTCTGGGGCCGGTATCGGTATGGCTGGGGGCATGGCTTTTTCTGTTACAGGCAGAGGCCCTGGCTGGTGCCAGTGGCTGTGGGGTGCCTTGGGTAGTTGTTTGTGTCTGTGCTGTGGCTTTTCCAGTACTGGTGTGGCTTGGGCAGTTTGATTTGTGTTTCTGTTATCATTGATTTCACCCCAGGGGTCTGAGTAGCAATATCACATGTCACGTGATACTCCTTCACTGATATTTAACAATAAACCAATGCAACACATTCAGGAAAACTGACAACAAAATCACAATCTTATGAAAGTAACGTCCAATTCTCAAAACAGCCCAAAGGTTTTCCCTCCCCTAGTTCTGAGGGTTTTACTTTGGCCTAATCATTATAGGGCAAATTAAACTTTCCCCAAGTAAAACCATAAGTGTAATTAGTAATGGAATCCATCACACAATGCCCGGGATATGTAGGTAGAACTGTTATCCAAGTTATACATCTGAATGCCAATCCACACCAAAATCGCTTGCTTAGACCACAACATCTGAACACAAAGAACAACTAAACCATGTGACATATTCGGTCAGTTAAACACTACTGCGACAATTAACTTCATACAAAGCTGTCTAAAGGCGCAATACAACATTTCACTTCAGAACGACATGAAGTGAGTTGTCTGTTCTCCCTGAACAAGCTGGAATTCAAACTATTTGGGCAATCTTTCAAAGCTGTTGTCTAGCTCCGTTTTAGCCCTATGTTGGGCGCCAATAAATCTGTTGTGCTTTAGGTCGAATTGGCCAATGATCAACGATAGAGGCTCTTCATCCACCTCTTGCTCCAAGGAGAGGAGGAGGAGAGATAGAGAGTTTTACAAGTTTAGAAGGAACTAAACTACTTTAATGAAATATTAATAATAAAATAAAAAGGAAATAATGAAATAGATACAGTATATACAAAACTATATCAAGCTCCCAGGATGACGTCACCAGCAGGAACTGGGGAAGACCCAGACTGGACTCAGCAGTAGATGGAAACTCGATTCCAGATCTGGAGTCAGGAACTCACGGATTGGGATCAAAGGCAGATGAACAGACAGGGTCCTCCTAGGACATTGGCCATTGAATTAAAAAAAAGGTGCTGACCCTTCCGACCCTCCAGCAGGGCAAATAACAAAGTTAGCTGACCTTGGTTGTTATAGCAATAAGTGTAAGCAAGAGCCTCTCTGCATGCCAAGCCTTGGCATGAACTATAAGCATAGGCCTTTATCACTCTGAGAATGAACAGTTTTTTGCCCAATATGCTGTTAATTTCAGAGAGTTAGAAGGGGCCTAGCTAAGAAGTTGTTACTGAACAGAAAGTTGGTTCTGTTTTACCTCAAACCAGGACAGCCCATTCTACCATTCTTGCTGTGGTAGCTTTGTAGAAAAATATTTCTAAACCTGACCTCTTTAAGGCAGGCATCAGAGTTCACTGCAAGCACTGCATGATTGTTTGTTTTTGCTTGGGATGGATGCTGCACTGGATAGAGATACACATTCGCTGTTGCCCTGGATCCCAAGCACGGTCTCCAGCAATTTAGTGCTACATTGAAGTCTTCTGTAATTAAGATGTAAGAAGAAAGTAAAGAAGTTTGAAGAAAGTAGTACCATTACTACCGGTGTCTACTGTGTGTCAGAACTTACTATCTTGATGTACCAAGTGGAGAGGAGGAAATCATACTATGGTCAGAGCAGAGCAGGAGGAGAGAATGGTTGTCTATCAATATTATGGCAAAAAAAAAGTCAATGATCATATTGGTTTATATGATTTTTATGTAAATGTGTATTTGGACAATGTATCTTGAAGAAGCAAATCTGATAACTTTTTTTATTCATGCAATCCACCAAAAAATGTGGGGGTTTTGATGTCATTTTTGCCCTTAAGACTGTCACAGCATGTATTGTTCTTGGGAATTATTTCAGTTTCATATGCTGAAAACAAGCTTTAGAAACTCTTCTTTTTCAATAGTATCAATTCACAGAATCACAGAATATCAGGGATTGGAACGGACCTTGAAAGATCATCTAGTCCAATCCCCCTGCCGGAGCAGAAACACCTAGATTAGGTCACACAGGAATGTGTCCAGGCGATATATATCTCCAGAGAAGGAGACTCCACAACCTCCCTGGGCAGCCCGTTCCAGTCTTCAGTCACCCTCACTGTGAAGAAGTTTTTCCTCATATTTAAGTGGAACCTCCTATGTTCCAGCTTGCACCCATTGCCCCTTGTCCTATCACTGGACGTCACTGAGAATAGCCAGGCTCCATCCTCTTGACACTCACCCTTTACATGTTTATAAAGATTAATAAGGTTGCCCCTCAGTCTCTTCTTCTCCAAGCTAAAGACACCCAGCTCCCTCAGCCTTGGAGTGACATTTGCTTTCCTCCAGTCCTCAGGCATTTCTCCCATTCCCCATGACTTGCCAAAGATGACGGAGAGTGGCCTAGCAATGACTTCCGCCAGCTCCATCAGCACTCGTGGGTGCATCCCATCAGGACCCATGGATTTATGGATGTCTAAAGGTCCCTAACGCAGTCCTCATCAACTGAGGCAAACTGCTCCTTTATCCTGTCTTCCTCTAGGGCCTCAGGGCTATGGGGCTCCTCCGGCCAGCCTCTGGCAGTATAGACAGAGATAAAGAAGGCATTCAGTAACTCAGCCTTCTCTGTAACTTCTGTCACCAGGGCACCCACCTCATTCATCAGTGGGCCTACATTGCCTCTTGTGTTAGTTTTATCTGCAGTGTATTTGAAGAAACCCTTTCTGTTGTCCTTGACCCCCCGAGCAAGGTTTAATTCTAAGGAGGCCTTAGCTTTCCTAGTTGCATCCCTACATTCTCTGACAACAGTCTTATATTCCTCCCAAATGGCCAGCCCCTCTTTACATGACGAGAATAAGATCCAGCAGCTCTCCTCTCCTAGTTGGCTCCTCCACCATTTGCATCAGGAAGTTATCATCAATGCACTGGAGGAACCTCCTGGACTGTGGATGGCTGGCTGAGGAGGCTTCCCAGCAAATATCAGGGTAGTTAAAATCCCCAACGATAACCAGGGCCTGTAATTGCGAGGCTGCTATCAGCTGCCTGTAGAAGGCCTCATCAACTTCCTCATCCTGGTCTGGTGGCCTGTATTAGACACTCACAACAGTATCACCCATGCCAGCCTGCCCCCCCTTAATTCTTACCCACTCTCAACTTGCCCCTCACCCACCCCTGGGTAGTACTCAATACATATTAGTTGCTTTCTCACATAAAGAGAACTCCACCTCCTCGCCTTGCTGGCCTGTCTCTCCTGAGAAGGATATAGCCATCCATGACCACATTCCAGGCATGTGAGCTGTCCCACCATGTCTCTGTAATGGCCACCAGGTCATAATCTTCTGACCGAACACAGATTTCTAACTCCTCCTGAGTAATGTGCTCTAGGCAATCCTGCTTTAGTAGTGCAGTTGGACTAGATGATCTCTTGAGTCCCTTCCAACTCTGAAATTCTGTGATTCTGTTATAGTATCAAAACAGGATCTCCTGCTGTGGTTTCTTATCTGTTTAAAGGTCTGATTCTACTGCTACGGACATAAATGAAAATCGCTAGTAAACTAACTGTATAATACAGTCTTAAATACATGCTCTTCACATGTATGTTATTGCAGTTCAATTGAAAATTAAATGTTCTGCCAACACAATGGGGTCATATAAAGTTGCAATCTTATAATTTTGATTGTCAGTACCGTTAGCCATGCCATGCTGTGATTGTCTGTGTCCCCTGAACCCATGGCAAATTGGGCTTATAATAATATCTCATATTATTTTTACTACTTATGCCAGCAACAGAGAATTTCTATATGATCCATAGATTTGCACACTATGTGCTTTTTCTTTTAGCTTTTTATATAGCAGATTTGGGTTGTGGTAGTCTGGCTTTTTATGTTTTTTTGCAGCCTGGTCACTGGAGAATAAAACCACATTCTTCATACCTCAGAACATAGTCACTATTCAGGACAATTCTCTGTGGCTTACTTGAACTTTATCATTAGTGTCTTTCCAGGCAGAGGAAGATATATGTCTGTATTACAAAAGTTGTCCAAGTGACTGGTGTTTTTAGCAATCGGACTGCACAAGCATATTAATAATCCTGAGTCTTGTATCAGTTCTGGAAGGCTTCAGTCAGACCCATGGCAAATTTATTACTCTTGACAACTTGAAGAAGGGGGAGTGCTAAGTGATTGGATAAATGGGAAAAAGAGGTACAGAGAGTTCTTTAGCTTGCACATTAATTTAGTTGTAATGAAAGTTATTTGCCTATATTGTAATTTTAGAATACTTAATTGTGCTTCAAAACTGAAGCAAATTCATTGTCTAGATACTTTCAGAAGAAATGTCAACCCTATGACCTCTCTCAACCACCTGCCAAAATGGAGTGAGATATATTAAGCAATCCTGAACAATATGTTTGGAAACACTAGGCTTTTACAAGTAGGCCTTTACTCCTTTTCTTTTAAAAAGATTCTGGAATGTGGGTTCAACTATGTTGGAGGACAAAATATTAAAAAGAAAAACATGAAGAATTAGTTACTCAAAATATTCTTATTTTGCTTGACCTTTAGGTTAATAAACTTGTTGATAATTAACCCTGCAAGATATGAAAGCATACCTTTGCAGAAAAAAATAACTCCTAGAAAAATGGACAGTGGTCAAATGAAAGTACATAACCCTTAAGTAGTTCTGGGTCTCTCCAAGTACAGAACAATATTATTTATCTACAGATTCAAAATCCTTTACCATAATTGCAGAACACAAATGATTAGTTCTGGATGTTTGTGAACCAATTCCTGCTGTGTCCTCTATATATATGCACAGTGTACAATACACACCTGAAATCTACTCAATGAAAATTGCTAGAAATGGAGCATAACCTGCATTGCCAATGTCTCCTTGAAAGACATGTGTATATCTTTAATTTTGTTTTATATTTATTCTCAGAAATTACCTCCTCTAAAAAAATATTCATCAATACACAAAAGGTATTTCATTAAAAAGATCAATTAAAAACTAGAAAATCATCCTATCCTACAAGCTCTAAAAAATAACATTTCTTCCTCCATGATGTCTATAAATACAATATTTAAAGAGAGAAAACTGATGCACCAGTTCCTATTCTGAAACATTTAAGAGGCTACACATAGAATCACAAAATCAGAGAATGATATGGGGTTGGAAGGGACCTCTGGAGATCATCTAGTCCAAACCCCCTGCCAAAGCAGGTCCACCTAGAGCAGGCTGCACAGGATGGTGTCCAGGCGGGTTTTGAATGTCTCCAGAGGAGACTCCACCACCTCTCCGGGCAGCCTGTTACAGTGCTCTGACACCTTCAAAGTAAAGAAGATCCTCATCATTTTTAGATGGAACTTCTTATGTATAAGTTCATGCCCACCTTTTAAGTATCTGTAAGCGTTGATCAGATCACCTCTCAGTCTTCTCTTCTCCAAACTAAACAGACCCAAAACCCAAGCATTTCCTCATAGGAAAGATCCTCCAGGCCCCTAATCATCTCTGTAGCCCTTTGCTGTACCCTCTGCAGCAGTTCCCAGTTCTTGAAATAGGGGAACTCACTACTGGACAGAGTACTCCAGATGCAGCCTCCCTCACTAGGGCAGAGGACACAGGGAGGATAACCTCGATCGATGTGCTGGCCACAGTCTTCTTGATGCACCCTAGGATGCCATTGGCCTTCTTGGCCTCAAGGGCACATTGCTGGCTCATGGTCATCCTTTTGTCCACCAGGACTCCCAGGCTTTTTTCCTCAGAGCTGCTCTCCAGCAAGTCAGCCTCTAACCTCTACTGGTGCAGGGGGTTATTCCTCCCCAGGTGCAGCACCCTATGCTTGCCCCTGTTACCCCTCATCCTATCACTACATTCTCTCATAAAGAGTCCCTCCCCATCTATCCTGTAGGCCCCCTTTAGGTATTGGAAAGCTGCTATAAGGTCTCTCTGGAGCCTTCTCTTCTCCAGGCTCAACAGCACCAACTCTCTCAATCTGTCCTCATAGGAGAGATGTTCCAGCCCTCTGATCATCTTTGTGGCCCTCCACTGGACCCATTCCAACAGGTCCATGATCTACCATCACTCCCAAGTCCTTCTCCTCGGGGCTGCCCTCCAGCCATTCTCCACCCAACCTATATTTGTGCCTGGGATTGTTGAAGTCCAGGGTGCAGGACCTTGCACTTGTTGAAGTTCACGAGGTTTGCATGAACTCCCCTCTCGAGCCTGTCCAAGTCCCTCTGGATGGCATCCCTTCCCTCCAGCGTCTCAACCGTGCCACACAGCTTGGTGTTATTGGCAAACTCGCTGAGGGTGTGCTCTATCCCACTGTCCATGTCTCCAACAATGATGTTAAACAGCACTGGTCCCAGTACTGTCCCCTGAGGAATGTTACTCGTCACTGGTTTCCACTTGGACATTGAACCACTGACCACAACCCTTTGAGTGCAGCCATCCAACCAGTTCCTTATCCACCAAGTAGTCCATCCATCAAATCCATGTCTTTCCAATTTTGAGACCAGGGAAGGAACAGGGTCAAATCCTTTGCATAAGTTCAGAGAGATGATGTCTATTGCTCTCCCCTTACCTACCAACGCTGTAACACCATCGTAGAAGGCCACCAATTTGATCAGGCATGACTTGGCCTTGGCAAAGCTATGTTGGCTGTCACCAATCGCCTCCTTATTTTCCATGTGTCTTAGTATATTTTCTAGGAGGATCTGCTCCATGATCTTGCCAGGCACAGAGGTGAGACTGACCAGCCTGTAATTCCCCGGGTCTTCCTTTCTTCCTTTTTTGAATATTGAGGGTTATATCACCCCTTTCCAGTCAGTGGGAACTTCATCGGAGTGCCATGGCTTTTCAAATATAATGGAAAGCAACTTTATCCACCAGTTCCCTCAGGACTTGTGGATGGATTTCATTAGGTCTCATGGACTTGCGTACCTTCAGGTTCCTTAGATGGTCTCATACTTGATTTTGTCCTACAGTGGGCATGAATGAATGGCTCTGCTATTTAGCCATTTCTCCCCCTGTACTCAGCACTGGTGAGGCCGCACTTTCAGTATTGTGTCCAGTTCTGGGCGCCTCAACACAAGAGAGATATCGAGGTGCTGGAGCGAGTGCAGAGGAGGGCTACGAAACTGGTCAAAGGCCTGGAGAATAAGTCTTATGAGGATCGATTGAAGGAGTTGGGATTGTTTAGTTTGAGGAAGAGGAGGCTGAGGGGAGACCTCATCACTCTCTACAACTGCTTGAAAGGGCATTGTAGAGAGGTTGGTGCTGGTCTCTTCTCACGGGCAATTTGCGATAGAACAAGAGGGAATGGCTGCAAGCTGCAGCAGGGTAGGTTTAGGCTTGACATTAGGAAACAATTCTTCCCAGAAAGAGTGGTCAGTCAGTGGAATCAGCTGCCCAGGGAGGTGGTGGAGTCACCATCCCTGACTGTGTTTAAGGTGGTGGTGTTGAGGGATCTGATGTAGGGGAGAACTTGTAGAGTAGGGCTGATGGTTGGACTTGATGATCCCAAGGGTCTCTTCCAACCTATACGATTCTATGATTCTATGACTTCTCAATCCACCTCACCGTCCACTCATCTAACTCTCACTTCCTAAGCTTATCTATGAGGATGTTGTGGGAGACAGTGTCAAAAGCCTTGCTGAAGTCAAGGTAGACAACATCTACTGCTCTCATCCACACAGCCAGTCATTCTATCGTAGAAGGCTATCAGATTGGTCAAGCATTATTTCCCTTTGGTGAAACCTCGTTGACCACTCCCAATAACCTCTTCCTCTACATGCTTAGAGATGACATCCAGGATGAGCTGTTCCATCACCTTTCCAGGGATGGAGGTGAGGCTGACCAGTCTGTAGTTTCCTGGATCCTCCTTCTTGCCCTTTCTGGAGACTGGAGTGACATTAACTTTCCCCTGGTCCTCAGGCACGTCTCCTGTTCTCCTTGACCTTTCAAAGATCATGGAGAGCAGCTTAGCAACTTAATCTGACTGTTCCCTTAGCACTTGTGGGTGGATCCAATCAGGGCTCATGGATCTGTGTGTGTCAGGTTTGCCCAAATGATCTCTAACCTGATCTCCTCGGTCGAAAGAGAGTCTTCTTTACTCAAGGTTGGCCTTAAGCAGTAAAGGCTGAAGCAAAGGCAGCATTCAGTAACTCCGCCTTCTCTGCATCCTCCATCACCAGGGCACCCACCTCATTGATCAACGGGCCCACGTTTTCCCTAGTCTTCCTTTTTCTACTGATGTACTTGAAGAAGTCCTTCTTACTGTCCTTGACATCCCTTGCCAGATTTAATTCCAAGTGGGCCCTAGCCTTCCTCATTGAGTCCCTGCATACTCTGACGGCACTCCTATACTTCTCCCAAGTGACCAGTCCCTTTTTCCACATTCTATAAACTTCCTTCTTCCATCTGAGTTTTTCCAGAAGCTCCCTGTTCATCCAGGCAGGTTTCCTGCCTCCTTTGCCTGATTTCTTGCTCCTAGGGATGCACCAATCTTGACCTTGGAGGAAGTGGTGCTTGCATATTAACCACCTCTCTTGCACCCCCCTTCCTTCTAGAGCCTTAGCCCATGGGATTCCTTGAAGTAGGTCTTTGAAGAGGCCAAAGTCAGCTCTCCTGAAGCTCAGGGTTGTAATTCTACTTTTTGCCCTGCTTCTTCCATGCAGGATCGTGAACTCCACCATCAGCCAAGTCACTGCAGCCAAGGCTACTCTGACCTTCACATGGCCAACCAGACCTTCTTTGTCTGTCAGCACAAGATCCAGCAGAGCACCTCTCCTCATTGGTTCCTCCACTACCTGTATCAAGAAGTTATCATCAATGCTCTGCAGAAATCTCTGGGACTGCGTGTGCCTGGCTGTGTTGTCTTTCCAGCAAATGTCATGGTAGTTGAAGTCCCCCATGAGAACCAGGGCCTGTGATTGTGAGGCTGTTTCCAGCTGTCTGTTGAAGGCCTCACCATCTTCCTCTTCCTGATCGAGTAGTCTGAAGTAAACACCCACAACAGCATCTCACATATTAGCCTGCCCTTAAATTCTTTCCCATAAGCTCTCAACATGTCCTAAGTCAACCCCATGGCAGATCTTGCTACATTCCAGTTACTCTCTAACATAGAGAGCAACTCCACCACCACACCTTGCTGCCTTGTCTCTTCTAAAAAGTACATAGCCATCCACGACAGTATTCCAGTCATGCTGCAGAACATTTTAAAACTGGATTAACATATCTACCTGGCATGGATTAAAGATTCTTCACTGCGTTAATGAATAGAAGTGAATGCTGTCTTAGGGGTGATATGCCACCTGACCAGCATTCAATACATAGCACTGCTGGTTTAATTTATTTTTTTTAATCAAGCATAATGTTACTTAGTGTTCATAGTACTTCAGAAGACTTTCTTATTATATAGCTCCTCAGAAATTAATTTACTCGAGTTGCCAATTTTTAGCCAAAGCCTAGAAGGAAATGTGTCTGATGGCAGTAGCAATATATATAGTGAAAACATACCAGCAATGTCTATGTCATCCCATAAATATATTTGAGAGAATAGCATGCATCAATAAATGCTTGATTATAAAGTGTGTATAAATTATTATTTTTTTTAAGCAATTTGCAGCTTGTGATAGGATAAATGATTATTCATCAAAGTTGAATATAAATTATGTGTCAACTAGCAGCACTGTGTTACTAGCATTGCTGTTTGGCTAGTCCTTTTAAATATTATTTCTCATCATGGTGAAGTTTGAGTAGAAAATTGCATGAGAAATACTCCTACTCAGGTTGTCAGATCTGATTTTAATTATTCTCATCTGCTGGCAGTGTTTACATAGATTATAAAATTTAAAGTGAAATGTCTTGTCACAGTTTCTCAAATATTTAGATCTTCCACTTATTTGTCAAGAAAGAAAGGAAGAGATTATAAAGGAGAGTCTGATCTGGTAAACATTTTTCTCTCTTTTTCATGCTGCAAATGATATATCTTTCCTCTACTAAAATAATATTAGAGGAAAATAATCTCTTACTCTGTGTGTGTATATGAGTATGTATATATAAATATACATAACAACAACATTGAAGTGCTAAGTGATTTGAAATTTTGAAGATAACTAAAGATCTAGAAATAAATGACAAATGAGGTGAAGCGTAACATGATAGGTTGTTCTTGAATAGCTAGATGTATTTTGCTATAGAAATCATTTTCTAGACCAAGAAAATATAGTAAGTTAATTCATCTAGACTTTCCTAAGACTGTTGTTGTCACCTACATTTATAAAGAATTAGAAATTATTAGTAGACAAGAGGCACGCTTTAAATGTAAATCACTGGGCCAAAAGGCAGTGAGCCTAGTGGGCTTCTTAAAAACACTTCACATGATTCATGAGACTTCAGTTTTTCTTTTTCTAATGGTACCATAAAAAGTAGAAAGTTCTAATGAAATTTGGTGAAAGTTCAGCACTAGGAGACAAGGAGAAGACTGGGATATGTTGTAGTCATAATAAAGGCAGATTTGATTTTAGGATGTATTTCTTTAAAAGTATTGGTGACAAAGGATAATCCCTCTGGAATACTGGGCACAGTTTATATTGTGGCTGAAATAAACTCAAGTGTGAACAGATGCACAGAAGGGTCGTGCAAAATGATTTTTTTCCAATATGTAAAGTGCATAATATAATTCAGCTATAGCAAAAAAAAAAGGAGGTTGAATAGTGTTCAAAAATGTTCTTTTTAGCTTGTTCATGTAGATTTGTATGTAGGATATACTTGGAAAACAGTCTGGCAGCAAAGGTGCTCCAACCCCCTGATCATTTTCGTGGCCCTCCTATGGACCCGCTCCATCAGGTCCATGTCCTTCCTTATATTGAGGGCTCCAGACCTGCACACAGTACTCCACGTGAGGTCTCACCAGAGCAGAGTGGCAGAATCACCTCTCTGGATCTGCTGGCAACGCACCTTTTGATGCAGCCCANGGGGGACAATGTCAAAAGCCTTACAGAGGTCCAGATAGATCACATCCATAGGTCATCCCTTGTCTACTGACATAGTCACTCTATCATAGAAGGCCACTAGGTTAGTCAGGCTGGACTTGCCCATAGTAAATCCATGTCCTGAATCACCTCCCTGTCCTCTATGTGCCCAAGCATGGCAACTAGAAGGATCTGTTCCATGATCTTCCCAGGCACGGAGGTGAGGCTGACGGGTTGGTAGTTCCCAGGGTCCTCCTTTCTACCCTTTTTAAAAATGGGTGAGATGTTTCCTATCCTGTGTGTCTTGCCACCTTAGCTAAACTAAACACTAAGTCACAGAATTTAATATATGCTCATGGGAAGTAGGAATCCCCTCAGGGTTGAGAAGGGATCATACCTACTACTGGTTCTGCAGCATCATGGGGGACTGCATGCTATCCTCAAGACTTGTGAAAAAGAAGGTTACCGTTTTCCTCAGATCTTGTACATGTAGAGACATTTCACATGCCTCTCTGCTTAGATGCTTTTTGGACCAAACTTAAAGCCTTTCGAGACTAGGCTTGACACGCTATTGTATACTTAAATTCCATATAGGTCTCAATTTTAGAACCAAAGTAGGAGATTTGATTCTTATCCATAATGAGTAGTAAGCAAAACAATGGCAAGGTAAGTTGGTAAGTTGTTTAGCTAGTTAAAAATGAGCAAAAGAAATACAGATGTTTGGTGAAAGAAAATCCCATGTTTTTAGTGGGCGTTCAATGTTTGAAAAACATATTTATACAATTAATTTTATTACTGCATGTCTACCTCCTATAGAATGCTTGTCTTAAATGAAGAGAGGGCTGTAAAGTAAAGTTGGTAGATATTTGAAGCCAGGATGTTTTAATCACTATTTACTTGTATGCATTTCACAATTTGGAAAAAGTTAAATAATTGCTTCTGTTTTTAAAAAAGGTTTAGAGCTTTTTTGCAACTTTTATCATAACAATAGTCCTATTATTTCAGTGTTATGACTACTCACGTTCAGTAAGAAGTGCATATGAATTGCAGATTCACAATCTTTTTATGCTAGTAAAGATCATACAGCTTGTTCTAAAAACAGGGGTCATGTGTACCACTGTGTACAACAAACTCTGATCTGCACAATTTTCATATCAATGGTTCTTTCATGCCTTTCTTTAGATCCTGATTTTTTTTAAATTGGAAAATATGCTTAATGTGTTACCTCATGTTGCCTTGGCACTTATATGCTATTATATTTTGGGAATAATAATAAATTCTGATCTGTCCTGTTGATTTTTAACAGTAAAAGAAGACCTGGAAGTGCCAGACAAAATAGGAGTTCACAGAAACAAACAGTCTTTCAGAATGAATATTACTTCTATCATGTTCCTTCAACGAGGCCAAGTGCCAGGTCCTGCACTTGGGCCACAACAACCCCATGCATCACTACAGGCTTGGGGAAGTGTGGCTGGAGAGCTGCCTGGCAGAAAAGGACATGGGGGTGCTGGTTGACAGGCGGCTGAACATGAGCCAGCAGTGTGCCCAGGTGGCCAAGAAGGCCAAGGGCATCCTGGCTTGCATAAAAAATAGTGTGACCAGCAGCAGTAGGGAGGTGATTGTCCCCCTGTACTCAGCACTGGTGAGGCCACACCTTGAGTCTTGTGTCCAGTTCTGGGCACCTCAACACAAGAGAGATATCGAGGTGCTGGAGCGAGTACAGAGGAGGGCAACAAAGCTGGTGATAGGCCTGGAGAACAAGGCTTATGAGGATCGATTGAGGGAGTTGGGGTTGTTTAGTTTGAGGAAGAGGAGGCTGAGGGGAGACCTCATCACTCTCTACAACTGCTTGAAAGCGCATTGTAGAGAAGTTGGTGCTGGTCTCTTCTCACGGGCAATTAGCGATAGAACAAGAGGGAATGTCTTCAAGCTGCAGCAGGGTAGGTTTAGGCTGGACATTAGGAAAAAGTTTTTCACAGAAAGAGTGGTCAGTCAGTGGAATCAGCTGCCCGGGGAGGTGGTGGAGTCACCCTCCCTGACTGTGTTTAAGAGTAGATTGGATGTGGTGTTGAGGGATATGGTGTAGGGGAGAACTTGTAGAGTAGGGCTGATGGTTGGACTTGATGATATATCAAGGGTCTCTTCCAACCTAAATGATTCTATGATTCTATTCTATGATTCTGTGTTAATGAAGAAAATGTTTATGGGATGACATATAAAAATAACACTGTATCTCAGTATTGCTGTTTTATTTTAAACCAAAGGATGTGATATGAATAATAATAAGCATTGAAGTGTGACTACATTCTATTTGGTAATGTTTTGCTTTGAAATTGAAGTGTCTTTTTTGTGCAGCATACAAAAAAAAAATCTGTTAGTAAATCTATAAATATATTCCATTTGTTTTAGAAAACAAGAGCAATTTAAAATCCTCTCTCAGTGGGGTGGCCTAAAATTGAAGGAAAATGATTTTGTGTGGTCAGGGGGCATTCTGTTAATTGGAATTCACACACCTTGAGCATTCAGCCAATTAAAGTGGGGATGGTAGAATTAATAACTGAAAGATGAAATACACTTTAACTCAACAATTAGAAGCTGGAAATTGCTGCTCTAGAAAAATACAAAGTTATTGGAAGATATGATTGCAGTGAGGCATAAATTAAAATGCTCAGTGAAAAGACCTATGTATTGTTAACAATTATTTAGATTTAGTAATTTAAACTATTTGAATTCTGGGTTTGTGTAATTATCTACTCTGTTTCTGAAATGCATTATCTGAGCCTCTTAACTTTTTCTATCCAGATGGTTTATAGGAGAATGGTCAGAATGCAGTAAGACCTGTGATGGAGGAATGCGTTCACGAACAGTTCTCTGTATCAGAAAGATTGGACCTTCTGAGGAGGAGACACTGGACAATACCAACTGTTTAACACACCAGCCTATTGAAAAAGAGCCCTGTGATAATCAGTCCTGTCCCCCACAGTGGGTCACTTTGGACTGGTCAGAAGTAAGAAAATGTTGCTATGTTAGCTTATTGGCAATAGTGAAGATGAGCTCTGACCACTGAATATTAGTATGATTCCTATTGCTGCTTGCTAAGTAAAGAAATTAAAAACCTGATACATTTAGAATATTGAAGCAGGTTGTAGTCATTCATATTTCTTTTTTTTCTTCTATGTTGTCAGTTCTGTTGTTTTGTCAAATCATTATGACCTCTTGTTATTGATCTTAATAGAAAAATAGTAAAATAAAAAATAGAATATAAAGTAGTAATAAAAAAAACCCAACAAAACCCCCTCAATAAATTCCACTGGCTGCCCCTTCCCAAATAGCCATTTGGTATGAGATAATTCTCTTGAAGAAAAATGCAATTTTCATTTCCATTGTTTCCTGAAATGACAAATAGCTGGAGAGTAGAGAATATGGGTTTACAATATCAGAAAACAGAATAATCTGCCAGTTTTTTTCTGAAGTAACCATGCATCACATTTCATAGCAACAGACCTGAAAATTGGTATTCTCTTTATTAAAGAAAGAACATTTTTTGTTAAACATGGTTATATCTCTTATAGTATAAGCCAAATTGTGACCTTATACTGTTTCAAGTATTAAATTTGAAGGTCGTTAACCAGTGCAGCTGAAAGAATCAGAATCATAGAATTGTCTAGGTTGGAAGGGGCCTTGAAGATCATTTAGTCCAACCACCAACCTAACTGATAAAAAATGATTTATCACTAAACCATGTCACTAAGCACTATGTCAACCCATCTTTTGAATACCTCCACGGATGGTGCCTTAAGCACCTCCCTGGGTAGCCCATTCCAATGCTTGATAACGCTTTCAGTGTAAAAATTTTTCCTGATATCCAATGTGAATCTCCCCCAGCACAACTTGAGGATATTTCCTCTTGTCCTATCACCTGTGAATAATGGCACTCAGGGTGATCTGTTCTATGATGTTCCCAGGCACTGAGGTCAGACTGACAGGCCAGTAGTTCCCTGGATCATAGAATCATAGAATC
>VZTM01000266.1:0-17758 GCA_013400555.1 Jacana jacana | reverse complement strand
ACAGTCAGGAGCCAGAAAAGACCAGGCTGGTTCTTTCCACATTGTCAGTTGGAAAATCCCGAATAAATACAGCGGTTATGTAGAATATACATCCTCCTGGAATATGTATTTTGCAGGCACTGAATCATTACCATAATAATTTACTATTATGAGAAAGTTCTCACTCCTTTGAGAAGTCTCTTTGAGGTCAGTGGGCCAACTCACACGGATAATGCTACTCACTTGTGCAAAGGTTTCAACGTTCATTTCCTTAATTTGCAGCAGGAGTTTACACAAAGGGTGTTACCGCTATTGAAGCGTTTTATAGTATGTAATACAGACATATGTATCACTTGTGTAGCATGATTTATGAAGCCAAAGTTATCATTCAATGACAGTGACCTGACAAAAAATATTAGGCACAAGTTATGAAGTAGTTATGCAAAATGTTACTCTATGCCAGTATAAGAAACCAACTGTGGGTTTCCAGAAAACTCTGTATCGTCATTTTAGAGCAACTTGTTCAAAAAAGGCTAAAAAAAAATCCCCCCAGATCTGAGTTTGCCTAAGAGTTTCCTGTAATATATTTGAAACACTTGTAATAAAAAGGAATAAAGGCATTCTAGACTTACCATTATTTAGATATCAAAACTTGAATCCTGTTTAAAATAAAAAATATTTTTAATTTATATATTTCAAAAGAAACACTAATTCTCTCAGTATAAGTAAAATTAATGAAATTAAATAATTCCACATTATTTCCAGTGATGGAATAAAATATATTTAATAACACAGATAAAAGTAATTTAGGATTAGAAAGTGGCATTTTAATGAAATTAAATAGTGGTAACATTGTATATTGGGATTTTTTATTTCATACTATTTTTTGTTACTAAAGTTTCAAGTTTAATTAAAACTGTAGCTTTTAGATTACCATCCACATCATTGTAAACACATTTTTAAAAGACATTATGAAGTGAAAATGTGTTACTGCTGACAGTCTTAGCACAGCTACAAACTTCCCAAAGGAAATACTGACCTGGACAAATGCAAGTGTTTAAGTCCTTTTTGTTTTCAGACATGGCTGAAATAAACTTAGGGATTTTTCCATATTGAAGACTAGCATATGGCTGAATCTGAATATACATAAACTCTCAGACTAATTGTGAATAAGCAATTCCTTAGTATTTCTGTTTTACTTGTTACAGTTAACAACAATCAGGTTTTTGTTGTCTTTCAAGTTTTTTCCCTCTTTTCTCATTTAGACTATTATTTCAAAATGTAGTAATAGTAATAGTAATAGTAATTAATAGTAATAGTAATAGTAATAGTAATAGTAATAGTAATAGTAATAGTAATAGTAATAGTAATAATGCATTCACCAGTATTTTATTAATGAAATCTACTGAATCTACTGGAATTTTTTTTTTCAGTGAGTTCAGCAGATGCAAAATTGATATCTGTGTGATGTTTTAAAATGCAAATAAAAGATAAAAAATAAATATAAACTAGAAATAATTTTATCTAGGAGTCACTATGAATGTTCTAACCTGGTAATCATGACTCAATTAAGTGATTTATAAACATGTTCTAAAGTACTGCCAAAATTTGTAGAAATTTTTTAAAACCTTGATGACCAAGTATATAGAGTGAAATCCTGGTGATTCAGTAAATAAACCTCACTGAACTCAATAGGATTTTTCTCACTGACTTCAGTTCAGCAAGTATTTCCATAAACTGATTTAATTTTTTTTCTAAAACTAGACTGGGCCACATTAATCCTTTCACTGCAACGGTGGCCACAGGGCATAGAGCTGTAGAAAATAAAGACGACTCTCCTTTGTAAAGGTATTCACATAGTGTTCCCCTAAGTAATTAATTTTCCTTAGATTGTTTTTGTTTAACTCAGACTGATACTTGGTAGCCTTGACAAAACATCTGCAGTTACTGTTGATGCCTTTTAGAGCCCCAAAATGTACAAGTATTGACAAGGTACTGTTGAATGGTCATAGCATTTACACAGATGGATTCATGCCAAAAAAGAAAAAGTCACACTTTCAGTAAGTTTTTATAAAAAGTCTGGACACTCACCTAGAATTTCAACTTCACACGCAAGACAAGAATCTGTCGGTTTCATAAATAAAGGAAAGAGTGAGTTCCCACAGCAATGGGCTGGCAAAGGGGCTGCATTAAATAGCTGATTTTAGGGAAGTGTTTTGGCTAGGGATTTTTTGAGTGTAAAGGTATAGTACAGTGTGAGCACGGCCCTTCATCCTGCACAAAAGAAGGGTGTTTTATACTCATATAAAATAAAATTAAATTTTTTAAGTATTGTTCAAGACATGCAGATTCCAGGCACAGGAGGAGATTCTTTTTGGCTATGGCACATCCTAACAAATCTGTCACTTGGTACAGTATGTCTAGGGCTCAAACCTACATCGCTCATCTGTCTCATATACACTGCAGTGAACCTTGAGGTTTTATCTGAACCTTCTTACCTGCTTAGCTCAGTGTAAACTAGACCCCAAAATAAGAGTTTGAGGGAATTTCAGAACTCTGCTTCAAAGCTCATGCTTGTACCCAGGCCCAGCTCTAAAGCATTTGCAAAAGCATTCAGGACAGATTCAGACAAGGCGTAGCTCCTGATTTGTCACACACCGTCTGAGTAGCTACAAGCCATGATATTGTATCCTAGAAGATGAGAATTCTATGTTTTTCAGTAGAAACCTTCTTATTGATGACATAATAATTATAATAATAATTATTGATATCCTGAGCTGTAGCTCTTTGTATCCAAGTCTTTCAGAGGCACATTTTATAAAATTTCCTCAGCATTTACCATGAAACTTCTGTAAAATAGTAATTATGTCTTACGATATTTATCTATATTCCCTCAACCAATAATCAGACTCAAGAATTAGCACTATGAATGCTGAGTGGAAGCCACTTGAACCCAACATTAGCATCAACCATTATCTGCTGGTTTCAGATGTAAGCTGCCTTTCCAAAATTTGCACCACAACATTTCAGAATATGTATTTTTTTAGTGAAATACATTAACACATGTATGTGGTCTTTTTAACTACAACTTCCATTTTGTAGCACTTTGCTGGCATGACTTGGTCTTATAAAGGTAAATTGACCAGCAATTGTCCTCTTAAAACATCAAAATGTGACTCAGCACTGAATTTCAGGCCATAATACGATTACACAATTTACTTCCTTTCCACATGGAGTTTACTTTGCAACACAGAAAAGCATAGATTTCATGGTTCAGTTCTTTCTGGAAGAAGCAGTATATATCAAACTTAAAGCTATGAATGAGCTTCAAGATCCCTCCTGAGCTCCTTCCAATAAAAGATAAATGATGCTAATAGGCTCTCTGTGACGCAATCTGACCTGGCCACTCCTACATATCTACCTGAAGCTGGGCAGTTACTGTTCTGTCCTCCTGTGCTCATCACTTATCCTGGCAATGAAGCTGCAAGGGTGGCCCCCATGGAGGAGATTAGGGATGTCCTGTGCTGGTCACAGCTAATTCCAGCTGGCTTTACAACATTCCCATTACATGCAATAGTGGAACCCATCAGCCACATGTGCGGCATCTCTGTGGGAACTTACTGAGGAAGGGGCAGAAAATCTCAAAGGTGAGGAGACAAACCTGAGAGGGAAGACCAGAGGAGACAAGGAGAGAAAGAAGGGAATGAAGGGAAAACAAGGTCAGAGGAGCTGGAGGTGTTCCATGGCTGAGCAGGCTCAGCTCAAAAGGGACTGTGGCCAATGGAGGGCCCACGCTGCAGCAGAGGAAACTAGTAAGAAGGAACAGCAGCAGAAGAAAAGGGTGAGAAACAAGGAGGCAGAGACAAACCAGTACATCCTGACCTCAGTCCCCTCTGCCACCCATCACCCTCACTGAAGAGACTGAGTGTAACCTGGTGAGATAACAAGAGGGAGGAGATGTGTCTGGAGTGCAGTTGAGCCTGGGAAAGGGGAAGGAAAGATGTTTTATTGTTTGTCTTCTTTGCTTCCCAGTACCCAAATCAGCAACTGAGTATATTACGGCAATAAATTAAGTTAAATTCTCAAAGTGAGTGAGCAGCTGTGTGGGTGTGTGGCTGCTGGCTGGGATCAACACACCCCAGGATTAAAAAAGGGTGAAGGTTGAGAGATTAAAGCTAATGGTTTTAACACAATTAAAACGACCAATCTTCCTAAATCAAATGGCTTGATGAGAATGTTCTCATTTCAAAGAAGAGGGTACACTATAAGGCAGGCCAGCAGAAGGTTTGTTTTCAGAGGAAATGGGAAGGTGCCATGCATAGCACAGACAGCATAAAAGCAAGAGCAAATGCTGTCTCAGTAGGGCAGATTTACACTCTGTAGCCCATTTGTACATTGCATCTTTGGCCCATCACAAGCTCAAAGCAAGGTCTCAGGCTACCCCTTGAAGGTAAGAGAAGTGTGGAAGAGGCAGAGTAAGGCACCGCTCAGGACTGAATCAGCAAACACTAGCTGCTCACTTCTCAACAAATGACAGTATACAGTCAAGGCAGGCAGCACGTTGGCCTCTACCAAGAAATGTGACTACAGAAGAAAGCCTACTTTGATCTTTGCATTGCATGGGAAGATGGATTCCAGAGACAAGCCTGAGAAAGAGAACTTACTATTCACATTTTAATGTCTCAAACAATTGATATGACTGATATCAAAATTTGAATATCAGTTAGAAGCCACAACAACAAGCTCTTCTCCTTCCTCCATGTTTTAAAAATAAACTTCCAACAACAGAATGGTATTTTAAGTTTCAGAAATTTCTTTCATCCTTGCTTGGCACTTAAAGCTTCTTCATGGTAATGGCACAGAAGAAGCATTTTCATTCTCTTTCAAGAAAAGACAGAACTAAATAATGTATTATAGCACTTGTTGAAGGGCTCAAGGAAGCATAAAGACTTGAGTGAGACATTCAAATGTAGAATAAAAAACTGTGTCTCCCTTCCTAAAGGAACATAGAGTTTTAACTCAAGTTTTCTCACCAGGCATTTATAGCTTTCTCTGACGTTTTTTTTTTGTCAGGCAATTTGTAATTGCCCAAATAACACAGATAGAACACTGATGATAGAAGGCAATTCACAGAAAAAAAACCCCACCCAAAGTTGTTTGCAGATATGATTCTGTTCCAAGGAGTCATTTGCCCATGCAGAAAAGACTGTCTACAAACTCAATGTCCAGAAATCAGAAGCTGATGAATGTGAGGGCCACAGAGGGCTTCTGTGCTTACATACTTGTCGTGGTCCTTGACAGACCCCTTTGCCACCCCTCCTCTGGCCATATAGCTCCATAGAAATCTTAGTTGTGAATCCTCATGGGTATAGGTTCATAATAACTACACAAACAGAGATGCTGTCTCCCTGAAAGTGGCAGGGCTGAGAGTTTACATGCCTGGGCTCACCTCCTGAGTCTAACCACGTTGACTAGTGAACTTTCAAATCTCTGCCGTTATGTCCTTCTGGTCCAATTCATTCAATGTTCAAAAGAAACTAGGAAGTTTCTTGCAACAAGGATGCAAAATTTTCTAAACACAGCAAGAACAGGGATCAAAACACAGCTTTTATTTTACATGTAGGGTGCAGTGATAATCCAGGTGTGTTTCTCGGTATATCAGTCTGCAATCTGAACTTCAAATTAACGGGTTCAGAAAATGCCTGAATTCACAGTTCCAGACCCAGAATACAATGAAAACTCTCTTAAAAAAAAAAAAAAAAACAACCAACAACAAACCCTCAAAACACAACCCCCCAAAAAACCCCAATAACAAAACACCAAAAAAACACAAAGAGGAAATAAATGCTGCTTAGTACCAGTCAAGTACTACACTACACTACATTGTGTAATGATTTTGGTCAGATAATTTAGTACAGAAAAAAAACCTGAAAGAGAACATAAAAAAACCCAAAAAGAAAATTATGGCATCCTATAATCAAATCAGATGATGAAACCAGGTCTAATGATTTCATTTGTGTTGGGAGACTTCGGTCTATGCATTTCAATAAACAAAATCATTAATTCAAATACCAGAAGACATGGATATATCATAAGTTTAAACTCTTCACTTGCCTTGCAAGTCATTCTACAAATGGTAAACTCTCTGCAATGCAATATATAACCTTACATTGTAACTGCTAGAATCGTAGTATTGGTTCCTGAGCTGGCAGAAATTGGTAAAGAGCCACCAAAGCCAAAGAACCGCTGATGATTTCTTATGGCTCCTAGATGACACAAGGATTCTTTTCAGTGCAATAAGTGGAAACTTGCTGTGCCAACACTAATGTTGCACACTTTTCCCTGACTCCTTGGTTTGTTTTAGTACTTTGGCTACCTTAATAAGCATGACAGTAGGTTAAAACAGAAAGAGTGGCATTTTTGTATTTTAATCCTTGTAAGAGCTCTTTATTGTTATTTACAGAGAAAAAAAAATTAAATTTGTCCAACTATTATCTCCAAATACATCTTATACATGAAGCTTTTTCTCTTCTTAAGGAAGAAAAAAGATATTAAAAATATTTAAGAATTTAATGACAGATTACCTCACTCAGACTTATTTCCTTCCTTTGAATATGAAACTTATGCATATCACACTGTGACTCTGACCTAGAATCATGTTTTAAATTTTAATATTGCTTTAAAATATTTTCCTTTTAAAATGCTTCAATCCTTTTAGAGTTAATAATTTTCTGGATTTTATAGGTTCAAAGAAAAAACGTCTTGCTATTTTTAAGAAGATACTCCCTAGTTTTAGACTATTTCAGAATAACATATGATTATCTTAATGTAGAAGATATAAATGGAACCACTGACATGTTTGAATAGTATTTTTTTTTCCTTTAAGAATTTATGATCCAATATTACAAGATATATTTACTTGGATAAATTTACATCTTTAACATTTCATGTACAACCATCAAATAATTACAGTCATAAAATTAGGTATTTGGATAAACCATTGCAGAGGTTAGGTCTAAACTTTGATTTACCTTTTCTGGGCCTAAAAAGAGAAGTGCAGCATAAAGGCTAAAGCTGCATGAGTGGTCAGATCAGCTTTTCAATGGAAAACCCACATCTAAAGCCCCCAGTTTACAATTAGGCCCAGTATATTGGTCCAAATATCCATGTCAGCAGGGTTTCTCAGGAAGCTTCTTCTTTGGCTCCATATAACCACAGGAAGTGACTTTCTGCTGGGAAGTCCCGTGAAGATAGAAAACCAGAAACCACAACAGAAGCACAGGGAACTAGTAACAAAAAGGGCATTGGGAAAAAAAAAAAAACAACCACACAGCCCAGCAACCCTAACTAAAAGAAGATTTTAAAGTGAAATATGAAATACCAACTTTAATTAATGTACAGGTATAATAAGTTCTTCCTTTAAACATTTGGATAATTAAACCACATACAAGACAATGAAACTTCTGTTGAAAACTCTCAGAGCAAGACAGGAATAATAATATGAGAGTGTTTTATACAAACATCTATGGATAGAGAAAAGACTGTCATTAGTAGGTGAACCTAAAAAAGGTTGACAATGGAATCTGTCATTAGTAGGTGAGCCTAAAAAAGGCTAAAAGTGGTCTTACTTAAAAAGAAAGCCTATAGAAAAAAGAACACAGTATTTTAATAACCCTCTTAATGGTGAAACTGCGGAAGCCAAATAAGAATTCATTATTTTCCAAGTAACCGAGCTATTTGTAGAAGAGAGATGCCTTCAGATTCAACTGGCATTTAGACCATTCAGGATTAATTCAATGCTCCATTTCGACCTGTTCTCTGTAAATTATATAGCTGAGATTTGACAAATGTTAAGAGTAGGTGTCAGAGATTTTTGAACTCCAAAGAACAAAAAGAAGAAATAGTGTTTATTTTGGAAAAGCTGACATGATAGATACAATTGCTGCTGTAACATCTGCAACCGTACCAATATTTTGATACCTTGCCTTTCCACTGCATAGACTTATGGCCAGGTCAATAAAAAGCAGGCTTTACACTTAAGATAATGAAATACATATGATTTTTGTGCCATGTCTCCACAATGCAATAGGTTACTCTCCTTGGGCTCCCTTTGAAGCTCTTGGAGGCAGTTTTGTACCTTGAAATTGAATCAACAGCTACAGCACAGATCACAGTGCTGCCTCAGACAGTAGTGATGTCAGTTCGGTTTCAGGAGTTTGACCTCATGTTTCTCAGAATTCAGGAGAATGTCCCGAACAGTAGACCCATATGTTAATTAAGAGCTACAACACTTCTTGGTGTTGGTGTTGCCTTGGTGAAGCATCTAAATTTGAATCTCTTTTAACCATTGAAAAGACTGTTTCCAAATCTCTGATTTCCATAGCAAGCATTCTTGTCACTGAACCACAACACTAAAACTAAGCAGATCTCACCCATATTTTAAAACAAAATGTCTGAAATCACATTAGGGGAAAGGCTTGTTTATTGGAAATTATCATTATTATTAGCATCAGAAATTAACAGCTACCAACGTGGACAACGCAGGGGACATTGACAGGAGAAAGTGCAGATTCCGGATGGATCTTGGTCAGCATTATGAAGAAGGAAGGCACTAATCTAGTTGGACTGGGACATTACTATATATTCCTAAAAGCAGCATTGCTTCTTCAACCTGGAAAAAAAATAGAGGGGGAAAGGCAGAAATCTATATAATCAGCATTAACTTAGAGAATACCAAAAAAGATACATTACAGATCCAATACAGTCTTTGTATTAGAAAGGACACTACAGGACATCACAGGAGGTAAGTAAAGGATAAAACCAGCAAAGGATACCATACTTTATACAACAAATGTTTTGTTTATGAAAGATACCAGTTATCTACAGGATGTTGCAGAAACTAATCAATAGTACCTTTTCAAAGAGAAATTGGAGGAAAATCTATTCAGGACTATTAAATATAGAGATATCAATGAATTCCTTAAGCTATAAATCTTTGGGTAATGCCAGGATGTCTGCACATGATGAACTCTATGGCATTTTTCAATTACCTTCAGGTCTCTAATCATCTAGAAAACTTGAAAGGCAACTGGAGAGGTGTTGATGAAATTAAATGCTTACAGAGTTAGGCAACTGCAGAACAGTGCTTTCTAGCTTGGTTTGGGTGGTAATACTTGCAGGTAAAGCCTAGAAATAAATCTAAGGGAGTGACTACTTGAGAAAAGGAAATATTCTCAGAATATTTACATGCCTTCTAAGAAACCTGATAAAAACATGTAATAGTATGATTGCTGGCTGCAATGCAAAAATTTGGAACTGATGGTGGGACTCAATTTGTAGTTAAAAAAGCAGAGTATGTAGGAAATACAAAATGTGTTCCACTCTGGCTGTGAAATGAGGAGAGGCAGCATTCAAGAACAAGGCTTAAGTAGACAAGAATGGTTGAAATTACTTGGACCAAAAGTCCATCCAGCTCAGTATCCTGTCTCTGTTGCTCATATTGGATGCCTAAGGCAGAATGAAAGAACAGGAGAATCACGTAAACCTAATTTCCAACAGTCCGTTGCACACAGACGTCCTTGAGGCTAACATATTTGCCTCCATGAATCTCTTGTTCTAACATTCATATGAAAAAAGCAGAACAATCACTGACAGCTATTATCAAGTTTCATAATATGTTGACTTTAAAAGATCTCCTCCAAGGTTTTGAATACAATGATGATAGTTATTACAAAATAGGCAGACTGGAGAAAAAAAAGACAGGGATTTAAAGAAAAAGGAGAATGTAGTCTTATAAATTCTGCAGTTGATAAAACAAACAAACAAAAACCCGCAAAAGACCTATAGCAGAGTTATACAGTAGCAAACAGTATAAATGTCATGTAATCCTAACATTTTAAAAATAAGATACATATATCAGGTTCAGGTAGACAGACCACGTAAGCATGTCTTGAAGGACCACATCTGTAGTTGTTGAACAAGAAGAAAAATCAACACCTACTATCAAGCAAGCTCTAAATAATATTTAAATCCTCTGTAAATTACAGCAATGGAAAAATATGCATATAACAGAAATTGGTGGAAGAAAATCATGAGGCCAGTCTAATCTGTTGAGCTAGAAGTAATTATTGCCATGTTAATGAAAATACCAGTTTTATTCATTATAAGAACACAAGCTGACCTTTACCATAAATGATATTCAACACTAGAGGATATTAGTATAAGGGCTATGAAGTGTCTGCATTTCATTTATAAATTCAAAATATGCAGAAATAGTATGGAGACACTACGAAAGAAATAAATATTAATTTAAAATGGGAGGAAAACATCTTTAACACAAATAATTTTTTCTGCATCTCTTTTTCATGAAAAATGTGCAATTTCATCAAAAGGACAAGAAAAGTAAACTCTATGTTGGCATTAACCATCTGAAAACTGAAAAGAGAAATTAGTTTGGTCTTTCAACTGAAAGATTAAATGTTCTATAGGGATTTTCCTCCAGCTGTTTCTGCTGCAGGTAGTTTTGTCTGAAGTAATTATAAATAGGGTATCCTGACACGCTGGCCCAAAATCTGCAATGTGCAACAGGCAGGCAAACTGCCCTTCCAGGCAGATTCATTGCAAAATGAATATGCTCCTATTTTTTGTATTAAGGCAAGATGTGGGATCACATTTTTACATCATTCCCATGTAAGTTATAACCATACTGCATTGTTGGTACCAAAAATTTGGTAAGAGGTTTAAGCATCCAACCATCAAAAGCAATAGCAATTCGAGCCTCTGAAAAAATGTCCATTATCAGGGACAGACATCTACATTAAATCCCTCCAAGGAGTTGGACAGATATTTTCCCTGTAGGGTAAGACAGAAAGAGTAGAGTAGTGGAGACTTGAAAACAGGTCATCTGAAGGGAAGGAAGCTGTATGGTCAGGAGGAAGATAGTAATAAATGGTTGTGAGAGGTAACCAGTAGATCTAGTTCAGTTGGAGACATGAAGACATGTCTGACCTTACAGTCAAATGCCCTAAATAAAAGTAGTTAAAATACAAAAAACATTTAAATCTATTCTTGTTGTTATAATTGTCATATTGAAAAAAAATCTAGCACATTCTGTCTTTCTTGAAGGCGTAGGGTGAGGTTGGATTTATGCCACAGTTCTAGATAAAAGAAATACATTTTAAGGAACTGCAGAGCGGTAAAGGAAATTCTTTCAAAATAAAATTCCTCTCTCTACTATGCTCTGAAGGTGACTGAAAAACAGCTGTACCAAATAATGGGGTTTTATGCTTTCATGTGACAAACAGTTATGTGGGCATAAAATGCTATGACTTGCAAATGAATGCTTCCTATATTACCAGGGAAGTGCCGAAGAAGCACCTAGGCTTTGGGGATTTTTACAAACTGGTGTTAAAGAAATATTGTATCTTGCTGGTAGGGTAGGAGGCAGGTTTGTAAAATTATTTCTGGACTTGGAATCTTTTTTGAAAGATAATATTTTAAAGTTGAAAAGTTCATTTATTATTCTTATTATTTCAAAGCAAGCTGTCTTTTGGCAATGGCTTCTATATGACCACATTCCTCATATTTTTTTTGAGGTAAAACAAATAGTAAAATCTAACAACTAATTTGTCTTTGAGGGTTTTTTCCTACATTCCATTGGGTAAATGGCTACAAAAAGTGAAATACAATGGGAAAAGCTATCAGTTAAGATAAAAACATAGGTATTTTTTTTGGCCACGTTGCCATTCCCAGTTACACTCATCAGTCGCAGAAGCCCACAGAATCAAATAAATACATTGAAATATAATTCCTTTAACGGAGATCTACAGCAGAAGAAGGCTAAGTGCCTGCATAATTTTAAATTATCATTGAATTCAACACAGAAGCAAGAGGCCTGACAGTTACAGCACACCTTAGCCTTGCATATGTCCTGAAAATACCTTCTGTGGAATTCCCCCAACCCACACCTACAACACGATCTCAGCAAGCTGGGCTCACTCAAGTTTTCTAGGATGTACCTGACAAAGGTAGGTACAAAAGGAACATGAAAAAGCATGACATGAATTGAGAAATTGATTGTAAGCTAAGGCTTCACTTTGCCTGTTTTATGAAATGGTTACAAAGCTGTTGGCCAGCTAACTGCTTCATTTAGCCATATACTTAATAATATATATTTAGTTATATCATATATATAGCCTAGGATAAAGACATGAGAGGTTTGATTTAAAGTGACTTCTTTAAAGATCAGTTCAAACACAGCTAGGGATCCACTTCAAGAGAACATTCAGATGTTGTCATGAAGTCATGCCTAATCAGAAGCACATTTTAACCTAGAACTAAGTATGTGCTTAATATGCCCAGACAAGTTGGGGTCATGACTAACTGCATGGTAAAAGGTAATGCTGTGTATTTTAATAGCTCCCCAAAAAGATGTCACACACTTTACAGAAAGAAATATAAATAGGATTCCAGAGAAGGCAGCTTGCAAATTATGATGTTAACATGATGCAGCAAGAAAATGAGAAATCTTCTCAATCAGTCTTCAAATTTAATAGTATATTTGACCTGCGTCTTCTGTACAGACACATATATGTTGGAGACTTGAACGATTTAGATTCACAGAATACAGAGGCTACTCAGTTAAATGAAGCACAACAGAAACATTACCTATTTCATATGCACAGTCTAAGAGATCATAGAATCATAGAACAGTCCAGGCTGGAAGGGACCTCTAGGGTCATCTAGTCTGACCCCCCCGCAGTCAGCAGGGTCACCACCAACTAGACCAGGGTGCCCCAGGGCCTCACTGCACCTCAGGGGAAAGGGCATACCTCCTCCCTTGGCAACCTGTTCCAGCATTCTACCACCCTTATAGTGAAGAACTTATTCCTAATATCCAATCTAAATCTGCTCTTCTTGATTTTGAAGCCATTGCCCCTTGTCCTGTCACTGAAGGCCTTTGTAAACAGACCCTCCCCAGCCTTCCTGTAGCCTTATTTCAGGGACTGGAAGGCTGCTATTAGGTCTTTCCAGAGCCTGCTCTTCTCCAGGCTGAACAACCCCAGCTCTCTCAGCCTGTCCTCATAGAAAAGGTGCTCCAACCCTCTGATCATTTTTGTGGCCCTCCTCTGGACCCACTCCATCAGGTCCGTGTCCTTCCTCTCTTGAGGGCTCCAGACCTGCACACACTACTCCAGGTGAGGTCTCACCAGAGCAGACTCAAGTGGCAGAATCACCCCATTGCCTCAGAATCACGCATCTTTAAATGCAGCCCAAGAGGTGATTGGCCTTCTAGGCTGCAAGTGCATACTGCGTGCTCATGTCCAGCTTCTCATCCATCAGCACCCCCAACCCCCTTTCCTCAGTGCTGCTTTCTAATACCCCATCCCCTAGTCTGTATTGATAGTGAGGATTATTCCAGCATGGGTGCAGAACTCTTCACTTGCTCTTGTTGAACCTCATGAGGTTCACCTGGGCCCAACTCTCCAGCCTGTTCAGGTCCCTCTGAATGACATCCTGTCCCTCTGGTGTATTGACAACACCACAATGCTTGGTGTCATCTGCAAACTTGCTGGTGGTGGACTCAATCCTCTTTCTATATTGTTGATAAAAATGTTAAACAGTAGCGGTCCCAGCATGGACTCTTGAGGGACACCACTTGTCACTGCTCTCCATCTGGACCTCAAGTCATTGAGTACCATCCTCTGGATGTGACCATCCAGCCAGTTCCTTATTCACTGAACAGTCCACGCATCAAATCCATATCCCTCCAAGACCAAGCTTTATTCCATCCCATGCCAGGGAGTTATAACGATGTAAGGGATGTTCTGTAACTCTTGCCTGCTTTCAATGTTGATTCTAATTACATGTTGAGAAAGGTCGACAAATGCAAATCACGACAGAAATAGCAGGGTAGATCTTACGTTTTTAAGCATTGTGTGCCTCATGGTGAACATGTTCAGCAGTGTTAGCTGAAATGCACAGCAAGCAGAACTACATTGTACTTAAAAAACATCTTCAGGATTGTTTAATTATGTTACCGGTAGGACACTTAAAATCTCACAGGTGTGGTACAGTTTGTGTTGGGAACATGCTTTTTTCTGCTCCATAAAGACTCATTTGAATCTAGATTACATTGCAAGTCACTGCAATTCTTTGCTCATGCTCAATGAATTTTTATACTTCAGCATCTGAAGCCAGAGGACCCTGGGCAGTGGAGTGTGCTTTGTTCCTTCCCAGTTTCTTCCCAGTTACAGGACTCTGCATGCACTCTTCCACCAGCACATGCCGTGAATAAGCACTGCAGGGACTTGCCCTGTAACTGAAGTTTTGTATCAGGGCATGGTTGAGCACTAGCAGTGTGAGAACTGTCCTTTCCTGCTCTTTCAAATCAACTTTTTCTTTTACCACCATCTGGACAGAACTAAAACTTCATGGGACAAGTAGCTGCTCGACTGGACTACAAGCAAAGAAGGGCTGAATTTGGGAGGCAGCAGTGCCAGAGACTGCTATGCAGGACTCCAAGGGAGATGTAAGAAGGAAACCATGATTGGTAATTAAAAGAGAAGATGCTGGGAAGTAAGACTGGGAGATATTGGCTCTGAACTCCAGTGTGTTCAGCAGAGTGGTGGGAAGAGGTGTCAGAAAGAGATTAGACCAGAATTTGAGAAGAGAGGATTGGAACTGGTATGCCAAGAAGATGAATCTGGAAAAATTTTGTGGGACCTGGATGAAGAGAACAGGACAGGTGATAAGAAGCCTGGGCCAACATGTCTTGGATTGAGGTGGGGCAAGAAGAATAGAAGTGAGAGATAGTACAGAGGGAAGATTGGCTTTTGAAAGATAAGGAAAGAAGGAAGCAAACCTGGGGAACAAAAGGGAAAGGACCAATGAATGTCCTGTTCCCGCTCCCAAACTCTTGAGGCTACAATGGAAATGAAGATTTCACCTGGACACTTAATGCTTCCCTGATGCAGCAAATATCCATGAAACTCTCTAGTGAAACAGGAAGATAGTAATCTGCTATTGTTACCAGCTGAGCAATTAATGCAAATGGTGGAGATGAAGGTGGCAGACTGAAGGGATTTCTTTTATGCCAGGCTTTTTCTGAATGTTACTGGTATCACCTGAAGAATCTGAAAGCAGGGCATATGGGAGCCTCTTTGAGGACAATGCAGAAGCACTCCGAAGACAGAAAATACAAAATCAAATCATAATCATCTGCTTTCCCTCCTCCTTGGCTGCAGATTTTAACATTTTCCTCTGAAGGACCCAACTTTTTTCAGTGCATGGAATAAATCTTGCTCTAATGGTGAACTGGGACTCTTCACTAAATGAGACTGTCATTTGCAGAAACCCCGCTGCATCTGTTAGAGAAGTTAGAAATTGTCTAGTGAACAAGGAAGAGAGAGGATGCTCTCAAAATTATAGCAGCTGAATGCTACCCTGGAGAAGTGGGTTCTGACCCTGTCTTTACCACAGAGTTCCCAAATGATGCTAGGCAAGTCCCTTTGAACAAACTCTCACAGGTGGTCACTTACTGTATGTTCCTCATTATTGGGATTTCTGACTTGAGACCCCAGTATTAGATTTGCAGAAATGCTGAGCTCTACCAGCTGCAAGTCCCTGAGCACTGGCCTGAGCCCACAAACTATCCTCAAATGCTGAACTCTCTAAAACATGAGGTTTTAGCTATCTTATCTCGAATACACAAAATTAGTGGGTATCCTGTGATTTAACCTCTTTGCGCCTTCATCTGTAAAGCAGGATAATAAAATTATCTTCACATCATGATGATTTTATGATTTTAAATATCTTAGTGCTTATGTAGCAGTCATATGCTGTAATGGGGGAAGCTTTAATAAAGAGGCTTATAAGGGGCTAGCAGTTCTCCCTTGAAAGCAACAACTGACTGTGTAGGTAGTAAGGCTTGGGGATACAATCAGGAATGAAATCCTACTTAGTCACTAAAAGCACACTATCCCATACATGCACTGGGTGGCAGGAAGAACTTGTAGCAGAAACACCTGGTGATTACATCAAAATAGCACCATAACACGCGTACATAGTGAGGGCAAACTGAAGTTGTACCAATCAGCTTAACTTTGCCATGTTGTAACTAACTTTTGATTACTTAATTTGTAATCTTAATACACTTTTAAAGGAGTTTTCACTGTGTGCACATTAAAAAAGAGTTGTGTTTTTACTAGTTTCTTACTTTAGAATGTAGTGTCATCTTTTTTAGTGATGGACTTTTAAAGTGACTTTGTGATCCTTATCAGAAGATGCAAGTATAAATGTTGGCACTAAGAAAATTGTTCCAAATAATTTTGAAGGCTTTCGACTCAGATAGAGGTATTCATATAAAACAACAGCAACAAAAATGTAACTGGATTAAAATTCCTTCTCCTCAGTTCTCGGATTCTCAGTGTTAATCTGTATTTTAAAAATGACCAAAATAACAAAATCCCAGATGGATTGCAGGCACAAGGCACATAAAACATACTTCAGAAAGCTGTGAGAAGGGGAATCTCTGGGATTGTTTACAGGCCAGAAATGACAATATTGCTGGTGCTACATTTGGGCAAGTGTCTGGGCTGAGCTTGCAAATAAATTTCCAAGAACGTCAGCCTCAGCAGTGAGGCATTAGGATTACTAATCAGCCTCTGTCTTTGCACAGCCTCCGTCTTTGTACAGCCTCCAGCTATTTATGAGATACAGTTTGAGTCTGAGATGTGCCTGTGGTTAAGAAGCCACTGTTTTGGCACATCTGCTGTCCTCATTTCATGGGTTCATTTATTTTCTAGCTGTCCATGGTCTTCTAAGACAACATGGGTTCATTTATTTTCTAGCTGTCCATAGTCTTCTAAGACAAACATGGCATGAAGATCTTGATATGTGTAGAGCAAAAATATTCCATTTATATACTGATAAGGAGAGAGTGATATCAAGTCCTTTTTTGATAAGCAAAATTAAAAAAAGAAAAATAACATGACAATATTTTCCTCTGTGCATCGTTTCAAAGTAATCAGATTATCTCTTATTCAGTACTATTTGCCTACAGTTAAATATTGAGCACCACAAGTAGTCTTTTAGAGTTCTTTCAGTATGGAGTACTATTTCAGAGTACAAAGACTGATGAAAAAACATTTGCTTGTGAAAATGATATAGACCAGCAATAACTTTGGAACTAAAAGATACCAAATGAAAGGAAAAGAAGACACACAAAAATGTGATTTCAAAAGCTGTGATTAAAATAATCTCTGTTGCAAGTATGGAATTCCCAAGACAATACTAGGAAACAATATTAAATTTACTTTTAGGAGACTGATATGACTGAGTGTAATGTTTATTACATATAAGTTCCTCTTTCTTTAATAGAACTTGAAACTTGCTAACATATAGTAGCACCATTCTCGCAGAACAAAACCAATATTTCCACATCCTACATTTCAGCAGACACACTAGCTTTATTCTAAGGCTCTTTTGAAGAAGTAAAAAAAAAAAATCATTACACAAAAAAAAAAAACAACCACAGAATGTATTTTTATACAAAAATTACAAGGTACCCATAGGTAGATAGTCCAATAAATACCTTGACACTGCTAGAGGTGTATGGCAAGAGGCAATACAAAGCTAAGAGCAGTTCAGCTGATAAATGTGTTCTATGTCAATGAAGAACATTTCACTCGCACAGATCAACAACAGATCATCCCAGCCTATCTTGCCAGCTGGAATGGGCACCTAGCTAAAAAACCTCTTTCATGGCTCATCTGACCAA
>VZTM01000263.1:5776-20236 GCA_013400555.1 Jacana jacana | reverse complement strand
CTACTATACTGTTATTATTTTTATTATTTCTAATTGTGTTAAAAATACAGCAATAGGCAGTATATGTTTAATTGAAATTGTTATTAGGCCCTTAAATATACTTGCACCAATTTCAACATGCTTGGCCCTTGTTTTAAATGCATCATAATGTTAATTCTCAAAAGTATTTTTTTGTTCTTGTGGTTTTTACTATCATTTTAGAACAGTACCACCGATAGATACCTGGAGTTACATTGCAAGGCTTCTGTCAGTCTCTCTCAATACCATGACTACAGTTCTTTACCTACTGCATCGGCTGTGATTTGCAAATACTGTTTTCAGTGCAAAGGCCACTAAGAAATACTAGCCTTTTTAGCCTAATCTAAAATAGTTTAATTTTATTATCTGAAGAAGAGATTAAAAATGTATTTTTAAATATAGTTGAAGAAGTACGATCAATCTTATGGGTCATGAATGAATGTTGGAGTGCAGAGCCTTCATTGGCCACTTGACCCACAGTGGCATGACCAAGGGGGCAGAGTGTCACCTTTGGTTTCATATGGATAAGTAACATCAAGTGGTATTGATGCAGCTCTTCTGTTTGCTTCCCCTTCTGAAGTGTTCTGTGGAGGAGGGATGCTTCCAGGAAACCTGACCTTGGATTTCCCCAGAGCCTCTAATACAGTTTTTGGTGTCACAAGTGAGGTTTGTAGCCCTGCTGCTTGCACTGGCAGGCATTGTCAAAGATACATATTTTTTATTCTCCTTTGGAAATTTTATAACTGCTGCCACATCGTCCTTGCTTTTTTTCCCATTGTTTCTCCACATAATAAAAAGAGAGGAGACAGGCCTCACAAGGGCAAGGAGGACTCTACTGTGGCCTGGCAAATCCGTAAAAGGAGAGCCACAAAATCATGCCACAGGATAAGGTTACTGCCCTCGGTATGTCGGAGAAGTTCTCATCAGTGCTGAATAAATTGGAGAGCTTCTCTGTATACCCAAGTTCAGACAAACTGACTGGCATTTAGTCACAAGGAGTATTTTCAGTGTCAAAGAGTGGAAGGTGATTAACGAGGGTTTCTTTTCTCAAATGTGCTTCAGAAGCACATCAAAATCATCTCATTTCACAGAAATATGTAGCTTTGCTATAAGTGGAATATTCTAACAGAAAGGAATTGCAACTGAAAGTTTGTAACCTGTATTTACACCAAATGTGCTTTCAGTTATTTCTTTTTAGTGTTACCAAACTCCTCAGGGCATTCTCTACCTAATAGTTATATTCTTACATAAGCTTTATTTTTTAGCCTTATTGTAGAATGTGCCTACAGAAATTACCCTGTACTCTGCTGTAATTACCAATCTACTATTTTGCTAGCAGTCATTTTCTTTAATGAATCATGAAGGGTCCGTAAAATGTATTCATAATATTTATTTTACTGTTGTTAAGTCAGTGTGTTCTTGTGGAATTGTGCAACCTAGGGAGCTTTATAAATACTTACAAATAATGCTGACAAGCTGGAGGCAGCCCAGTGGAGGGCTGCTAGGATGGATAGAGGGCAGGAGCGCACAGTAGACAAGGGGAAGCTGAAGAAACTGGATTTATTTTTCATTACCTACAGGAGCTTTTATGGAGAAGCCAGTTTCTTCTGAGATACACGCAAAGTAGCAAGGGACAATGGTCACAAACCACAAGAGAAGATGACCAGTTTGAGCGCAAGGAAAAAAATCTTCCCCTGCCAGTGGAGCAGGTGTTGCTGGAAAGACAGGATCTTTGGTGGTACTTGAAGCAGGACAGGGCTAAACGCTCAGCAGCCTTATCTAACTTCAAAGATGGCCTTGCTTTGCAATGAGATTGGACTAGATGACCCCCAGAGGTCCCTCCTTACCTGAATTTATCTGTCATTCACAAAAATAAATGCAGCATAAATATGCACAACTTTGTGTGCTCCTCTGCACTTCCATGTTCACGGGTGGTAAAATGACTCTAGGCAGGGTTGCTAATGCTTAATGTCATCACAAATGCCTGAGTCTTCCTACTAGAATGTTCCCAGTTGCCTGTAGCTCACCGGGGAATTGTCTTTTACTGTGTTTGTGAAAATGTGCTCAGATTTCGGTACTCCCACAAGAATTTTCGTGTGTGTGTGTGTGTGTGTGTGTGCTCGGTAGAAACTTGCTTGCACTTAGTAACTAAAATCTCCAAAGACCCTGACATCACAGTTTGCTTAGGCTCTCCTAGCAATTAGTTCTGACGAGCCTGCATGTGCTGCCGGCTGAGGATGTCTGAGCACACTCTGTCCCAGGGCTGCAGAGACGAAGCAGAGCTTCCCTGAGCGGCCACAGCCAGCTGCCGCAGGCTGGGGCCTGGCCAAACCCCAGAAAGGAGAGCAGGAAGCCTCTCTCTTGAGTGTGTTCAGTGACCCCCTTAACTGTGCCAAGCCTGTGTGGAGGAGGGAATAGTTTCAAATTTATTGGGGACAAGAACTAAACTGGGGGAGAGGGATATGGGCAACAGTTGTATTTATGCAGCTGTGTAGATGGGAACTGAAGGAGTTCTCAGTGGCCCCAAAGGTGCTTGACTGCATTACTTAGCTGCTTGCATGCCTTTGGGGCTCCTTTATGCAATGACCTCTCCAGATTCGAGGAGAAACTTCCTTAAAGTATAGAAAATTTGTTTGGATAGTCCTTCAGAATAAACCTACCTGCAATGCAGTTGGATCCAGCTCCCTGTACAGCCTCTGCCTGTGTTACCTGCTGCTGGCTTGCTAACACGATGCAGATGTTCCCTCCAGGTGCTCTGACTTCAGGGCAGATGAGATAAGAAGCAGTCAAGAGTCCGTGTTTGGCTGACAGCCTGCATCCAGGGGTGTGTTGCAGCAGGTGTGATGGACATGGAGCCAAAGATCTGGGTTTGACTGGTGTAGACAGGGTGGAAGAGAAGACACCTGTACAGCAGCTTGCTGTGTGTTGGAAGACCGCTGTGGCAAGCAAAGACTAGGGCGCTCTGAATAGCAGAAGTGTGACTGAGCACAAGAGCTTGAAGACTGGATCCTGTGATGAGGACAGGAAGTCAGAGGTGAATGACAAGTTTGTGATCCCAAGACACAAGGGATGACACTGGCAAATAAATGCACAGAAAAGCTCTGGATAAGCCCTACAGTCTGAATTAGAACTGGATTTCTTCGTCTCATCACTCTGCTGCTCCATAGCGAAGAGATGCAAATCATCTTGCTGGAAAATCATGCGTCCGAGCCAGCTGTGGAGCGCCAGCAATTAGGCCTTTCCCATCCAGGCAGTACTGGTGCAGTTGGCATTCAGGAACGTTGGCTCATAGTTCTTACATATTTTCTTCCTATGTACATACATCTTTTTTCCCCTGCGCACTGGAGCTGCAGAAAGAAAACCTAAGTCTGCTGGTGACTGCGATTCATCTAGGCACTGCAGCAGAAGTGCACCAGTTTGGTTTCATGAGAAGCAACAGAAAAGCACTTTAAGGCGTTAAAAGGGGAACATTGCATTACATTTCTTTTCTCAGTTTAATCTGAGGAGGCCTGTACTACTTTTTGCAGAAGGGTCCCATGGGGGAATCATCTAGGTACACCCTGTTCAGCATGACTAAGCATGGTAGAGCCAGTCCCACCCTCTGTTCATAATGAATTTGCCCATCTTTTGCAAGTGATAGGGCTTAAATTGATCTGGAGCCACTGTGATTCTGGCATTTTTAATTTATAAGCTAGCTTTCTAAAAAGCTGTTGAAATGTTAATGTCTATTCAGTGTATCTTTGATGTGAACTTAAAATATGATTTTCATAGAAGAAATTGCCATTGTCTCTGTTAACAAGAGGTTTCTCACCAGGACGCCTGTAACAGAAAGTAAATCCATTTATAAATTCTGTAACAAATGGCTAAATGCTGAAATGGCTGTATTATGCAAGGCTTTTAGAAAGGATGACAAGGATTCTGTGGCAGCAGTTTGGAGGCAGCTTTGCAGTGTTTTAGGAACTTGATACCTTTTCATTTGTAATATTTGTGAAGTTCATTTGATGTGTTTATTGTTGCAGTCTTTAAACATGCTTGAATAAGTGCCCATGGTCACATAGCAGAGCTGTAGTTTTCATGGGCCCTTCTGGATTTCAAATTGCAAAACAGAATTCACACAAATGTTCGCCAAAATGTATTTTCTGACTTTTTAGGTAATTGTGTTTTGTTGTCTCGATAGCACAAGCTCAGTGTTCCCTGTGGAGCAGGCGGCACAATTGTCGGATGCACCCTAATTGTACTACTTCAAGATGCCAAAGTAGATCCCTTCTTCTTTTTTTTTTTCTTTTTTTTTTCCCTGAATTGAGCTGATCTAGCCCATTTCCACCCTTCCTCTTCAGGTTTGCTGGGAACTTTTGGCCCCGAGCAGAAAACAGGGCTACACACTGGGACCACGCCGGGGTCTGTCCCCTGGCAGCAGTCTGCTCTCCTGGGCATTCAGCAGTGGTGCGTCACACAGTCCCACGTTTGCCCATCTGGGCAATGTTGAAAATTAACTGCAGTCTACAAGTGTGGGAAATGAAAGAGAAAAGGGAAGAAAATAAGGGTAGAGGATAGAGGAAAGAGGGGTATTCATTGGTGGAAGTGAGGAGCTCAGAGAGGGATGGAGAGAACGAGAAAAAAAAACTAAAAGGAGAAAATGGAAAGTGAAAAGGATTTCTGTCACTTGGTCGAGCAATAAAATCTGAGCTCCTCAGTGCTCTGAAACTGCATGAGAGGGAATTTGTTCTCTGATTGTCCCATCATGTGAATGTTAGCTACTACCTTTCTGCAAACTGGACTTTAAAAATCCCACAGTTGCCTTTCCTTTGACTCTTGCCTTCCCAGGAGCCTGGCACCAAGTGTGCTCAGCTTCCACTGAAATGTATGCAACTTAATTGTGCACCTAGATTAGATTGTTCCAATAATCACATTTTCTTGATAGTCTTTGCTTGGCTTTGCCACATTATCACACTTTGCTCACAAACACCACCACACATTTGCTTCTTCAGAACTTGAAAATGAGAGGTATTTATGGCTCTTTTCACAGATCACAGGCTTAAAAGCCATCATGGCCCCTTCCTGTTGTTCAGCGCCCCTGTTCATCTCTGACTGGTCATGGTGTATCACCAGAAACTGCATCCCAAAAGCTATGCATCCTTTGCCTTACCTTCGTGCATAGTGTAGCAGTCACAGAGAGAGTTAATGCTGCATAAACAGCTCCACAAGATTTATAAGGGGGGCAGGGGGGAAAGAATGCAACCTGCAGTAAATAAATATTTTTCTATCTGTCTCTGGTACAAACTCAGCAGCACAATAAGCACATGACAGAAGTTCAGGAAGCACTCTGTGCCTTCAGTTCTTCATGTCTTTTCACAGTCCTGCCTGATGAGCAAGCTAAAAGCCGTGAATGCTGTATGCATCCTGATGACTAAGATTAATAGGAGTACTTTTCACAAGGACCACTATATCAGCCTTATTAGTGCTAAATGGCTACATGTTGAAGGGCTTTATTAAGCTGCCTTTCCTTACCGTTGGGTATATTCTCCCATTCAACATTCTGCCCTCTTTTATAAGGGCAAATGGGCTTTGCCCACAGACTAAACAGGCGATATAGCTTAGGCTGCCCCAGGCTTGGCTACGCTCCCAGACCAGTGCTTATATAGTAGCTTGTAAGCCAGCCTGAGAGGTGTCATTTACAGACGGGAGACCAAGTTCAAGAGAACAGGACTTTACACCTTTCCAGACTGTGAATTTCATGGTATTCTTGCCATACTCCTCTTCCTCAGTTCTCCGTATGCACTGAGTATTTTGCCTTTCTTCAGTGACATGTGTATTGGGGGGGAGGGGGGTGGGGAGGCAGAGGCAGTACCTTGATATTTATTACATTTGATTGTTTTTTCCCTTAAAGTTGACAATTGTCCTCTTGAACACAGAGATACATAAACTTGTAGGATTTTAAATGCCTTGTAATAAGTACTTTCACAATTCAACTACAAGCTGAGTGAAAAAATGTGTCCTTGTGTTCCTTTTTAACCTGCTACTGACTAGTTGCATTGGTTGCCCCTCACTTATTCTTTTTTTCTTTTCTTTTTTTTCTTTTTTTATTTCAAAAGACAACAATCAGTCATAGGTCATCTGTTCTGTTCTTTCTAGTTCTGTAGATCTCCCAGTTAAGCAGTCTCTTTCCTGTGCTAAAAAGTTCTATCTTAGTTAATCATAAAAATACCTGTTCTTTAGCTTTTTTGAAAAATCATACATACATACATAGACTCCTGCTGTCCGTACCATTTTCATGGTTTCATCCTTGGAGGCTGACTCCATTAACGGACTCGCACACTGCAACTGGGAAGGGCAGACGGGAGCTGGGAGAGCCCCATTCTCCTGTCAAACTTGATGGCAGCTGTTTGGACAAAGTTCACAGGCTTTCTGCACTGGTAATGGATATTGGCTCTTTGATTTACCTTCTGCAATGCAGCATTAGAGATATTCCTTCTTTGTAGTGCTGCTTCTCTAGATGCTTAAGCAACTGATACTTTAATCTGCTTCTCAATTAACACAGAATGAAAAGGGCTTGGCACTTCTATGCGAAAAAGGATCCTGATTTGAGCTCAAAATATTTGCTGAGTGCTTTCTAAAAGAAGAGAACTTGTAAAAACATATTTGATTTATAGTTTGGTGAGACATACTAGGCATGTTCAGTGGCCAGGTGTAGATTAATCTGTCAGCATTTTGCCACTGTCATAGGAATTTCCAACATGCGCCACCATGTTCTGTGCCCTCAGGACTCAAAAGGGATCACTCCTGGGTTTGGTTTCCCAGCTCAGATAACAGCACCAGCATAACAGCCAACAAACCTACGCAGACCTACAATAGCATTATATAAGCAGTCACTTTAATAAAATTAATAGGTCTATCTGCACCTCATGATAAAATTATGCACCATGCAAGGGGCCGGTGCAAATTTAGACATGGTGTGATGCCCTCAGTATGGTGCATAATGCAGTTAGGGCAGATTTCCACAAGATGATGGTGTGTCTTAATTGAAAAGCTATTTTCAGAATGAAGAACACCAGAGTGCTTAGCATGAGCAAACTGGTTTCTCTAACCTGTTTAGGAATAGCTGAACTGTTTTGGGAGATTTCCATAAAAGACAGGCACCTGATACTGGAATTGTCACCTCAAATGAATAAATTATAGCAAAGCGTCAAGCAATTGAGTACCAGATTCTGTAGCGGGATGTGTAAGGAAGACTTAGCAGATGGCATTGTTAGCTTTGCTACTGACATATATTATATTTTAACATGTTTCTGACATCTTATCTCTCTTTGCTGTCATGCAGACAGTTTTCCCACTCTACTCTCATTCCTCTTCACATCTTCCAAGAATTTTTCTCTCTTATGCTAACATAATGTCCCAAAAACTAATAAAGTTTTTGAGTTTTGTTTTACAGTAGTAACTGCAGTCTCTTGACTGACATAATTTTCCTTTTTTCTTCTTGCAAATGTTGTGATTTGATTTGGATGTTGAAGCATAATAATCTAGAAATGAAACTGGAAATTTTATCAGACGTACGTTGGTATTTCTCATGTTCTTTTGTTCCTCATTTTGTTGGAACAGTGTATACTTTTTTTAATGCTAATTTGATGTTTCCATTTATTCTTCCTGGTAGAACTAAAAGCTATAGTTAAAGAATAAAAGAAGTTGAAAGAATTAAAAAAATACCGTCCATTTTTCACATTTCAAACAAAGCAAAGCTGGGTAGTAAGCTTGTATAAAACGTTGTTCTATTGTTATTTCCTCAACTGGCTTACTTATTCTTCTTTAATATACACATACCTCAGATTTGTTGGAGCCAGAATTGCTGGAGCTGGTTATTCTGTCAACACAGAGATGTTATCCAAAACTTCAGATTCATTTCATCAATATAAATTACTTTCTGCAAGTCCATGTGTGGCAAGTCCAAACCATGCCAGATGATTTCTTTTGTCTTTTATGCTCATTGTGGCTGCTGGAGTCACGCCACAAGTTGAGACAAGGGACCAAGCTGATTTCTGCTTGAGCCTCTTACACCACACCATGTGCCCCCACTTTGTTTTTAAGCTGTCCAGAATCACTAGCAATCAGCTTTAGGCAGTGAGGGTGGGTTTTCTGTTTTGTTTTTTTCCCCGAAATAAGTTCTTCCTTGCCAGTGAAAGAATTAGGCTCATCAGTGCTTGGCTGCTTGTTCCCAAACCTTCGCTGCTGCCTCACACATGCTGGCACAAGCGCTTTTGCAGTCACACAGGAAGCTGGTTTGAGAAACCAATTTGGCTGGAAAATACTCCTCTCCCCCCTCGCCCCCAGTGTTAGCTGTCAGCTGCTTCCCTCCCCCAATGCAGTGTGCCACCTGGTCCTACAGGCTCTTTGAGTAGGAGAGAGCAAGTGGTCCAGATACCTTCTTATTCCGGTGGCTCTGCCAGCTGTGCCTGCTGCAGGAGCTGACTGAGCTGCAGTCCAGGAGGAGAGATCAATCGGTATCTCCAGATGGCAGATCAGTATCTTGAGATGGCAGATCAGAGCACTTCAGCTGCTTCCTTAGGGGCATCAATTAAGCTCTTTGAAGTTAGAATGCAAGAATCCATGTCTTTGCACCCAGAAAGCATTCCAAGGAGGCCAGGGAGCAGAAAAGTGGTGGAGCCCACCCAGAACAAGGAAGGCTTTGGGGCAACACTAGTGGCACGCTTCCATAGCACCCTGGGAAGCATTCAGTGGGGGGTGTTTGACTCACTGTGCTGGGATTCTTAAAGAAGAGATGCCAGTCTGTAGAGATCAGACACAACAAATCAAAGCACGGGAAGATACCCTGCACTCCTTTGCTTTGATACTAGCAGGGAAACCACAAAGAAATTATCCAACCTGTAGCTGTTTTATATACTATCCCTCCTGCTTAACGCAAATATGTTCTTTTAGGATATGATTTGATTTCCTGTTTAGATTTCATAGCTGTATCTTGCCATGTTTAAGGAAAACCCTGACAGCATTGGATCCTTCATGGGCAGACAAGGGACCAAACTGGGCAAGGTCAGTGTATGTGAGGTTCTTGGGATCTGATTGTGTGGTGAAACTGTATCAGGCAGTTGTATCAGAATTGTAAATCCTGTAAATTTGAAGAAGGCTTCTGTGAGCTGTGGATTGTAATTGCACCATCGATTTTGTTTGCATTGGCCAAGAGCAGCAGAGTGTAATCAGAAATCCCTTGCAGAGTGAATCCTGGCCACGTAGGCTGTAGCACAGGGGATGTGGGTCCTGAGCACTGTCGTCACAATTGTGACAACCCTTCACATCTTGGTTGTCTTCTTTTCGTACAACTATTGTCCTTTTTCTTCTGCTGTAACATCTGGAGACTTATACCGGGACAAAGCATATGAAAAGCATGTCTGCACATCCCTTTTCTCCAAGTTCTGAAGCTGTAGTGGCATCTCTTGCTGGCTGACAAGAAGGGGAGTAGAGAGAAAAGTTGTAAAATGCAGAGAGAATTTTCTATGTCACCAAGTCAGGCCTCTGTCTCTGTATCAGTCCCTCTTGTTTATTCTGTTACTCTTCTATCTCAGGGAAGAAGGGCAAGCTTAAATATTATAAGTAAAGGGACCACTACTGGATATTTGGAGATATTAAAAAAAAAAAGAAAAATAGCTCCCTGTTGTTCCAGTAAAGACTAATTTGTTAAGGAGACCTGTGTGATTGCCTGGGCACTGTCAGCTGTCACCTTCTTAAAAGAAATAGCTGGAGAAAGATTGATTTTCATGTTCCTTAAGTTACCAACAGTTTTTCCTATTTGAAATTAAAATAGTTTGTATTCTTTGTATTTTTATTGTCTTGGGCCTTACTCTATTCCCTGCTAGGTCTACACACAGTAGCTAATAGTTCATCCCTGCGCAGACATAGCAGAAGGTTGTTGGCATTTTGTTTCTGGAGTAACAATCAGAATATGATGGCTCACGTCATTCACTATAGTGCTGTCATGGTCACTGACATTAACAAGGTGACAGAAACGCTGAAGTTTGCCATAAACTCAAAACTTAACAGATTTCTATGCTGACTTGAGCCTTAAATGGCCTCTGTGCAATTTGCACATTCCCTCAGGAGATTGAACTTACATGCGGCCTGGTGCTGAGTGTTTCAGAGTAGGTGGAAGCAATCAAGGTAACCTCTGTAGGCACAATTATTTTTTCCAAAGCATAACTGCACTCTCTCTTCTAGCATTACTTTTAGCCCCACTATAAGAGGAGGGTGCTGGGAGTGATAGGAGTGGCCTTGCTCGGAGAATTCCAACTCAGCTTTGTAGGCCCTGGGGCAAACGCTGTTAACACTTGCCCTCACTAAAGCCAGGACTGAAAGCTGAAGAATTTGTCGCCAGAAATGCAATTAAACATCCAACCTTAAAGCACTGAACCTGGCTTTCCTGAGGTTAGTCCAGCCCTGTGGCCATTCAGCCCTGGCGAATGTATCTCTGAGGAAGGGCTTTGCAGTGGGAACAGTGTTGTTCTTTAGGTAGAGTGTTTCCTGCGTTGTTTTAGGAGACAAAAGACACATTTTTTACAGTCTTTGAGGAGGTTCAGCATTAACGGTTGATGATCGTTCTGCCATCAAAATCAATGATGAAGAGCAAACATTATGGGCTTTTATTGATGAGTTCACTTCCTAGGCATGCCAGTAAGTACAAGTAGGTCTGAAATGTTGCAATGTGCTCTACAGACTGTTTGCTTTTACCATCTCGTCTTTTTCTTCCGTCGTGAGCTGTTTGAGATCTAATCTTTTGCTTAGCTTTTGCCTTTCTGTTGTCTTTCTTGAATGTTAACCTTCCCCAGAAAGTTTTTGCTCTTTCTTTCTTTTTATCCGTTTTCAGTGAAAAATCACAGAATCACAGAATATCAGGGATTGGAATAGTTTTGTAGCTACCTGAAATAGCACAGATTGAATCTTCTGAAAAAAACAGTGTTTGGTTCAGATTTTTTTGGTACGGGGGTTTTTTTTGTCTGTTACTGACTGTGCATGAGCCGAAGCTGGACCTTGAGGCAAACACCATTTCATGCAGGTTTTACTTTCTGACTTATTGGAAAACCAGAATAAATACTGCCCATGTCTGCAATACTGAAGAATTGATGGTGGTGTCAAAAGAAAAGGGTTAACAGCCATAAAACCTCTAGGTTTCACAACCAGCTGGGCTTGTATAGTTGATGACTGGAGGGTGGGGATGGCTCCAGGGGTGGGAGCTTGTCCTCAGGTCATCATACCTTGCTAGCGCCAAGCTGATCTCAAACATGAAGACAGTGAGAGTCTCGAGAAAGAGAATGTTAAAATTCTGCTTTTATATGTAAGGTTAGGAGTGTCGAATGACTGACTCATTTACTGTGGTTTCTTCTTTGTTATTATTTGGTATATAAGACCTGCTTCTTTCTCAAAAGGTGTGGTAGCTTCATGGAGTTCTTGCCTAGCACCCATCTCTGCACAGGCATGCAATAAAGACGTATCTCAACTCCATGCGCCGATCAGCTTCTTGCGCCTCATGGGGGAAGAAGCCAGATTTGGGACAACGGCGTCACCTATTTCAGTTGAATAACCACTGGTGTATATTTGCACATGACCCTAGAGATCCCTTCCACTTGGACCATTCTATGATTCTATGATTCTTGCAAATACAGCTCTTTGGGATATAAAGAGTTACGAAATTTAGCTTCTTTTTTAGTATCTGTTTAGCAGTTGCTTTCTATAGCATGCGTTTAAAAAGAAGGAGCTTCCAAGTAGAGGTGTCATTAGGATTTATAGCTCATGGCTTTGTTATTTCGTCTTCCGTCTACATAGCTTTTTTTCTTCTGCTTTTTTTCCACCTACTTACTTATTCAGTGTGTCTTGTAGCTCGACATAACATCTGAAGTGACTCAAAATACAGTGATATTTAAAGGTTAGATGAGGGGTTCAGCGCTATAAATCTCAAGTTAAAGATTCTGCAACTGCCTCTTACAAATTTTGATGAAACACAGGCCATAATGTATAATTCATCTCACCTTTCCAAACTTGAACTGGCCCTGCAGGGTCATCAAGATTTACCGTTTGCTTAAATAAACTGAGACAGTATGATTTAGTGTATAATCAAGAACTGGATCTAAGTAAAAGGGTGACATTTCACAAGGTCAGTCTTTTTGCTATAACAAAAGCAGCTGTCTGTACAGCAAAAGAATGGAAATAATTAAGACTTTCTGAACCCAATTAGAATTGTAATCAAGAAATGTAGTATACTGTGGGAGATATGATGCATTAGTCATAGTAAATATTAGTTTTTCCCTCTTCAGATATTAGTTTATCATTAAAATCTGATCAAACATATAATTCATCTTTTATTTCAGCAGATTTTGGGGTTTTTGTGTACATTACTGACAACAAGCCAAAGCTGATCAGTTTTTCTTTAATAGTCTTTCACATATCAACATTGCACATTAGGTGCTTTAAATCAGATCTTTGCACTTACTTTTTACCCTGATGCTTTCTAATTATAGTCCTACCGTTCAGTCTCTATTTTATTAAATTATATCAATATATTCTTAGACATTTCTTAATTTGTATTATGCAAAAAATACTGTCATTATAATTTAAAATTTAAGAGTTCCGTAAAACAGCCCATTTCACTGAAAAAAAACCCACAACTAGCAAAATCTCACAAATAGTTTCTATATGTTACTGCTGAGAGTGCCTTGGACTTCTGTGAGAAATAAAAAAAATTACATTTGGTGTGTGTCCAGAGGGATTAGTATCCAACTGTTTGTACCACAGGAAACTCCACACTTAGCATGAGGGTGAAAACCCAGATTTCAAAAATGCAGGAAAATTCAGAGATCCTTCAGAAATGGTATGATAAGAATGAACATAAGCATATTGTAGATTACAAAAATTCTACCTTTTAAAAATGTGGAAACTAGTGCTATCAAATTCTTCCTGTTGAAAAAGAAAATAAAGATTCTTCTTCATTGAGGTCCACTACATTTGGACCTACCAGGCCTGATGCAAAAGACCTGTGGCTATGTGGCATCATGATAAAATCTATGAGACTTCCTTAACACACATTCTGGGCAATTTCTTTGAGAAATTTAAATAATCTGGGCAAAACTGATAAAGCATGTGGGATATGAAATAAGATTGCCATCATTAAATGTAGTAGGAAATTATAGCATAATTTTTTACCCCAAACTAAACTGGATCTTGGTTTTGTCTCTCTCTTACTCTTTCATAAATCCATTTTACCTGCTGATGTTGATTCATACAATAGTAAAACCAGCACCATTTACAAAATGGTTAAAAAAAAAAGAGGACTTTTTCCTGAGTAGAACTTAGTATCATGATCATCACTCAGGGATGTTCTCACATGAATTACTCTCATAGCTATTTGTGTTTATTGCTTTAAAGACAAGACTAACCCTCTTGCCCTCATCATGTTTTTCTGCTCACCTGTAGAGGGGATGAATGAATCACTTAATCCCATGTGCCTCAGCGTGCCAAAAATTTAGTTTTGGTCATTTTGTATAATTACAGCTTGCAATTGTTGCCTGAGGAAATGGTGTGATTTTAACTTTATTCTTGAGACCTGTCCAGGTAACAAATTCTTTCTTTTACTGTGCAGGGGTATTGATGAAATCATAGTTGCTGAGAGTGTAGGCAAGATATAGAAATCTGGCTAAATGCACGCGAGTGATCTGTGGGCTGTTGTAAGCTCTATTTTCTCTTACTAAGGCATTGGAGCAAAATCAACAGAATGACTGCAGGCTTAAATGGTGCATTTGTTGACACTTACAGAGTAGCAGACGGATATTGAGGGAAAAATGAAGAGAACAAGGAAAGTTGGGCCAGAAGTGAGGTGACGCATGATCGCTGCAGGAGATGAGTTCTGCAGTATCTGCCTTTAGGCTTTCCAAAGCTACAGAATCTCCACAGCAGGAAAAGTGTATCTCATGGTGGTATCTAGTGTCAATCTACAGCACAGATATCAGTGATTAATATCTGCTTTTATAAACCCAAATGCAAATGGAGTTTCCTGACTGACTGGCAATGCTGTGTCTGACACATTAAAGCAAGTTGTTGGTGCCAGGATTTTCTGAGTAATGATTTTGGCTTTGGCAACTGTTCTTCTTTGCCACTTTCTAAGCTCACTTTGGGTTCTCATAATGAGCCTCTCTTCTCCTCCCCATTCTCCACCACCACACACAAACACACACACCATTTTCCCACTGCTAAAAGCAGAGAAATGCGTGTCGTAATAATTTCAGGGAGATAATGTGTGATAGTTTGAATGATAGCTTGAATGAGGGCATGTACAAAGCTCGTAATCCATTGTGTCTTGAATGCCCAGAACCTGCTGGCTTTAAGTGCATATTGGAAAGCTTCTAGAGTAGAAGGAAGTGCTATTAGAGATGGTATGTAAGAGCATTTTTTGAT
>VZTM01000241.1:3353-21402 GCA_013400555.1 Jacana jacana | reverse complement strand
TGCTACAGCAAGCAAATGTTCATGAGATTACTTGCAGGCAACAGATAATCCAGGGTTTGCTGCTAAGAATAAGAGAAGCTGCCTCTTCTAACAGTACAAACAGCTAAAAATTTCAAACGCATTCAAGTTATCGTTACAATTAGGCAATAGGCACAACAAACTGCAGTTTGTTAATTGGTACCGGCTTCGTTTGGAATTGAAGTTGCTGCACCAAGCAAACTCAGGTATAGCCTGTAATCAGGCTGGAAGCATTAGGAGGAACCAGAAGGGAAAAGCCGTTCAGCACCTGTTTAGGATGGGGACTCTTACTGGTCAGCAGTGACATCACTGGTGTGTTTAAATAGAAGTCTGTCAGTCTCAGCAGCTACACAGCTGTCCAAATGTTTTTTATCAGACTGTTGAAATAACAAATAACCTTTTAAAAATACTGGGCAACTCAAGTAACTTTCTAAAGTACGTTTATACAGTAAAATATAACTTTTGTTTTCTTAGCCATTTAGAACAAAACAATGCTGTGTTTTAGGAGGGGAGAGGAATGACGAATGACAAATGTTAGTAAACTACTACCCTAAATCGTATGGCTTTGCCTCTTGAATATGCTTTCAGTCAGAAGTTCATTAAAGCAAGCCACTAGAATGCCCCTTCTGTACAGAAAAGTGACTTCTGATGACACAGAAATACCTGTAAACTCAGCAAGGGTTCTCACATGATAGACAACTTTCCATGATTTTATTCCAAGTAGAATAGACCCATTTAGAGGTGGATTATGAGAAAACACTGTATTTTTCCTCAAATAAAAAGGAACATTTCTAAGAGGAAGCCTCTCTTCATGAATATGCATAGTCCAAATATCTGGTCTAGGCTTTCTGAGGGGAAAAAAAATAATAATTTGGTCAACTACACCTCCACGGTCAAAATGGTGAAAAACTCCCTGGGTACAGATTAATCATTAGTTAATGTCTTGGGGCAAACATTTCCCTTCAGGAGGACTGTAAAAGCACTGACAACCCTTTATTCCCTATGTTGTTTTCTCTGAAGCTTTAAGTCCTCTAGTTATCTACAAAGCTTTTTTCAGAGATCTCAGAGTTCACTTATCTATAACCACACTTTCCCTAGCATTTCTAAGCAGAGAATGTCTTTGTTCTTATCCCCTAAGTCCTGAGCAGTGTTGTGTGGAAGTCTAAGTTGAGGCATTTAAATTAAAATTAGAAAATTAATACCAATATTAAAAGGTCAGATTTGACCAACACTTTACTAGACAGCAAAGCACAAAACATGCCCAAAAGACTTGGAGAAAGGTCTTTGTACACAAGAACCCTCAAGTATAATCACAAAGAGCTCTATAAATCCAATTCTACTTTACACATTATGCTTGGCAGTTAAAGGAAGCTTTCACAACATCCATTTGCTGTTGCTTTAAGGTCCTTTTCTGTGTTCAGAGAGGTGCAATGGAATTTTTTTGTAAACAGAACGAAAACCACATCAAACTGAAACTAAGGACTAAGTGAAAAAACTTGATACCAAACAATTAATCAAATTTAATATGATTTTCAGAACAACCTAGGTCATTCAGACAGACTACCCTTATTTAGAAAAAAAAACCAACACACCAAATTATTTCCAGTGCAAAAATGTGTTCTAGATAGCTTTGCAAATCTCTCCAGTTAGTGTAGTGTGAAAATCACTACTGGACCATTTTGTTACATGCTGCATAAAGAAATTCACTGCTGAGAATCATAAAAGATAGATATAGATTTAGCTAAACTAAATGGAAAAAGTAGCCTTACTATCAATCCATTAACCTTAACTTCCAGTGTAAGGCTTGTGTTGTTTCTACAGGACACAGAGATGACATGGCACTGACTGTGTATAACCCACAACATTTATTGACAAGCAGAGTAAATTTCAGCCACACATAAAAGAGACAAATAATGCAGGAGCTAATGATCTCAATTCATACTGGCATAAGATTGACTTGTTTGTCATCCTTGGGTTTGTTAAGTAGAGACTGAAATACGTCCAAGAGACACTGCATATATAGGTGGGTTTGTGTAAAGCATTTATTTTATTTTAAACTCATTCAGTCTCACCTCATAAAACTATAATCATCTCCTGGCCCTGGCTCTGAACCTTCTTTTGTCCTGCAAAAATTGTTAAGAAGTGAAGATGTTCAACATCCAGCCAGAAAACAGCTATTACCTTTCAGCATTGGACACAATTCCATGGACTGTGTAATTGAAGTATTTTCCAGGTGTATATAATAGACTGTTAATGAGTGAGAGATATTGATCAGGACCACATCTATGCTAAGTATTTTTTCATTTCAACTGGTGGTTAAAATTTATGCATTTCCACAAAGACCTATGAATGTCAGCTTGTAAGAAAAATATCTGGGAATAACAGACCAACTGTATTAAATTGTGGGCCCAATACTAACTTTGAAGTTGGATTTTATTGAACCTGACAGCAAAGTAACTGCAAGTGAAGACTGCCATATCAGAGTGCCTCAAGACAAAACCTTTGGTTGGGTAACATGCTCACACAGCTGAATCCAGTGCACCATAACAAGCAGACCATAACTTCAGAGCTGAACCAGGTGTCATAGAGAAAGAAACAAACTGAGTGATTAAAATACCATCAAGAGTAAGTTCTTTCTTGCCTTGTTTGTAGTACTAAGAAAATATGTTACTGTTGCACAGGTGGAAACAAACCCACCCACTTTCTTCCAGTAATCTAAATAATTTGGAACTGGTATTTACAAAACATTTAAAATACATAGGGTCTAAATCAGTACTCTTTATGAGAATATTCCTTATTATGCATTGACAGCTCTAGGGACACAATAAATAAGTATTTAAAAGGGAAAGATAGTCAGAATCTGATCTGTTTCTCTGATACAGAAAACTTTGGACAGTACTGATAACATCCTTAAGAAAATTTCCTATGGCATATGATCTTAACAATAGCCTTCAGTCTCAAATAAACTTACCTCTAAAGAAAGCAGGAAGGAAACAGAAAACCCCAAACTGAAAGTCCCTTTGATAAAAAGTTACCAAATACATGATGTTTACTATTATGAAAGCCAAACACATCAAGAGATGTGCAGATAAATCTGTTCCAGAAGATTCTAAGCATAAAATTGGTATGTTAAAATAACCATGTCTAAACAAGCCTTTTCTCACTATGCAAGAGTGATAATGTCCTTCAATGGTTCTTGAACAGCTTGGTACTAATTTGTTACCCTAAAAAGCAACAAAATATGGGTTATAAAGGAAAAAAAAAAGGCAGCAGGTTAGGGTAAGTCAAGAACTATATTGCCCTTTCTGTAATAAGAAAGCCTGTGCTGTAGCCCTCATATAACACAAAATGGAGAAGATAGATATATGTATCACTTGTTGTATCTAATACAGAAGTGAGGACTTAATAAGGTATAAGAGAGAGTCCAATCTTCTTACTAATTTCCATGTTTTGTAGAAGATGAGAATCAAACTGAGAGTGAGGATAACTAATACTTGAATAATTTACAATATTCCACCAGAAAACTTATCCCTCTGAAGCACTTCATCGCCTCAAAGTATGACTGATACTTCAGTATCACTAGAAGAAAGCGACAGTGAACTTGTGTATTAGTTGCTGTCAAAAAGGGCTAACTGGAAGCAGCAAAAAATCATAAATGAGACAACTCCATTCCTCCCTGCAGAAGAGCGTGAGAGCAGAGCCACGCTGTTAAGAGGACAAACCGTGCTCACTGCCACCACCTGAAGTCACCCAAGAGGGCTTGGCTGTGTCTGATGTTTGGAAGTGCGAGTAGCAGCTTGCCTGCATGGGGAACCTATTATGAAATTAAGTAGGGTGCACTCTGCTCACACCAAGTTGTTTCCCAACCAATTTACTATGGAAGGGGTCTCAGCAAGGTGTAGCTCAGCCCACCATTACGGCAGGTTTGCAATAGGAAGTTGAGGGGTGACCTGTGGGCAGCTAGTAGGGAAAATCCGTTCCCTAGAAGAAGGTTGCAACTATATCCCAGGCCTCTTGTACTCTAACTTGCAATCTCTGAGGACAGGACCTAAGAAGCTGGCTGCCTTTCTCACCTACAATGTATCTGCCGCTAAACTTCAGCTGCAGACTTACCTGCTTCACTCCTTTCTCTTGCTTCTTCACTTTGCACTCCAAAACTTGCTTAAACTTCTTTATATGCCTTTAGAACTGCATAAGGAGAAAAGCTTTAGGGGTTTTTCTGCCTGGTTTGCTGATCCTAGTTGCTGATCTTTGTCCGTCTGCTCACAGAGGTTTGTTTGTAGGCAGACAACAGGCATGGTGTAAATGAGAGGAACCACAGGAATGCCCACTGTGGTCTTTCAGTATCGCTCTTAAGGAGGACGATTACAGACATTCAATATGTTTAACTGCTTCTTCCCCACTTCAACCACTGACTGTCTTTGAATTGCAGGAACACCTAGAAAAACACGGGGAGTGGACACAGATTAGCGTTGCTTAGGTCTGTAAATCTCCAAAACTAGAAAAACCTAATTTTCTTGTTACATTCTGGTTTTTTATAGAAAGCTGCAAAACTAGAAATACATTAAGAATAACAAAAATTCAATAGCAGACATCAGCAGTCTATTGCAAACCCTGATCTTGCTCATGAATGCATCCAGCAACAGCTTAAAGTTGTTGGTCCATCACAACAAAGTGTGAATTAATTCATAGTTTTAATTTATTTTCTCTAATATGCAAGTCATTACCCCTTAAGTGCTATTGGTAATACATAACTGTATACAAACTTTCATTTTGGTTTCTTGCAATGGGAGTTCATGGGACACTTTGAAGATAACAGTGAGCAATTCAATATGCAATTAGAAATTTCCAGTGGATCTTTAAAATAAGAAGCAGCCAGGTGGAAGGAGGCATACATTAGTATTTAGTCATTCCAACAAAAACGAGATCACAGGGATCATGGACAAAGAGGAAAAGGCTATTTATTATTAATATCAGAGCGATTGGTTTGTTAAAAAGGCAAGAAAATGAGGTAAGACAGAAATATCAGGCTATTTAGAAACAGAACATATCACATCACTCATGGGAAATTACTGGGATAATGTTAAGTGCATGTTTGTATGTTAATATTGGCTTTCATTCTTTCATAAAATACTTCTGGCTCCTTTTCTTTGAAATCATGTAATCTGCCTTGTACAGGCTTTCTTATTAAACAAATTAATTTGCAGTTTCACACAGGCTTTTCTCTATTTATTAATACAAAAGAAACCCTGAGTTTCCTTTGTCATCAGAACCATGTTACAATTAAACAATGCCCGTGATGGATTGGTTGTGCCTGAACACCTACTCAAGAAAGAATGGCAAATAGAGTTACAATGCTTCTCCAAATAAAAACCTTGCTGCTTTAGTTCTGCTGATCTAAGAGAAATCTTAGCCTTGGCATGGACTCCTTTCATCTGTATTTAAATTAAAGCAGGTCAGTGGCAACAAATATATAGGATGCAGTCATACTCCAGTGTTTTCTGGATTTACCTCAACTAGAATAAACAATGAGCATTTTAACCAGGGATCCTTTTGTTCCTAAGGGTAGGCAGAAGGATCAAGCCACCAGGTGCCCCCCCATCTTCCAAGATTTGCAAATAAAAATAATTCATAAAGGGAAAGAGTATGTTCACTGTAATTATCTTGCCCATATATAGCATATTCCAAAGATCTCTACAAATGATCCGTGAAGTCCAGCCACTCAATTCTCATAACCAGTATAAAATGAAGCTAAACCAAAATATCTTCTAGCTTACCAAATGTTCCTATCTAAACCCCACATATATAAATATGAGTACAACATACTCATATTTGAGATACATCTTTCTTACTATTGCTCTATTTTCTCTGTTGTATTCTTACTGTCACCCACTTCTGTGTGACACCTGGGCTACTGATGTTTACGCACCTGACCTTCATCAAGCTCATGCCTTTCTTTGTAAATGGATTCCACAGCAAACATGGCTGGGTTTTTTTTATTTCTTCCACGCTGTAGTTGACAACCCCAAGCTGCCTAATGACAACACAGAATACAGACAAAAGGATGTCCAAAAAGAGTATTTCAGAATAAAGGGGTACCTCAACTAACCACAGTTAGTGGAAACAGAAGTCAGACTTCATAAGAACTACTAGTTATGAAAGTGGAAAGACTTTACCTAACTACCAGTGACACAAGGGCAATGTATTATTGTCAAGCAGTTATGTTCTTTTTATAAAGCTTTAAAAAACAAAGACTATTCAAAGAACAAGAGGTGCATAAGCGGCACGGTAACAATTATTTCTATCACCAAACTTGGGAGGGGCTACAATCCTACAGATGTAATCTCTCCGTTCAGTGATACAAGTTCTACGAATGTTTATTTTGACACGCAGCTGTAAAAGCCACATTGATAATGAAAAATCTAATTACTTGCTCCCAGAGTGGGTGTGGACATCATGAGATCAGTAGATGCCTATTAAAAGACATTGCAAAATTCTATTGTCTGTCTTTCAGAGTCATGTTGAAGTCTGTGAGAAAGTGGCAGAAATTTTGAAAATGGTAGAAATTTCAATGTAAAATTTAAATCTGGTAGGTTTCATGACAATTAAAATTTTGCTTGACAGAAACTTGCTTGTTCAATGCCACGTGGAGGGTCTTTGTGACTCACTTTAATGCACCGTTTCCGCATTTCTCCATAGACCAAGGACAGTTGTGTGGGACAGGGTTTGTGTAAGCGTCCAGTGAGGAAGCTTAGCCCAGGTGTGTCCGCAGGAGCTGCAGCGACCGCAGTCTGAACACACCCATCAGCCCTTCCAAAATTCCACTTTCACTGGGCTAATTGACAAGCGTAGTCTGAAGGGGAGCAAATTGTGCACTGCAGCCTACGACAACTATGCGTGTTATAAGCTAAGCAGCTCTCTAAAGGTTGCTGGCTGCAGCTGCCTTCTGCGTGCATGTGCACACCTATGCACACCCTGCCTTTTTCTTCCAGACTTTTAAAAAATCAGAGGCACCAATTATTAAGGCAATATCCTCAAAACTGCTATTGACAGTTTTTCAAACATCTTCCTCCTTTAAGACTTTACTGAATAATCTTAACAAGTACAGCACCCATATTGCCTTATAAATGGAGCCCTCCTTTCCCAACAAAGTCAAATTGTTGAGGTCAAAAGCTTTCCTTCACATGTAATGGCAAAAGGTCCATCACTATAATAATAAAAAAAAATCTTATTCTGGTCATTCTTGCACTTTATTCTATAGTTTTATTACAGTTTCTAATCCAGAAAATACTTCTACATATCGCTAGCTATGTGTATGTTTATAGTCCAATAAAATGGGTGCTTAGACGGTGTAATTTTGAAATATAGGATCCATTAAAAGAATCTTAGAATAGCATGAATAGACACTGCAGCACTAGTTCTGTTCTTGACCATCACGATACAGGACATCATTATAGCATCTAATTAGAAAAAAATAGGTTTATATGAACTAGATCACTTGCGCTATCACTAAAAGCGTGTTAAAGTCACACTGTCTAATCTCATGCTTTACTATAATTCAAAAACTTTTCTGTACCAGACAACCCTGTCCCTTACACTGTGAAGCTATGAAGAGACTCCGGGCTGATATTCTGTGCCATTCTGCATTACAGTCTCTCATTTAAAGTCACATATTAGAATTTAAAATTATAACCAAACTGCTGTGGAGTAATAAACTCCACAGTCTTCAGCAAAATCCTAACTCACTGAAACAGCAGAGAAAATGCACAGACATAAATGTATCAGAACTAGTAAAGGTCTGCTATCTCAGATGCCCAACAAAGATTTTAGGACAAGAATCACAGGTGTATATAGAGGGAAATCAAAGAACAGAGAAATAATCTGTCTTCCATTTCATGAAAATAAATTTTAAAAAGCTGAATTTGTTTTGTCATTTCTTGCTTTTTAAAGGATTGTACTTTTGATACTGTAGTCCTATTGAAGTTACTAAAGAAAGATTAGAGGGTGAAAGAAAAAAGATTAAATAATCTCCTGACTCAGAGCCTTTGTAAGGGCTTTCAGAAAGTAGCTCCTCACTTGGATGCCAGGTCTCTGACTCTCCGAGGAGGAACAGGGTCCCACGCAATGTTTGTTCCGTTACACACACCGAACTTTCATAAATACGCTATGGGGAAGTCTATGAGTAAACACAAGCAACCAGCAAAGTGGATCCAGTGTCACCACAGCTTAAGTCTGGGAGGTTGCTGCAGGGGAAAATGTGGTTGTAGGGCTGACGCTGGAAGCTCAGGCTGCTGTGTCCACACAGCAAAGTGCTAAGGGCTTCCTCAGCTTCTCTGAGAACTCTCAGGTCTGCCTGTACCGACTCTAGGCTGTTTCCAGCCACTTCCTTCTCCCCTTTCTATAAAAACACAGAACACTTTAAATTGGCCAGGAATGCTTGGAGATATCTGTTATGACACCCTGCTAAAAGCAGAGCCACCTGAGATTGGGTCGTTCACAAAACAGGAACAAATCCAAGGAACGCCCCAGCACCATTAATAAAATTTGAACCCCACCAATGCCAGTCCTCCAAATTAAAACCCGGTCTATGAGATCTGAATTTTCATTTCAGTCTGCAGTACCCACAAGTTTTTATTCAGTTCTCACTTAATTCAGTATCCTTATTAAAAATTTATAAGGAAGGAAGAAACCAATCACTTGTAAATTCACAGCTGTAAGAAGAAAACTTTAAAGAGGGTAAAGAAAAGAAAGGGAAATTCTAGCTCAAGCATGCAATCCTAGCTGCCCTGTCTTGTCTTTTCTTTTAATACTGGTTGGCTACAATAATAATACAACAGGCCAAGAGTACTGTAAATGAGATGAGACAATCCGAGCTTTCAAACAACACCAACACCCTGGAGAGGAAGTAAAAGGATAATTGTGAAGCTGTGCAAATGAGGTAAAGTGATCCAGCACAACACTGCCCAGCCAAAAAAAAAAGCTTCTGCCATATTTTAAAGTGTGAGCATTTTAATTCTTGTAGTAAGAGCTTTGCTTCCATGATCCTTTGCAATGATGCCAAATCAAACAACAAAAATGATATATACATATATATATTTAATACATATTTTATATATGTTTTACATATGGACTTATATAATTTACAGATATATGGAGACGCTATTGAGAATACACCTTTTCATTCATGAACACCAATTTTTGACACTGACAAAAATTATCTGCTTTAGATGTCACAGTGTAGGGCTCTCAGACTTTTTCCTTTATTTATTCTTGCAGACAAGCCTGTCAATAGTCTGAAGTGAATACCATTTTCTCCACCAAACAAGTTAATTACCCTTTTCCCGTTTCTTTATTAAAATCTCAAAATATGCAAGATAATAAGTTGTTTCAAAAAAAACCCAAAAAATCAAACAAACAAACAAGTCTGTTTTAAAACATTAGCCAGGAAAATCTAGTACAAACATATAGAAAGTTTTCTTCCTTTTATTTCCGACTGATGGACTCTGCCCAAGAACGATTGTCAAGGGACTGAACAGTTCATTATTGACAATAGGCCTGGGACCTCACAGAGCTGCTGTTTTCTTCTTCATCTAGGGCCAAGGGAAGATGCCGCAGCTATTTGGACATGAATCATCCCTATCAACAGCAATAAAAAAATCTTTGGGGGAAAAGGCGAGCTTAACATTAACTGAAGTGATGGATTGACTGGTAAATCGTCATGAATTGCTTCCAGAAAGCCTAATTCATATCCAAATGGTGCTTTTGTACTGGCTTCACACACAACAGTGAAATATCTGCTGCCTGCACCCCTGTCCCCCCTCCCCCGTACTCCTTTCCCCAGCGCCTAGAGGATTGTGTATTGAAGGGTCTTCCTAACTACTTTTAGCTGATTTGCCTCTTACAGGGTGTTGTTCTCCCAAAAAGTGTTTTAACTATTCCTCAGATGCACCTAATTCTATCTCAACATGTTTTATCAGATGCAATATCTGTATCAAACAGGTCAATACAATTTAGACTGGGTTTTCAATTAATTGAATGTGTAAACGTATAATAAATTTATAAGATAGGTAACACATTCAGCACATTCCAACAGTGTATAAAATGAGGATTTTGATTATTATTGTAGCTGGTCTTCAAACATCCCTCTGTGTATGAATTGAGTTCAGTCATAGGAGGCAACCAGCAATTTCTGAATGTGTTTTCATTAAACGCTTGTGGTTTGCACAACCTTTCCATGCCATGGTAAAACACCTCTGCTTCACTAGGAATGGCTAATGCCTGACTAGATAGAGAAAATCCTAATCAAAAGACAACAAATGTTAACTCATGCAAGACACTCACACTGAAGGTTTAGGGATGAAAAAATTACCGTTCCAATCTAGTAGAGATAGCTAGAGAAGGAAAATTAACTTATTCTTATTTAGGTTTCTTAACGTGGTCTTAATTTAAATCATGCATCCTTTTCACCTCAGACTGAAAAAGGAAAGCTCTGGAAGCACACAACAGTTATTCAAACATGGCAGAAAGGCCAACAAAAATTCTCCTTTGGTGCAACCCACAAAACACAGAGGTAAATACAACCCAGTGTGTTACTACTCATGGATATGCCCTTTCATTGCTCCTTTGAGGACAGAGATGAGAGGGAAGGGATAAACACTGCCAGCTGCACAAGCCCTGGGGATCCCCAGAAGAAAGTACCCCTACATCCATTGGGCAGGATGTTGGATCCTTTGCCAGATCCAACGGCCACACCATTATTTTGCTCCCTTTTCTTCAACATGTGGGTCCCATACAGGACAGGCTGCCGTTGCATTGCTCCACCATCCAAGCAGATCAGTAGCAGCTGGATGTAAAGCCCAGCTCTCTTCGATCCTCTCTGGCCTTGCTGCTCCCTGTAGCACCATCTGCATAAAGCCTCCAAGGAGAGTCACCCGTCAGATGCAATGAATGACGTTTAGCCTGCCAGACACTCATGGCATAGGTCTGCAGGAAAAAGGGAGACCAATAAAGCATGGGTACTGTGCTCAGATCTTTAAAAGCAGACAAAGCTGAACATAGGCAGAGATAGAAATTTTTGCTCTGTAACTAATTTGGCTGAAGAAACAGGAAGATCTTGCGTGATATCCTTCTAGGAAGTCTTTTCCTGATTAGACACGAACAAGACTTCCCAAATCAGTGGTGCTGACAGGCTGATGAAGCCCATGCAGCTAAACCAAGCAATTTGGCTCAAAACCTAGCACTGTCTTTTTTTTCACACAAATCAGAAGAATTCCGTACATGTCTGACATACTGCAGTTTGCCTGATACCAGTAGGGGCCTCTTAAAATAGCCCCTGTGTGTGTAACCCGCACAACAATGTTGCTTAACTACGGGACATATTTCTAATCCTCAGGTTCACTTCCGTATGATATAAAACGTCACTGACCTATCAGTCTTGCTCACTTGTCATTCTTGTCCTGTTGCTCCCCTCTCCAGTGGTCATCAAGTGTGGAGGCAAGTTCACAGCAGCTGTGAAAATCACACTATTCACGCCAGGGTGGCCTCACCCCAAAACTTCTGTGCATTAAGAGAATGAGACTGGGATCTCTTTTTTAACACAGAAAGTAGAGAAGACCTTTCTATGACACTGTGTGTCCTCACATGGATTAACTGTGTTCTCTGACCCTAAACTTCCTCATAAGTAAGGTCATAATACCTATCTACCTTATGACACTTACCAAGGGTTTTGTGAGCACAAAGTACTAATGCCAGTCAGTAATAGAGGTAAAAGAGGAGTGCTGTTGCTTCAGATTCCTACCTGAACACTACGGGCACTCACAGCTACTTAATCTTCCAAAATTGCAGAAAACTGGTATTGGACTTTGATGAAGACCTGGGTAATGAAAACTTACATAGATGGAGATGCTTGATGACCTGTCCAGCATTTCATTTCAGTAATTATTCCTGTCAAGCCTGTATGAATAGATATTTACAAACATATACATGCATTTTTATTTTCATTATATACTGTGCTGTAACTTACCTATTCTATATCTATTCCACATGCAATCTACCAAGAATTTACCAAATTGCAGTCTGAAATAATGAGTAAGCACAGAGCTGAGGCTCCCGAAATGAAGCAAGCCTGTGGAAATGGTAACCCACAACTTCCTCACTGAAGTGTGTGAGGAAGCTAATATATGTTGTAGTCCTGCTTTGTGGGACAACTTCCTTTCTTAGTGGTCACTAACCACTGTTGGTAACATCTGCAGTCTCATAATGCTTCTGCAGGGGTGCACTGAAATATGTATTTATGAGGGTTTTAAAATCTTAATGAAGAACTAGCTGGTAGTTGTGAAGGAAAAAACACCTACTAATATGAATACTAGCACAGTTTGTTTTGACCCCACTGAAATTCTTCACCTTTTAATGTAAAGCAGGGTAAAATCAATGAGTGCTAAGCACTGCAACCCGTAGAAGAGGCAGAACACCCAACAGAGAGCATTAATCAATATGCATGTTACCAGTGTAATATCTGTATGTTTTTGTCTTGACTCGAGATGACACAGGGCTTGCAGTTCCCCTCTGAAGACAGAAGCAGGGGTGAAAAGACCAAATGAGCCACCAGGCTGCTTGCTGTCCTTGCTCCCTAAGATGACCAATACTGCCATTCCTCCCAAAAAGCCCATCTGGAAAATGGCTATTTTTTGACCTCACAGAGGTCAAAAGTGCTAACCCAGGTGCTTCTCTCCTTCTTTGGGTCAGCCTGCAGTGCTGCCAGCTACACTAGAGGCAGAATTGCTGCCCACTCAGAAAGAGCGTGTCCTTCTTTGGCCACCTCTGCAGAGGCGGAGCTGGCAGCAGTTGCATCCACTATGGAGCGCACTGATACCTTTTCAGGGCAGCTAAGTACCCTCCTGAGGGACAAGGTCCATACGAGCTGTAGCTGTGCTGGAATCTGCCCTCTGTTTCAAGGAAGAGCTCATTCAAATCAAACACAGCATTCGTTGGTGTTTCTGCACAGACCCTAAATTCCAGAATCCATGGTCTGCTAAGTTAGTTTGGAGAGATTTTGGGGGGAGAGAATGAAGGAAATATCTTGGTTTTAGCATGAAGGAAATATCTTAATTTTCCATAAAGGAAATATCTTTATTTTAGCAACTTCTATTCTTTTGTTCACATGGCTTTCTTGGTGTTGAGATATTTTAGAGCACTAGATTTTTTTTCTCTATTTCATGTATCCACAAAGAAAAGAAAGGAAAAGCTTCACCACATTTCTCCTGCCATGCAAAATTTAGTTGTCTGACTGTTAGCACTGCTGAGCTTTTGATGAGAACTGCCTTGCACACACTTAAAGAGCAGGGACAAAGCAGCAGCAAACTGGTCTGTGTTTAGTAAGTTAAATGTGAAGCTGTTCAGTCACGTTTTGTATTTGAAAGAAATGAGCAGAATTTCCTTTGAGCTTGGTGAGAACAGCAGAAGTACTGTTCCACCCTAAACCTCTGTGAAATGGTATGTGCAAGGTAAGGAATTAGAAAATATTAGAGAGACACTGCGGCAAATAGGTTCAATTAGCTGTTCCTCAGGTAAGAGGCTCTTCAGTTGTATTGAAAAGCAAACTTTAAGAAATCCCTTGCCATTCTGCAGGCTGGCAGCACGCCCCAGTATCCATTTTGTTACTGTGATAAGTAACCAGCTGGAACACTGGTCACTGAGGTAGCTTGTATTCACTGGACATGCCTTTATCTTACAGCTAAATTAATCAGTTTTATAAAGAATGTCTCTTTCACCCAGGAAGAAAGGACAAAAGAGTATCAAAGAGCCACAGCCAAGCAAGTATTTTACCAGTACAGACCATACCAAGTTCAGCAGTTCTTTCACATTTTCTTTGTCTCTGCACTCATCTTCTAGATCTCCTGATGAAGGTTGGGAGCCTGAAAGTTACCCACTTTCTCCTGAACAATCTCTTCCCTTTTGGAAGCCTCAGTGAGTTGTCTGTAGGTAGTGAAGAAGGGAGGTGGGTTGGGGCAAAGGAACAGGGCAGGTAAGCTGGCAGACATGATGCTTCGTGCTGTTTCTTACCACTCCAAAACACCTGCTACTGCCTTAAACTGGACAAGCATTTCCACAGAGCTCCGCATTTCTGGTACAAATTTGAGACTGCATCCTATTAACGTTCTAGTCTTCTCAATAAATAGGAAGGGGAAAAAAAAGAGGTGAGATCTAAGAAAAAAGTCAGATTTCATCAATCAAGAATTCTAAACATACAATCTCCTACATCTTTTTGCTAACCCAAGGCTTTCAGAAATCCTAAGTCAGGTTTCCTTTTCCCCTCCAAATCATGCAATTACGATAAAAGATCTCATATAAGAGTAAAGAAACACTGTCTTTTCATCCTGAAAAAAAGGTGTAAGTAATTTTTACTTCCCAGACATAACTGCTTTAGAAGTCCTTTATTATCGGAGCACAATTGTCTAGAAAAATATTAGAATTTTCAGTTCTACATAATAAGAAGATGTTCTTTAAAAAAAAAGCCTGACTTAAAACTACTCTGGTAGGAATTTTGACTCTGTGATAAAACTAGTGAAATGTTCCAGGCAAACAGATAACTTTAAAGAAAAATATCATTTAATTGCAAACTGAATTTTCTGCCAAATATTAAGGAGAAGTTGGCTCTGACCAAAGGGGATAAAACTGGGAGAGATGTCAGTGTCACCGAGCTGCCGAATTTTTTATAAGCTTTCTGTACCTTTTTGGGCCATCATCTTTCTTTCAAGGGACTGCAGAAAATAAAGTCAGAGTAAAACTTCACTTTTTGCCATATGTTGTTAAAATAACTATTTATAAACCACAAGGAAAGCAACGGGAGAAACTTTCCCACCTCCCCTGTTTGCCTTGCACATGGGACAGTAGTTAGGATTTGTGAGCTCTTAGCAAAACCAGAATCCAAATTCTACCAGAGACCTTTTCTGTCCTTGAAGGGGGTCAGCATATGGGGGAGGCCTCTGTCTGAGCTGAGCTGAACCCTGGGCTGCCCTGCTTTGTTTCTGACAAGTGAGGACAGAGTTTTGTTTTTTGGAGTTCCTCTCCCAGCTGCACCCCTGACTTGTTACACGGCTTCAGGCAGCTCACTGAGCCCCGTCTCCTGCCCGAAAAACACAGGTAATGGGTGACATTTCAAAGCACTGTTTACTTCAGTGGTTATGTCCTTGAGTAAAATCAGCCATACAGATGTGGAGAAGTCACACTAATACACCCTCACCAAGTCTGGAGACTGGAATTAAAGTTTTAGAGCTTTCATTTTCAAGAGAAACAGGGAGAAGGAACTATGTGCAGTATTTCAAGCCATGCAACGTGTGCCAAGATAAAAGTTTCTGCCTGTGAATGTGCAGGGGCTTTATAAAGTAAAGTGCTTTGGACAATTATGGTTTTAAACGTTAGGTGGACATTTATGGCATTTGGTTTATTGGCATCTGTTGAAACCAAATGCAGATTTTCAGCATGAAAATTGAGTTATTCTTTTAGTATATCCTTTTTGTTCTTTCTCATTTTATCTACAATTTTAAATCTGAAAACTTCCAGGTTTTGCCAGACGGGGAGGAAGACAAACAGAACTGAGTGTAGTTTAGTTTGGGGTTTCACTTAAGATACATCTTTAAAACATTTGAAAGGTGAAAAAGCTGTGCCATCATGAGCCTCTGAAACAAACCCAGAACAAAAAAAAAAACCCAACCCCAAAACACTCCTGTTCTCCAGAAATGTTAGAATAACTACTTTTAAAAAATAATATTTAGATTATGTCCAGAAAGCACTTTATAATCTCTAACACGTCATCATATACTGTGAACCAACAAGCAGGTACAGTTCCAATTTTACTACAAAGCAAGGAATAAACTGGACTGAACTGGACACCACTATCACAGTATGCATGGGAAATATAAAGTGTTTTAACAAACAGCAGCAAAATTAATGCACACACTGTTTTGTAAAACCACAGAATCTGCAGTCAGTTCCTATAATATCCCAATTCACTAAGCATAAACAAAACCATGGGAAACGATAAGATCAATTTGATACACCCATTTTCCAGCCTTGTGGGGCTGTACTTGCTCTTTTTTTCTGAATAATCCTATTGGTATCTAAAAGGTATGATTACAACTAAGTCAAGATAATTATAATGCCACTCCTGCTAGAGGTCTGACTCTAAAGTAAGCTGAGTATACTCAACTGTCGTTGAAGAAACTGACTACCTTTAAGGTTAGAAGACTCTTTGGCATCACCAAGCCCTGCAGGAAAGTGTGTGGTAGTCAGGAGAGATCTGGCAAGGAGACGGTCAGGTTTGGTGGTAATCATGTCTAGTTCTTCTCTTTAGTCGTTCCTACTCTTAATTATATGAAAAAATAAATAAAAATTTGCTGAAGAACATCACAGTTGCAGCCCTTCATCCACAACCAGGATGTGTATAGAGAACTCCTCTATTGTTACTTTTACAGCCAGCAATTGCTGTGTTTCTCAGAGAGTTATGCTGCATTAATGGTGATTGGAGGCAGAGGAAGAGGTCTGATGAATATTGCCCATGCCATGGAAAGCACCTGAGCAACAGCCCCCATGGCCAGAAACGTCAGCAGCAGCCTCAGACCAGGCTGAACTGAGCTGTAACACACTGACGTGGGTAAAAAGAGGTTTTGCATGTGCTGAGTGGCCTGTCCAAGCCTTGCTCGGTCGTGGAGTGAATCAGTGAGGGTCTGCTTGTGCAGCGTACATTGCTTTCCTCCCTCACCAGGCAGAAGGTGTTTAAAACTGGCATACCTTTGCAGCTGGTAAAGGTACTGCCAGTTGTTTTGCAAAGCAAAAAGCGGGGAACTAATGGCTACCCTCAGCCAGCAGACTTTCTTCTGGAAGACCATTGAGCCGTCTTTAACACAGGGCATTAAGGAAAAGCAGTCCTCCTGTGGCATAACTGAAAAATCCTCTTACCAAGGCACCTGAAGATTTTATCTCATTAGCTGCTCTGTCAGTTTTGTGGGTTTACAATTGCCTTCTTTTAATTTCAAAAGAATGTTTCAAATTGCTGTGAGAAGGCTGTACAAAAGAGCATGGCACCAAGCAATTAACTGAGCATAGAAGGAAATATTAAAAATTACTATATACAAAGATTTGATAAGAGTACAAAACAGAACTAGAAGAAAGAAAAAAAAAATAATCTATTTGCCTAATCACTGCTTTATAATAGCATGTATTGGAAGTAAACGTAGTTGAATTTGGAAATTAGCAGGATTCTTAATTAGCGGCATGCTTCTCGGTGGTGTATGCCTGTGTACTTCTTGGAAGGGAAGATCAGGACTGTCTATCTCAAGTGGAAGGGTTACTTAGAAGGCCACACTTAAACACATATATATTTTTTAAGCTTTTCTGTATTGTAAGGACTAGCCCAAACTTCCCGACTCAGGCTGTGAGTGAAACAGCGACAGGGAGAAACGGTGTAGGCTCCCCTTCCATGAGTAGCAGGACACAAAACCCACCTATCTCCCTGCTCCGCTCCACAGACCCTCACTGTATTCATTCGGGTTACTTAAACAACCACATCTAACCTTTTGGGGGTTTTGTTTAATTTTTAATCTTGCATTTTGCTACTTCTTTTCACTGTGACAGGGAACTAGGTCGGAAAACTTGTCGGCGTTTCCCAACCGTACTGCCAGGTCTGACGAGTGATATTTTTCTGACACGCAGGAAAAATTAAGGTGTTTGAGTTAAAAAAAATAAAAAAATAAAAAAAATTATTAAGGCAGGGTTGCCTTTTGTACTGTACGGCCTGAAAGAAGCAGCGGTGTTGACGTTCGAGGTAGTAGGCTGCCATGTCTTGCTGCCTGCCCTAAAATAAAGTGAAAGTGGCAAAAGCTAAATGAGCGCTCCGCGGTGGGCGCCTGCACTTGAGACATAGGTGTTCGGTGGTGGCCATACAGTTGACAGTACACAACCGAACCCCAAAGCGGAGGGAGGTAGCACATGGAGACGAAGCCGCGGAGGGGGGAGACGAAGGGGCGGAGGCCGA
>VZTM01000235.1:0-11758 GCA_013400555.1 Jacana jacana | reverse complement strand
TGGGTAATTCTTCCATCCACAACACCCATCTCTTGTGGGTAATTAGTGTATCATCTTGAATAATTTCAAAATATTTCTTTCATAAATATCTTAACTCTGTCATGTAGGTAATTTAATAAATCTTAGTTCTGTCTTAGAGTCAATTTTTTGAAAAATACTAATTGTTGTCTTTCTCAAATCAAATATAAAATCTCACATCTTTATCCTGTTTGTAAAATCTATGAAGTATATTCGATCATTATGTTACTTTGGTTTACAATGTTTGATTTGGCAGACTGATCAAAGTAATATATTGTCCAGCCAATGCTCACATTAATAAGGCTGCAACAGCACCTATTATATGTGGAGCTGTGCCTGTGCTTCTGCAATGGATAGGTAAATTAAATAAATCATTTGTGTAAAGAAACTTCTACATACCTCCATAAGACACAGATTTAGTATTAAAATATACTTATCCTGTACAGTCCTAATGCTTAGAATTTTATCACTATGAGATATATGTATATCATGCAAGACTTATTTTAAAATACATTTTGATGCATATTGCTTAAGTAGAACAAGCCTGACCATAGCTGTTGTCATTCTGTTAGTCCTTAATTTATAAAATGCGGTTTCAAAGTTAATACATTTGAGAGCAAAATCAGGCCTTGTAAGTGCATTTATAGTATTATAAAATTCCTTGATTAAATTAAGGGTCATGCTGTCCCAGCCTTTTCTTTTGATTAGTGGAGAGTTATTTGATCTCAAGATATTTACCTTACCACTTTCCAAAACAAAATAGTGTATGAAAGCAAGGGTTTACAAGGTGCCTGAAGGGTCTCCTGTCTGTTTTGACTGTAAACACTCTAAGGATTGTATCTTAATATATGTTTTTATGTTGATATTCTGTATTTATATTTATATTAATAGGTGTTGTGCTTTAGCCATCAGAGTCATGAGTCAGTCCTTCCTGACCTCTATTTGATTCAAGGATCCTGATTCTCTGTACCCTAGATCTGCATGATTCTGCCTCTGTATTGATTAGGTATAGGTGAGAGGCAAAAGTAGCCCAGGGCATTTGATTATGGAAAATCAAAATTATTATTCTGGATAAAGAAATCCTTTAGAGGATGTCACATTTCTGGAAAGTTTGAAAACATATGTTTTTTACTTAAATTTGAATAAAACCTGCCTCAAGATATTTTCATTCTGAAGTTTTCTTAAGTTTTGCTGCTCCTACACTGTGACTTTACAAAGACTCAAATGCTAAAAATAGGACTAGACTGGGCTGGAGCTATATCATCAGAAAAGTTATTGCATGTCTAAGTTAAACTTTGCTGTNCAAGTGGTTTTGTTTGTGGGAGGCACAAACATGGTAGATCATAAATGATAAAATGAATATGAGAGGAAGGTATGACGATTTTTGAATGCAAGGCTGAAACCTGCAAAATAAGCAATTTGGACAACAGAAAAAGGTTGTAGTGAAGAACAGGTCTATTCTTTCCTAGCAATTCTGAAAGACTTTTCCATTCTAAAAAATTACTAATCTTGGAAATGTTTTGGGGATTATGCATTAATTACAGATAGATGAAATTACAGCCTAAGACTTCATGGATTTAAAAAAACTTGCTTGAAAAGAATCACAGTCCCTATGTATTGCATACACAGCTCAGGTCTCAAACACAGAAACATGAATGTTTTCAAAAATCAGGAATCGTGACAGCGTGGCCACTAAAACCTCAAGTATTATTCTCTTAAGGGTCATGTAATACATGGGTAAATGGTTCATTATAGAATAAAATGAGTATTGTATGTTCAGAGGCTGGAAATGCCTGTGATTTTTAATCCACTCTGCTGATAGCAATGAGGATCATGTGGACTTCTTACAAGGAAAATCTTTTTGAGTGTTACTTTCTTTTGTGAAGGAAAGCAATGGCATTCTCCATTTTCTGGAAGTTTCTCTTAGTCTGTTCCTTGCTTTGGGAAAGAAGTTGATGTGTGCTCTGCTGTCTATATGCCAGGCTGAAGCACTTGAAAACATGGGGCAAGCTTGAGGATGCCATGGCTCTTTCTGTGTACTTGAGTGAGGGTATGGGTATGTTTGTGTCTGACTGTGGTGTAGCATGACTGTGATGAGTTTGTGGTGTGTTTCTGTGGGAAAGTACTTTAAAAATCAGACTCCAGAGCACTTCGAGTGAAATGCTGGTATTTCCTTACCCAAATAAAAAAAGTCCTTTGTAGGCATATAGAAGCGAGTCTCCAATCAGGCTGTCAAATACTAAATGCTCTTTTAATTGTATTAATATATTTAGAATGTCATTCTGTTTCACAAAACAGTAAGATTTTTTGCTTTGGAAGTACTTGCTCATCAGATAATAATTTTAAAGCTAGTTTCATTTTCCTTAAACTCAGTTTAGAGTCAGAAGGTGTCTCATTAGGAGCAATGCCAGCAACTTCAGATGAGATTAATAAATACCAGCTGAAAATACAGTGATTCCTATCAGTGCAAACAGAATTAGCTCACAATCTCTGTTAGTGACAGAGAGGATCTGTTTCTGGATGAAAGGTAGTATATCTATGCGGCACAATCTGACTGGTACATCTCAACACGTTATAGGATGTTCCATGGCTGTCTCAATGGCAGTGTTGTTAATACTGTCCAGCTTGCATTCTAAGTTACCTGTTCTGCCAGGGACACACAGGAGCTGCTACTGAAACATAGCACCATGTGTCAACTCGTGACACAGTGAGAACCACCAAAATAGAAAGCAGACACTGCTCACACCCTGTTTCCTGGAGTATTTGCCGTGACCTGTGCTCAGTGTTTTGTTTTTCTTGGGGTAACCCACCTAAGTGTGGCTGACCACCGTCTGAGCTGTGCTGGACCCCTACCATGCTCAGTAAGAGATGAATCTATAGAAAAAAACCAACCAGTTTCTAAAGTCTAAAATATCTTACTGCAATCAAGTGGTGTGCTGGAAGTTTATGATGGCAGCAGTGTTATGAGATCTGTAAAAAACTTCTCAGCTGCCTGAAGTTGCTACTGCACTTTACAAGATGTAGTAGAGCTATCTTTAACTGAGTGATACAATATGTCATATGTCCTATTGCCTTAACACAACTGCCCTTTGTATCCTTTCCTTATTCTAGGTGTAGTTTGGAGATGGCAACTACTTTTGCGTTGCTAGGCTCAGCGTTATGACACACTGTTTTGAGCACAGCCTTCAAAGTACATTTCAATAGTATGTATGCACATCAAACTGGGTTTTCTAGAGGATATCTGAAAGGATATGTGAGAAGAATGCACTGAAACTGATGATAGAAACCTTGTGGGGACCTCTAGAACACTCAAAAGAAGAATTTGCTCTGCTAAAATTTCTGCTTGCTTGTGGAGGTGTTGCTTTGTCAGAACTATCAGCCATTTACATTGGTTTGAGCACATAACAAGATCACCATCCTCTGCTTTGGTTACAGCTTCTTTTGGTTGCTCCTGTCTTGCCCTCAACATGTTCCTTTGGTTCTGCATTTTAAGTGAAGAAAAGGGGAAACTGTCTTTAGGGAAGCAACACAGAGCTCAGAAACTCCCTTTAAGCACTGCAGGTTATGCAGAAACAAGTTTACAGCCATCTGCGTGGCTTACGCATTCTGCCTCAAGTGAGCTGGTCATTTTACTAAGTAGGACAAAGGCAAATTTAAAAATAGGATCTGAATTTATGACCTAGAAAACCAAGATGGTTAATAATGCAATCTTTGAAGCAATTGTATACGTGTTAACTAGGTCATATAAATTTTTGGTATGACAGCTCATACAAGGAAGTTATAAATAGAAGACAGGAGGAAGTAACATGAGAAGTGACAAATAGGAGACAATGGATACTGAAAGGTTAGCTTTTGATTCTATTCTTCCCTTTTTTTTAACACTTTTATAGCACAAGACTTCCAAATGCCAGGTCTTGGTTTCATTAATGGAGTGCAGTGACCTTGTGACGTTTGTATTGCTGGTTATAGCAGATGCAGTTCAGCCATATGAAGCTCAGCAGGGATATAGAGATTCCAGCTCATTGCTAGGAAGGGTGGTTCAGGGAGTTTAATGAGAGCAGCCCTTCCCCATTCAATAAAAATTTAGCCTTAGGCATGTGGGTGCATCAGTTCAGTGCTGCCACTCCATTTGCTGGGCTGGAGACAGGGAATGTGAGATGTGCTAAGACCCTGGTTATTCCCAGTTCCTGTAAGTGGCTGGCCCTGTATCTTCTGTAATCCTCAGGGGTGGTCAAATCCATAGGAATATTTATTCCTGTACGTATAAGGACAACAGCTGGGCTTTTGAGGTGTATTCATGCTGTTTGCAATGCTATGGCAGGGGCTGATTTTAAAATTGGATAGATACACCAAGGCCTCTATCTATTAAGTCATAAGATTTCCGCTTCAACTTATGCTATGAACTACTTTAGAGCCAACAAATTGCTTTTTGATTTCCATCCAAAATGGCGAGGGGATTTTTCCTTCTCCTTTTGTGCGGAACGACCAACTTGTGTTCCTGACAGATTTGTCCCACTGCATGTTAGCAGCGACCACCAAAACTTCTTTAACAAGGCGTTCCAACACACATTGGGTACTCTGGCATTCATTTGCGTAAAGGGTGCTCCATAATCTAAACATGGTTTTAATCAGCTTGTAAAACCACACCAACCAGCAAGTTTATTTTCTGCTACAGCATTTTGAAGTAGTTTTATGTAAGAGATCTAGGTTTTATAGAAACATAATGCTCAGCAGTAGGCAGGAAAGAATGAGAAGTTCCAAGTTCCCTAAACTTCTGAAATGTTATATAAAAGTTTAGATCTTCCATGACATACATTTTGAACTTTTTTAGTGGTAGCACTGCAAATTGTTTATTTCAGAATGAGTAGCAGAGAAGGGAATAAAGCCCAGGTTTGTCATACTGGTTGAGTTCAAATACGATACCTTAAAATATGCTGTTATTCACAAATTTTCTTTGGGGATAAACTCACCTTGGCGCAGTGAGCCAGCAAAAGGACAGATATTACTTAGCTGCTTTTCATATGCATGTTTTTTATGCTGGCCTGTTGCAGAGTTGACTCACCTCCTCATTCTAAGATTTTAACTTTCTGTCACTATACCCTAGTCAAAGTCATCTCTAATCCTCTTCATCTCATTCTTCCAATACTTCATGGGGTGCTTTTCCTGACTCTCTTGAAGGCTTCATTCTGCACTTGTCAGAGCCCCATGTATCTTGGAGCCTATCCCTACCGTGCCACTCAGCACGTTGCATGCATGCCCGAGCTAATGGAGCCCTGGAATCCGGAGGAGAATGGCCATGTCAGCACAGTGATGCCAAGCTCATTACCTGGGTGCGGTATCACACTGGTGCTGCTCTCCTCCTTCCAAGACACGAGCTGGCAACCTGTCCCTCTGCTATGCCATGTAGACAGACCAGTTTGGGTATGTGCTAGCTCAGGATCTCTGCTTTGCACACCCTTGCACAATGCAGACATGCTTTCTGATTCTATTCAAAGGGCTCTGCCAATCCCTAGTTCTACACAATCTTTACTGTTAAAATCACGCTGAGGTTAACTTCTGCTAATTATCTCATTGTTTGATTGAGTGCAAATAAGTCTTTGCTGGGATACAAGGTGTTGTTTTTACTTGCACATATTCTCAGTCAAGCACAACATGCTGAGGTGTCCTGGACATTCAGCCTTCACAGTGTTCCTCGCTTAGCCGCACCTTATAAAAGCATTTATATAACACAACTGCAAAAAGAGAGAACGTTACTAGATTACGCACCAAGATGATTCATCTCAGGTGCAGAACTTTGTGCAAAAGCCAAGCCAATTGTGTCATGACAAATTTTCTTATACGCAGAAATATTTACATGTTATTACACATCTTCTTGTTAGAGCACTGACAATTATCTCGGTCAGTCTGTCCAGGCTGCTTGTAGTGCTAAGTAGAGAGCTTTAGTAAGAACTTCTGTTTCATATGAAATGTGTTGTCCTTAGATAGAGTGCAATCTGTGCTATTGTTTCCAATATTAAGAGAAATCAAGCAAGATGGAAAACCCCATTTTCAGAAACAACAAAAGCTCATCTTGACAGCTTCTGCAGCCTGAAACCTGTGAGCTGAAGCTGCTCAGCTTCTCCTGGCATCCAACCCTCGCCCTGGTTTATTTTAAATAGAATGAAGTATGCACCAATTTGCTCCTTCAGATTGCACAATCATGTGTTTGAGTGATGTTCTCTCTACTTTAATATATAAAGCAATATGACCCTGGCCTGGTCTCTCTCCTTGTCTAGGCCAGCTGGAAGCACAGAGAGAGGAAGGAAGGACTACAGTGGTACACAGAGGGTGAACAGTGGTACAATAGAGGGAAAATCACTTGAAACTGAAGAACCTAACCCATAGCTGGGACAACCATGGCTGTGAAGAGCAGTTTGATGTCTGAGTTGCAGGGAACTGTCGCTTTCTCAGTGTGATTCAATGATCTAAATCTATGCTTTATTGATTTTGTTAACCTCAAACAGTTCAGCTTTCTCCTCTTTCTCTTTATTCTACGTTTCTTTTGACCTTTACCCTTCCCTTTTCTCCACCATCCACTCACCACACAGCTAAATCAGCTCTGCAGAGCCCTGTGCTATAGGCTGCAGTACAGTTTAGAATTGGTTTTATAGATGCTCTGTTGAACATTATTCAATACAACACTTACCTCTTTACAGGAGCCTAAGCTTAGGTACAGGCTAATTTCCCTGCAAAGAAGGGGAAAAGCTGTGAACAAGCTTATGGTGTGTTCTGCCAGTTTTCCTCAAGTAGGGCAGTCATGTCTTTTAAACCTAGCACACCCATCCCTTAGGCAAAACTCTTTAGAATAATGATTACAACGGATGAAGTGGATGGTAGTCACTTCTTATATATAGTAAAAGATACTGCTAGGCATACCATGTGTCTCCAAAGGTCATATGTGACCTACTCCTATGATGTAAGTCCAAAGGAGGAATAAAAAAGTCTTCAAGTTAGCCCCAGAGAAGTCTGAGGGCAGGGTGTCCCAGAAAGCCAGCGGTCAGAGAGCAGAGTCATCAGCACAAGTCTGGGGACTTCCCCACCCGTAAGGCAAATGTTGCACCAGAAATAATGACTTTCACTTCTTAAGGCAGCATGCTCATAAGTACAAGCACATGACTACATGTTGTGTGACCAGTTTACACTGACAGAAAAAATTGGACTTCTCACGAAATGAACATTAACCTAAAGAGTGTTTTATTTGTGATTATTTCTTCCCGAATCCTTTTTTTTGTCCTGCTAGATTGCATCACCATTTTAAAAATGTGAGCACATTTTGATTGTTTTCTGTTTCTGGCAGTGTAGGGAAGATGAAAATTAGACCTTAGTTGAGCCCTCATGCCAGCACTGACTTTTGAGAGGTGTTATAGTAAAGCCAGAATTGATTTGGCAAGTGTCAACCACTTTTCACTGTGTAAAACTGATAAAAACACACTCATTGTTCCACAAACTTTAGGATATGACAGAAACTATATTTGAAAACAAAGAAATGGGAAGGGGAAGAAATCAATATTTGAAAGGGAAAAATATATTCAGATTTTAATGATGGTGTTAAATAATAGAAATGAAAATACTTGCTATAAATACACCTGGCAATGTTCTTTTCACAGAATTTGGGATTGAATGTCTTTTGAATTCAATGGAACAACTACATTAGATGTCCAAAAGCTTTACATGATATATTGTACTATTTGGACCAGTTTTCTAGCCAGTGTTAATCAGCTTAACTCTTCTGGCTTTAACTGTGCTAAGTTCTTTTACTACATCTGAGAATTTTGGGTAAGATCCAGTATGAAATTGAGATACCCACAGCTTCGGTGCCAAAGCAGCTGACTTTTTCAGCATCTGGCTCCCACAGTGATATTCTGAATAGAGATGTGCTTATGTACTCAAGCTTCCTGCACAGTGTGTGAGAACAGCCAGGTGCCTGAGAATAACATCCCAAACCCCATAAGCTGCCAAGAGATAGCCAAAAGAAAGTGTTAAGCATGAGGTGTGTGTGCAGGTGTGTGGTAGTGTTGCTGGATCATAAATCTGGAGTTAATGCTTCAGTTCTTCCCCAGTATTTCTTTTGGCATTAAGGCCTTTTGCTGTACATTGTGCTTGGCTTGTTGTGTATTATATATCTACCATATTGAGCTTAAATGAATTGTAAAAGCTTGGAGGTCATCTTTTATTTTTTTTTAAAAAAGCTCTCTTGACAGTACAACAATAATTAAGAACAAAGTATTATGAGGAATTGGGTAGGGGAATTCTCTTAGGTAAGTACTCTCTTTTTACTTGAGAGTCTGAGAATGAGGGGAAATGCTGTGATTTTGATTTTGTTTTGTTTTTACTAGTACTTGGTCTTTCATCCTTTGCAATTGTAGTTGAAATCCCAGTTAAATAACAAATAGAGAGCACCTACGTGTGTGATGCCATCTTCAGCATTAACCCACACCCTAAAATAGCACGCACACTTGCAGACATGTATATATGTTAGCAGAATTATGTCAATTGGGCATGATGAGTACTGACACTGTGCCTGGCTCAGGCCATTATTAAAATTTAATTGGCAATAATTTTTTTTTTAATCTCCTGACAGCATTCTAGGATGGATGTGGCATGTAGGAAGAACACCTAGCAGCATGGCAAAAAAAGATATTAGGAATGCAAACCAGAATGGGATTCATGGAGTCACAGGGTTCCTGTTCTTAATCCTCTTGCTTTATAAGGTGATTGGGGGAGATTTACACATGAATCATACAATGGTCTCACCATTACTTACCTGTTGGCAGCTCTCCGAGGGCATCAAGGTTGTTCTAGCAGAGTCTAAGAGAGATGATTGTTTGGCTGTGTGAGCTGTTGTACAACCCAGTGCATGGATTTATAAGACAGTAGGCAAAGGATCCAGTCCAACAACTGGAAAGCATAGCCAAGTCTGCATCATGCTGGATCCAAACTAATTAGCTTTACTGGAATAAGGGCTATTTGGCAATATGGCAAAACAGCTTTCAGGGCCTGTGGTGGCTTTTCATCATGGAATAGCAGAAATGCAGGCTGCATTCCAATGCCTGTGAGTTCTCTTGTATGCTCTAGCCTTATTTATTTAGCAAAATATTTCCTGGTTGCTCCTTAAATTTGGAGGTCTAGGCTGTCCCAGTGTCACCTGCTTCAGGACTCCTGTAGTGGCCCTATGCAAAATGACATTTTGCAGGGAATTTGTGTTCCCTGGCTATTGTTACTTACCTCTCCTGTAGAGTCCTGTTATGGGATGGTAACGATGTGTTGCCCCATAGGTTGCTGGGAACAACACATTTCAGAATTTACAAGCCATTGGTTTGGCTGGTGCATGTCATATGATGCCATTTTCAGTGGATTCACTGCAACGCTGCATAACTATTAGGCAACAAACAATGAAGAGATAAAGAATGCAGAAACAACGAACAAGATACTAGAAGACCATTCCCTTCTGATGCTCTGTGTAAACACCGCGAGGCTGAAAAAACAGACAATGTTTAAAAGGAAAGCTATGTAGACTGCTGCCTGCCTCAGATGCCTTTGAAGGGTGATCTGTAGACCCGTACAACCACTGACGATTACCAATTAAAACCAAAATTAAAACAAAATTAAAAGTTCAGGAGTAATTCTATACTTCACTTTCTCTTTGGAGCTACACTGTTGAAACCAGAACTGGTTTCAATACTCTCCCATCTACTAAGGATCTTGAGTATGGAGGATATTTTGTTTGGGGCTATTTGAAGGTTGCTGATATATGGCTTTTGTTCCAGCAACAAGGCTCTATGAAAGGCAACTTTTTGGCACTTCCCCATCTGGACCATTGCTGATGACAACAAAGAAAGAGAGTGCTTCTCACCATGCATTGATACTTCATTTTGCTGCCTAGTGAGCCATAGCTCCTCCATCTGGTGCTGGGGTGCTGGGAGGGATGCTGACTGGATGCTCTCTTGGAAGTACGTATATAAATGCTGCCTAAAGGAATACTTGGGCAGTTGTAGGAAGGTCTGATCTTGCCCATTTGATGTGCAAGGCTTGATCCTAGATGAAATTACAGTGATCAAAATGCATAAGCTCCCAGGCCTGACTTCTGTTTTTCTGTGCCTCTGTGAAAAACCCCAAGTTTGAGGAGGGCACTTGATCTCTCTTTGTCACAGGCAAGGAAAGGCAGGTGCAAAAGGCAGCAAACTGTGGGTGGTTCATCCCGGTTCATTACTGGGCTGGAAAGTCAGGCAGAAGGGCAGCTGCAGACTGCAGGCATTTCAGAGCCTGCATGTCTCTAGGAATATTGCCAGACTCTTACCACCTGCCTCTCAACCATGGGATCACTGCCAGCCTGTGCAGCCCTTACCTGCTGTCTTTGGTGTAGGACACTTCCACCAGAGGTTTTCTATATGCACCAATTTAGGCTGTTCTTTCAGATGAATAGGGTTTTTACTGGGACTGTCATAGGGTGTAGGTATCTAAATTTCACCTTTGTCTCATCAACATTTTGATCCTTCTTTTTGTATATAGTGCCTCTGTTTTTTCTGCCTGAAGCAAGCAGATAAATCTCATTAGCATTATTTTCCACCACTAGCCCTTCCCAAGGTGTGGAAGGTTTTCTGGAAGACCTCTGAGCATCATTCCCCAAATACCTGAGTTGGAAGGCCCATTTTAAAGCAAATACACCAAATCCTTCAGTTTGACCTTTGGAAACCAGAGTAGCAGGCTTCTTTGCCTGAGGCTAGAGGAGATACTACTTAGGCAGGTTAGGAGAGAGCTTCAGTTAATGTTATGAGATAAATATAACTGCACAGCAAGCCAGTTCAGATAGTTTTTCTGCCTCCACAGGTTCATTTGTAAGTTCAGAGAATTTCTTAAAAAGCAATAAAGAAGAAATATCATAGGGAGATACCCCTTCAATCTATCATTCTCAGCTTTTGCTACTTTTCTATTGTGCAGGCATAAAATACCTTGCAAAAATACAAATTGTAAAGCAAAATATCTTCCTAGCTATGCTTATTTTTAAAAAACAGCACTATTGAGTTCCTCCCTTGAAAAATGTAAGTTTCAAAGATAATTTTGCTTTTCAAAACATTTAAAAACCCAAAGTGCTGGCTTTCTTGCCCACCCTCAGCCTTTCAGCCTCTAATTAGTTTATCCTAATGTCTATAACCAGAGCAAAGTACAAATGAATTGCCCATTAACTGTTGTATTCTGGGTTTGCCTCCTCCACCACTCCTCTTTATTCCCCACAACTTTCTTCCCAGTCACTCTGTGAACACACCATCTCCTAAACTCCCTCATTGGCTAGGCCAGTTGTCTTCTCTGTGAAAGACTAGATTTTCAGTATGCTCACAGTCATAACTAGACGCAAATTTCAGGAGATCAAAGCACTCAGAGACTCTTCAAGGAGTAAAAAAGAAATTGAATTATTAGTGTGCTGCAACTCTGACTGGGGCTAAGGGACAGGGGAATTTGAAAGATCTTCTGATGATGTGGTCTAGATGGGACTTACTGTGATATAAATATTCAATTGGTGGTTGTTGGATAATGATGTCAACAAACAGTAAGGCAGTGAAATGATTCAGGCTGACCGACACTGTAAAAATTAAGGTACCACAAATGGATCTGCTATAGACACTCTCTGTAGCTTTGGCCAGGTCACCTATGGTCATACTTTTGTGGATAGGTAGTAGTTGTAGAGAGATATGCACTTATAAAT
>VZTM01000220.1:8355-24286 GCA_013400555.1 Jacana jacana | reverse complement strand
AAAAGTATGCCAAATCTGGGGGATTGCCTTACAAAGGGCCAACCTCTGGAAATCGCTGTATGTGAAGTTCTTACATTTAATGTTATGTATCAGCTAAGGTGCTGCTAAGAGTTGTCTTTGTTAGTCTTAGAACACGTGCCTGTTAATTTTCTGAGGCAGGATAGCATATGGGGTAAGGATGCAATATACAGATGGATGTATGTCCAGGGGTGCCAGATGTTCTTGTACATCACGTGTGAATTCCAACACACTGTACTGGCTGTTCCTTAGGTACGAATGGTACTAATACCGTGCAGGTATTAATAACACAGAGAATCCACTCAAGCTTCTGTTTACATATCTAAACTTTATGTAAAACCACTTTTTTACTTGCATTCATTGATCAGATGTATGTATTTTTAATTATAGTCCGTCACACACGTACAGCCTAGGTGTATGAGACTAGGTTTTGGACCTACTTGATGGCAGTTTCTAGTGCTGGAGTTCACAGGTTTCTGCCTCATGGGAAGTAGCTTACCTCAGTAACATAGTGTCAGAATTTCTTTAAGTAGTTTCAGTAAAAGATTGACAAAGAGTGTTTGAAAATCAGAAAATACATGCAAGGCTTCAAAGAAATAATTCACTGTAACAGAACAGAAGATTCCTTACTTTTTTGTAAAAGTGGTGGTTTTGCTTGAAATGGGATGTTGTTGCCTAGGGTCAGCTTTTGGGTTACACAGATCTGATCAGTGGCAAAAGTTGGTGTATGCCTTCAGGTGTTAATTTTGAACTTTGAAAAAAGAATTTTAAGTCATCAGATGGCTTAAAAGATACTCTGCTTCCACATAGAAATAACTTTGTGAAACATACTTTTTTGTTTGTGTCTCTCTATACTTAAAACCTTTTATTTGTAGTAATAATAGTGAAGAGACGTAATTTAAAATCCAGTGATTACCAACTAAGTTTAAACTCTCTTTTGGCACTTGCCATAATGGAGCTGCATGTTATTCTGTGTCTGGTGGTTGGGTTTTTTGGGGTTGGGTTTTTTTTGTGAGGACCATAGAGTTGCATGGATGGAGGGGATTCTTTGAAGAGCAAGTGTTCCTGTTCAATATTCAAGCAGATCATAGGTTAAAATCTCTTGTTTGTAAGAGTGGTATGAAAAGCAATGCAGAACCTGGCTGGCAGAGTAAAATCAAGTAACTTCTTCTTAACAAGACACCATTATTCAGCTGAGTCCTGGCCACTGCTTGTGCTATATAATCCTAGATGATAACAGTTTTGAAGCAGTTGTTATTGATTTCAATTCTGCTTGTGAGTGGCCACATAATGACTGTAGCAGCTGTTAGGAATGTCACCCTTTAAGGTTTTGCCATTTTATTGAGATCAGTGTCTATTGCATCATCACTTAGCTATGTGTTTTAATTAGAATAATTGTCTTTGGAGGTGTGTTTTGGGCTGACTCACATCACCATTTTTCTTTGGTCTTCCTGTTTGAGGTTCCAATGCAGAACCACACATAGAAATTAAGCAGCTGTAGATGTTTCTGTCCACATCTGTCTCTTCATCTTCAGAGGTGCCCACTACCGATTGTCAGGGTGGGTTGGCGGCTTGTGAGGTAACTGTCAATTATAACTTTGTCCCCTAAGGAAAGCTGGTGTTAACTTTTGGTTTTCCTTAGCGTGCTAAACTAGTTGCTGCTTGTGTAGCAGCTCTTTCACAATCCATGTTACCTGCTGGAAAGAGAGCAGGAATTTCTAGAAGGGGGACAGGGAGGTGCAAGTGTGGGTCGCAAAATACACATCCAGCTAATTTTAATCTGTATCGGAACTTCCAAGGAACCATTACATGAACACTGTCTCTCGTAGCATGCTCTCTCAAGTTCCTAAGCCAGCGTTGTAGCTTTGGTGCTTTGTCAGGGCAAATAATGCAACTGTCTGAGGAGCCATGCTGTAAACCAGGTGACTGCAACAGTTTGAGATAAAAACAAAACCCCCAGAGGTTTTGGTTAACAGGTGTAGTAGCAAACATTTGTAGAAGGATGAACCAGGAGAAAGAAGGATGTTCAGCATGCTAGCTACTGCATGTCCATATTTCATACTTGGATTTGACTTGATTAATTTTAGATGTTTAAGTTATTCATCTAGGCTCCTTCATACCAAAGGACAAGAAATAAGTACCTCTAGATAGTAATTAATCCTGTGTGCTTATCTATACATTGGTTACAATGGAAGCCGTGCTGTTTGACACCAAATGTCTAAGCATGGGAAATAGGGCTTGGGACACTATGGAGAATAGTTTACTGCAGTTCAGGGTTACCTTGCAATTTGTGTATTTAGAGGATTACTCATGTAAGAAATAATCACAGAAAACTAGTGTTATGTGTGTTAATAACCTAGTTTACTTTGTAGTGTTTTTTTTCATGTAAGCAGGCCCTTAGGTTAATGTCTGAATTGGCATATCATTACTATATAAAAGGAAGGGTAGCTTATATAAAACAGAAATATTTACAGGACAAAGCATTTAATTTTGTCCAGCGGATAAATTTAATGTTTTCTGAGCTATGCTCTTGAGTTGCACCACTGTCAAAAGCTGGAAATTCATAGATATTTCTGTTTCTGCAACTGTTTGTTAATTTCCCCATTATATTTTTGGTGGGAAGTATAAGTCTTATCTTTTTCTTTTAGGTTGACAATTGCATTTTTCGCACTCTCTGGTCTGGATATGTTGGATTCCTTAGATGTGGTGAACAAAGATGATATAATAGAATGGATTTATTCCCTGCAGGTCCTTCCCACAGAAGACAGTGAGTGAGTTTTTAGATTTTTTTTTTAATTGATATTAACATCTTTACATCTTGCCTTTTTTTCACCTGGGTAATAGTCGATGGCTCTTGGTTTTTATGAATTACAAGGTTGACCTTCTTGGAGTGCTGTCCTGATAATTTCAGGTAGCAATGTCCAGCAAATCCTAGAAATAGATCCCTCTAAAGTAATACTAGAAAAAGTTTGGCTTTCTTTTTATGTATACAAGGTGAAACTGAAATTAATTTGAAGACATTGTAGAATAGTAGTGAAGTTGTACCTTTAAGCATCTCAGAGGAATGTTTAATCTAGTTCTAAAAGGAATGCATATGTATATATATGTTATGCATATGTTATATATGTAATACATATATGGTATATATGTATTACAAGTGTAGCAGTGACTATTATTGACTCCCACTAATTGTAGCTGTGCCAGGAACCCTGAGCACAGGTGTGGTTATTTGGTACAGCTTTTGAAAAATGAGGTGTGAGGTTAAGAACCTAAAAGATAAACACATTTCCTGCTCTCAAATGAAAAAAAAAAAAATCAATTCCTTACATCAATAAAGATTAAACTTACCTAAGGTTTTAGGAGGGAGTAATGTTATTGCTGCATCCCAGCTGTCCTCAGATTGGAAGGTGTGTCTGCTACCTATCCAGGCTGTGGAGAGAGCATATGGGAAGCGTCCCTTTTCTGCTGACTTGACAGAAATCATGGAGGTGCTGTTTCTGTGTGCTGGGTGGTATTGGCTTTTTTCTTGTTTTTTCTTGTGGCAGCACAGGTGAGTGGCTGATAGCTGTACAGGAGGTGGGAGGGAGGATGGTGTGTGTGAGGAGGCACTGCTGTGCTATGACACACGGGAGGTGCTGGCATGTTAAGTGCTGGTGTGGGATTAGCTCCAGGCTGGCCTCTAGAGAAGAGGTGAGTCCAGGTTCCTGTCAGTAAAATTATGAGCATGCATTTTGTATATTGAATAGCTGTAGAAAGAAAATTATGCATTTCTTCATAACATAGAATCATTTAGGTTGGAAGAGACCCCTGAGATCATCAAGTCCAACCAACATCTAGTCTAGTTGTATACTACATATTGTGTCTCTTCCCTAAAAGCATTTTTTTATGAAATAAAAGCAGTCTGTTGAAGTAAGCATGTGAAACTCAAGATTGCTGATACATGGTTTTTACAGTAATAATAAGATCCCTTTTCTTATTCTGGTGACTTAAAAACACCAGGTCCACACCAGACCTCAGCTCTAGTTTTTGTTTTTTTTCTTGTGCTGTATTTCAGGACTGGATCACATAATTATTCCCCTACTGTTTTTAGTAATAAGAAATTTCCTGTCCCTTAGCATTAAAAAAGATCTCCACAGTTTAGATGCTTCATTTTTAGGATTTGTTCACATTCTGGTCTTTATCCCAGTCTTCAGGAGTGTATTCCAGAACAACAGTGAAGTTTACAAGAAGAGAGATTAGAATAAGATTTTTTTGTTTGCTGGTTTTTGATAGTATGCTGTGATCTCAGTAAGGTGTTTCTTTTTTTCCTCCCTAGCCAATGTTCGCAATAGTCCCATGGTCAGAGACTCTGAGGGGCGGCAGCATAAATCTCAGCACGCAGATATGGAGGCTGACAGTGCAGGGCACAGCTGAGATGTGCTCCTTTTTCTAGCTGTCATCCTATCATAAGATTACAAGGCAGTAGTTTTGCAGAGGGCACTTTTGACAGTGTCTTCTGTGCTTTGGAGTAGTAAGTCTCTGCTTTTTTGCTGGAAGAACAAACTTCCTTCCAGTCATCTGGTTTTGTAGCTCATCATACCAACTCTGTGTAAGCGCTCTCAGGTTTGGTAATAGCACTATTCTGGTCACTTAACCCCCAAAACTTCAGCATTATTTATATTCCACTTTTACTTCATCTAATGGACAACAAATGATGCAAAAGGTAAATGATACCAACAGCAGCAAGCTGGATGCTTAAGTGTGCAGCACAGAATGTATACCCTCCTGTAATGTCTCCTTGCAATAAAATATATTGACTTTCTGTTTTTTAATCCTGAGTTGTGCCGTATTTGTTAATTGGCAGCCTCCCAGCAGCACAGCTCCTATTCCCTCTGGGTCTTTTTGAAGAAGTAGCATCCTTGCTCTGCATTTAAAGGAACATACTATTGCAGCTTTTTCTGACGTGCATGCTGATAAATCTCTCTTTCCAAGGAAAACTGATATTCAAACAGTGTGTAGTGTAACAATGTTTTATTATGTGCTGTCTGGAATGATTAATTCCAACAATCTTGCCTTAAGTAAATGTATTGTACTTAGTATAAGTCTTCATTACTTCTGTCTCTGGGGCTGAAAACCTATTTAAAACTTAGATTTTTAAACTGGAACATTTTATAACAAAATCTTGGCCTCTTTTTTTGATTGCATCAGTGGTTGAATTCCTAAAATGAGAAAAAAATTCCTGTAATTTTTGTCAGAAAAATAAATCTCTGCTGTTCATGTCTGTCCCTGCAAGGCTTCCGTATCCATAGTTAATTTTTGTTTAAACCAATTTAAGATGGCAAATTCAAATTATTATGGGAATTAAACTACTGCTACCTTACCTTCATTTTTCCAATGCACAGGAGACAGAACAGTTGATACTCTACAAACTCAGTAACTGCAATAGTATATGCATTGTCTGGGCTAGAATTAATTTTTTCCACAATAGCCCCTGTGCTGCTGTGTTTTATGTTTATGACTAAAACAGTGTTGGTAAGACACCAGTGTTTCAGCTATAGCTGAGCAGTGCCTGCACAGCATCAAGGCTGTCTCTTCTCTGTGCTCCTTCTCCCCCAGCAGATACAGCCAGGGGACACAGCTAGGACAGCTGACTGACCCAAGGGACACCCCACACCATCTGACAGCATATTCAACAATAAAAACTTAGGGGAAGTAGGCAAAAATGGGTGATATTTGAGGTTATGGCGTTTATCTTCCTGGGTAACCCTTATGTGTGCTGAGGCCCTGCTTTCTGCAAAGTGGCTGAACACCCGCCTGCCGATGGGAAGTAGTTGAATGAATTCCTGCTTTGCTTTGCCTGTGCTTTTGCTTTGCCTATCAAACTGTTCATGTTTCAGCCTGTGAGTCTTCTCTCTGTTTTCTCGCCATCCCATGGGAAGGGAAAGTAGGTAGGTAGTAGTGTGGGTGCTTAACTGAGGGTGGGGTTCAGCCCACCACAGCAGGGCGTTACAAAACCTGATAGAAAACTCAGTGTTTGATGGTTTACAATACTTCTTAGACACCCACAATATACTGTGATAGGTTTAGGTAACGTGCTTGTATTTGCTGTGTGTGTTAGGTCTGATGGCTGATGAAAGCTTCAGTGCGGAGGTTTGTTAGCAAATAGATACCCCGTGATCTGAATGGAAATGCACTAACAAAAAGCTAACAAATTAAGATCTGTCAGGATAGACTGTGGTGTTCTGTGTTTTCTTGCAGGTCACATTTTAAAACAGTCGAGCACTTTTGAAAGATAGTGTATCCAGAGCTCTGTATTCAAGTAACATAGTTACAGGCAGAGAGTGGAGTTGCACTCGCTCGTTGGCCATTTTCTTCCACAGTGTTTCCACGTAGCAGCCCTGGCACTTAGAATCATAGAGGTTGGAAGAGACCCTTGGGATCATCAAGTCCAACCATCAGCCCTACTCTACAAGTTTTCCCCTACACCATATCCCTCAACACCACATCTAATCTACTCTGACTGGTTTAGGTTGTTGAAGTGTCAGAAAACTGTGCATTATTATCTAAAGCATGCATCTGCTTATTTAAGGTGAGCTTTATGTTGCTGTTTGTTGGCTGGGAGTGCTAGTGCCAGCCCAGTAAGATTGTACTTTCTGATAGCCTGACGCTTCACTGGCTTTGCTGTACTAAGAAATGGCACCAAAAGAAAAGCAGAGATGTATTTTCATTTGTGGGTCTGAACTACCAGAACCCATGCATTGCAGACTGAAAATCACTAGAGTACATTAGAGGCCTAAAACTTTCTTCTGTCAAAGTCTAAGTTTAGATTTGTAATAATGCTTCATTCTTCTTGTGTATCAGTACTGAAAAAAAAATGGATAAAATGTCATTGACTGTTTTGGAGATCATTGTTACCTGTGAGCTTTCTGATCATGAGCTTCTTGAGCAGAAATAAGACTTTTCCACCAACATAACCTTCTTTAATGGCTGCATTTGAAGTATTTATCTGGATGTATAAAGAATTTCTAGTTAAATGCAATTTTGCATTTTGTGACAAATCCTGTTGCTTTCACGTAAAAGAATAATTCTTCTTTAGCCCTAGTTCAGTAAGCTCATGCTTATTTTATCTGCAAGTACTGGCTGTGTCAGCCTATATTAAAGGTGTGATTTTTTTTTTTTTTTAATGTTGAGATTTTAATGATGTATGTAAGCTTGCTCTGTACTTGGAAAAATGAGAAAAGCCTTGGAACCAGAGGAATGCTTACGTAACCTGAGTCAGAAGTAGTGGTGAAAGTTGTCAATCTTTTCATGTAAGACAAATCCTCAGTAAGAAAAACATCCTCTCTGTAACGAAAGAGCTCCCAGGATAAGCCATCTGTGGTCATCACTTGGATCTCTGTTAAATGCTTGAAGGACTTTGTGGCCTATGTGCACATAAGAAATGTGGTTTTCTTCACAGGAAAGTCTCAGCTCTTGATTGAAGCATGGAGTCTTTTGGTTTGGCAGAAGGGTCAGTTTTATTGAATGGGAAAGTTTTTTTTTTTTTTCAGATGTGTGGTTTTCTTTACGCAGCAATTGATGGAATGTGTACTACTTTTGCTCTGTCTTAAGCTCTTTCAGAGTTGTTAAATATGTTAAACTCTGAAAGCAGACACTAGATGGTAGCATTTCATAGCTGCAGTTACACTTGATGCTCCAGGAGAGTGTGCCAGAGCTGAACTGGTCACTCCAGCCGTTTTTTTACAAGAGGCATAAGCTATGATCATATCCTTTTAATTAGGGTGTGTGTAACTTCTAATTCTATTGTTGATTCTGACCAGGTTCAGGGAAGTAGGCGAGAGTGTGAGTAGCACTGCTAAGCTACCACATAACAAAACGTACAAGTACTTTGCAATAAAATATTAAAGCAAACCTCACAGAAGGTGAGTTGATGTGCATAGACTGAAAGACAGTGTTTTCTCCCTAATTCCCCTTTGGTTTTGAACTTGTGTGTTCACAGGAAGCTGACAAAAAAATTGAGATGTGACATCAATGTGCCTGGAGTCATCTGGTTAGAAATTAGCTCTTTTCACTTCCTGTTTTAACACTTCCTGTATCAGCCCAGTTTATCAGTTCTGTTTTCTCATTCAACAATTGTAACTAGAAAATTTAGCAGTCCCCTTGTAAAATGCTGAAGGTCTAGGAGGTATCTATTGCATGCATGTTACTGACAGCTTTTTTTTTTTTGTTTGAAGGTGGGGATAAAATTACCTTTAAAAATTATGCAGTGGCGAGGGCATTGAAGAGCCATGGTATTAGTCTGTTTCTCCTTGGAGCCAACGTGTGTCATCTGGGATGGAAGATCAGAAGTATTTTTAAATTAACTGTGCTGGTTTTTAGTAGTACAAGAGAAGTTTTAAAATATTACATGAAAACTGAACAGTTAAAGGGAATAATAGATCTTGATTTTTGTGTACTTAAATCTTTTTCATAGTAGCTGTCGCGTCAAAAACCACTCTGACAGCACACTGCACACGGGTTTTGTACCTCCATTTCTTACTTGATAATGCATCATAAGCTACAGTCTAAAAAGCTGCTAATGAGAATCAGTCTTTCTGGGGTGAATCCTTCAGTCTAACAACTAGCAGCTGAGTTCTGTTTGACTGCAGGGGAGTCCTAACTGTAGCACTCTTTCATTTGCAACGGGCCAGAACAGCTGTGTGCTAGTAGGCCAGCAAGTGTTTTCTGCATGAAGGGTTTACACACTAGTGCTGTTTGAAAGTGATTTNAAATGACCTTCATTACACCTGAAGAATCATTTAAATAACATTTTGAATTGAAAGGTGGAAGAAGTTGAGAATAGAGGTGGGTTGGAGTTTTTTTTTTTTTTCTGTTAAATAATAGTTCAGTCCATGTAAATTAGATCCAAAGTTTTGTCTGGTAGAGAAACTTGCATACTTTCATGATGTCGAAGTTCTTAGACTGATAAAGGCTTCTAGTTTCAATGCTGCATACACACGGAGCATATTTAAAATTAGAAGTTGATGTGGTTGATAAATGATACTAGAACTGGTAGATCACATTGCATAGTGATCTTTTTTAGGACTTTCAGCTTTATAGCTATTCTTATTTAGCTAGTCTGGTGCAGTTTTTCCTAATCTCTGTGAGGATTTTTGGACTTAAAACTGAATAGCTAAAAAAAAAGGGGAGGGGTGGGGGGTTGGATTTTAGGAACACCCAAGTGCAGTTGGACTACAACACTCATTAGGCTTTCACTTTCAGAGGCTGAGCAGTGAAGTAATTGAGTTTTTGCCATGCAGAAACAGACTTGAGCCATGGAAACCTGTACTTCACTCTAGGCAGTTGTGTGGTATGCACTTCTGTCCTGTGTGCTCGGGTGCTCTGGCACATTTAAAACTAGTTATACACAATCACTAACAGAAATGTTTGATAGCTACAGTGCTCTTGTACATGTGTTTTGGGTGAGAGAAGAATGGCTTCAATTTAAAATTTGCCTTTCTCATAATTTTAACTATTTCGCTCTGACAGTATTGATTGGTGCTAGCATAAAACTGGGAACAGTTTGTTTGTCCTTGTACGTGTTGCAAAGTATCTTAAAACAATTCTGTTTGGGAACAGACGGTATTACCAGGCAGGAATCCAGAGGGGGGGAAAAAAAATGTGTTAACTCTGGGCACTTTCCCACGGGAGCAATCTATTGTTTTTGTTTTTTTTTTCTTGTGAGCATGGAAGACAGTTCTGTGCTGGTATGAACACTATATTTTCAACAAATAAAAAAAAAAAAGATGTGTTGCTTTGTCACTATAGCTGGACCGAATTTGCTAGCAGTTTTCTTTGTTTAGTAATCAGTCTGATAGCAAACTGAGGTTGCAAGCATAATAAGAGACCTGCAAGCCCTAGCAATCTCAAGAATAGTGTTGAACTCGCAGGTCTTGGTCTGGACTAGACAATTATGGTTTATAATGAGTGTTTCAGCAACACGAGTTAGTTGAGTATTCTTTTTTTATTTTTCCAGGTTCAAACTTGAATCGCTGTGGCTTCAGAGGCTCTTCATATTTAGGGATGCCATTCAATCCCTCCAAGGTCAGTTAAGTTGTGTGTGTGTGAGAAGTACTTTCTACTAGGCAATAAATTATGTTGTGTGTTTTGCATAATATTAACTGCATAACATAATACAATAACAGAATATCTGGAAAGCAGGATCTTTTGCACTGTTAATGGACTGAAATGCTTGCAGAGCTTTTAAGAAATGTAGTAAAATGGTACTGCTTGAGTTTTCAGGGCTGTGAAGAAGTTGACATACAAATTGTTGCTTGTCTCAGTACACTCAACTCCTCTGATCTGTTACTGAAGAAAGGAAATTTATCAAAGAACTATCACCTGGTGGGGAAGGGCAGAATTGCTTTGTATGTAGTGGTGCAGCACATGCTGGTCTTTAGTATTCTTCCCGTGATGAAACATGCATTTTTGATGGCACCTGGTACCCTTTCAAACACAGGCAAGTCTCTGCTCAGCCCAGCTTGTCGTGACTATAAGAGAGGATGCTTTTGTGGAACTGGGGTTCAAGAGTTAAATCTGCGTGCAAAAATAAAATACCTGTAATACACGATAGAGAGGAGATTAACAGATGCTGCTAACAGTAGAATCATAGAATGGTTTGGGTTGGAAGGGACCATAAAGATCATTGGGTTCCAACCCCTTTGCCACGGGCAGGGACATCTCCCACTAGACCAGGTTGCTCAAAGCCCCATCCAGCCTGGCTGTGAACACTTCCAGGGATGGGGCCTCCACAGCTATAGAACCATAGAATGGGTGGTATGAAAGGTCTGATGCAGTTGAAAGAGGGATGTAGAGGCTAGTGTGCAGGAAGGACTGTGGAAGAGGCACAGTAGTTCTATCTGGTGTTTAAAAGCACAATCAAATTTCACTAAGTAGTGCCTGAAAAATCTAGCAGAGCACTAAGTTATCACCAAGTATGTGATTTTTACAGCAGACAGATAGCAAGATCTGAAATAAAAATGAAAAAATCCTGTGATCTGAAATGAAAAGCAAGGGTGGACATCTGATACACTGTTGACCATAGTTGAGTGTAAAAAAATCATTGAACTAGTAAGTATGAAGGTAGTGCAGCAGCTTCTTTGGGCGTTGTTGTTGTTATTTAAGTTATTCTTAACAGTGTGACTTTGATTCCCAGTTACTTCTGGGAACGTTAGTCTGTATTTGAGTAATAACTACATATGCCTCTTTCCATAGCAAGTACTAACAGTGGTAGTATTCAGAGGTTGCACTTTCTAGCAAGGGAAAAATAACTGTGAAGAAAGGTGGGTTGTTGGGTATTTTTTTTCACATCTTTGCACTGGGTGCTACAGTAGCATGTGACAGGCAAGGTAATTCGTCTCTTGGTTTGCTTTGGCATTTATTCTGTTTTACACTACAGATGGTGTATGCAATGAGCTTGGACTGTAGTAGGAAGATTAATTCATCATCTGTTTTAATTGCAGTTGACCTCAGTGGCAATTCAACCCCCTGCTGATCTAGAAAGAGAAAAGGAAAAGTTCTGCTTTAAACCTAGATCAATTTGGGATCTCTACTGGTGATTTAGTGATATACTTTGTTAAAAATGAATTTTAAAGACAAAATAATAGGCAATAATTTCAGTATAATTGTGTAAGAAAAAGACTGGTTGTCTTTGATAGATCACCGTAGGAAGTTGAGGTAGTCACGCTGTTGCGTAGCAGCACTATAAAATGAATGAAGACATAATTTTACCAAACTGAGATAACAACAAAAATGTAGCAGTCATGTTTCCTCAAAGATCTGGGTCAGTGCCATGTGTTGTAGTACATTCAATCAGTGCATGGTTTTGGGAACCTTTTTCAAATCTTCCCAGTGTATAAAACTTGAAGAGTGAGTTCTGGATATAGTTCTGAGATCTTGTAAAGGCCCCTGGAGATAAGAAGTCTGTAAGATTGGCTAAGTATCATTTTCCTGTCTGAGCACATTCTTGTGTTTTAATTAAACTCTCAACTTCCAATAGTACGTGTTTCATGCTTAAATAGTCTCTTTTCAGGAAATCTTTGCAGTCCATCGGTGTCTCATAACATGTTAGCCAATCTGCAGAAGGAACAAAGGGGTTGAATAGTGTAACCTGTGGAAATTAGTTACAAGATCATTATCTCTAGAAACTGTTTGCAGATGGGCTTTTTCTTCAAGACTGCAATACATTTTTCATTGTATCTGCATTGGAGGGATCAGATCCATTTATTGGTGTTTGAAATTTTTCCATATATTTCCATATGTTGCCCTAAAGTGTTCTGAAATAAGTCAGAAAAGTAAAGACTTGGAAATTCACTGTGATGACTTTGAATTCTGTTTAAGGTCTTGATATTTTTCTTCATTTAAAAATGTACTGCTAAAATCCATGTCTTGAAAAAGCCTATAGGTGTTTTGGATTTGCATTGAGAGTTTTTTTTATATGCCATTACAGTGATTTCATTCTTGAATTCTGAGAGTGCCATACTGGAGGTAGCCAAATCTCTTCTATCACTAGGGACCCTTCAAAATAATAGGAAAAAGCAAAGGATATGTTATAGAATCATTTTGCTTGGAAAAGACCCTTGAGATCATCAAGTCCAACCATCAGCCCTACTCTACAAAGTTCTCCCCTACACCATATCCCTCAACACCACATCTAATCTACTCTGAAACAGAATCAGGGATAGTGACTCCACCACCTCCCCGGGCAGCTGATTCCACTGACTGACCACTCTCTCTGTGAAAATTTTTTTCCTAATGTCCAGCCTAACCCTACCCTGCTGCAGCTTGCAGACATTCCCTCTTGTCCTGTCGCTCATTGCCCGTGAGAAGAGACCAGCACCAACCGCTCTACAATGTCCTTTCAAGTAGTTGTAGAGAGTGATGAGGTCTCCCCTCAGCCTCCTCTTCCTCAAACTAAACAATCCCAACTCCCTCAATTGTTCCTTGTAAGCCTTATTCTATAGGCCCTTCACCAGTTTCATTGCCCTCCTCTGCACTCACTCCAGCACCTCGATATCTCTCTTGTGTTGAGGTGCCCAGAACTGGACACAATCTTCAAGGTGTGGCCTCACCAGTGCTGAGCACAGGGGGACAATCACCTCCCTACTNTCCTTCCAGCCAGTGCTCGATCCAGCAGATCATACACTCATCCAGGCCATGAGCAGCCAGCTTTTCCATGAGAATATGGTGGAGGACAGTGTCAAATGCTTTTTGAAAGTCTGGGTATACAATATCCACTGTCTTCCCCTCGTCCAGCAATCAGATCATCTTGTTGTAGAAAGAGATCAGGTTCGTCAGGCAGGACCTGCCTTTCATAAACCCATGCTGACTAGGCCTGATCACCTGTTTGTCCACTACGTGGTTAGTGATAGTGCTCAAGATGATCTGCTCCATGACCTCCATGCTCCTGGTATCGAGGTCAGACTGACAGGTCTATAGTTACCTGGGTCTTCCCTTTTGCCCTTCTTGTAGATGGGCGTTACATTTGCCACCTTCCAGTCCATCAGGACCTCTCCAGCTAGCCACGACCTAAGGGAAATAATGGAAAGCAGCTTGGCAAGCACATCTGCCATCTCTTTCAGCACTTTATAATTTTTTTTTTAACTTCATGATTTCCAATTTAGCTACATGTTGCTAGGGTAGTTCATTTGCTTTTGTCTTGGGGATTTGTCTTTAAGCTGTTACCCTTTCAGTGTTTGATGATGGTATTTATGCAGCTCTTTGGGACTGTAGCAAAACTGAAGAAAAGCTGTACCTCCTTGACACAGCCTTCACAAGGCTTAGCAGTAAATTGTAGCAGGCTTACCTGTAAATGAAGGCTGGCTACTGCTTCTGTCAGTATCAATTAGATAGTTGGCTTTTCTTTTTAAGTGTCTCCAGGTTCTGCAGTCTCTCTGATTTGCTGTGACTCAAGTTTAGCTCTTTAATTTGGGGATGAACAGCCTCCTTCAAGTTTCAGGTGGGCCAAGGTCTCTTCTGTCTCTTTATAAAGTATTATGAATGAGTTTTAGGGGCTACATTGAAAGCGAATACATGGAATCTTTTTGTAGAATTGAGTTAAATAGCATATGCCATCACCTGGGGGAGGAAAGATCTGTTTTGTGCTCCTGGCAAAGCACTGTGTGTTCTCAAGGCTGAGACAATCTATGTTTGTAACACTGGTGCCAGGTGTGAGAAGAAAGTTTTTTTTGAAAGAGGGGGGAGTATGCTTAGTAACATTCTGTGTTAGTGTTTGGAGAGACCTTGCTTTTATAGTTGTTCTGTATCACTCTCCGCAATGAGCAGTAGGAGTAGTTGCTGGCTGAGTTGTGTTTACACAGCTGTCCTGGATAATATGATAAGGAACACTGTCATGTCATTGAACAAGATTTACATCTTAGAAAGCTTTTCCTCATCTTGTGTTTTTAAGTATTAATTCTTTTAAGGAAGGCTCAGATTGTAGCAACCATGATGGTAATGCCCATAGCACAGAACTCTTATACTCTGTTACTGATAGACAAGCTCATGTGTTTCCTGTGTGACCTACAGGAGTTATCACAAAAGGTGAAGTGTGTAGAGAGAATCTAGCCATATCCTTGTTGCTGCCTTCTCAGAGGCATTGGTATATTAATTCAGATCAGTAGAGAGCACCTTCAGAGCGGTTTAACGTGCTTTCTCCAAAAGAGTGAGACATGCAAACTGGTCTGCTGTTGAATGACCATCAGCCAGAAGTTGCCCTCCAGATGAACTTCTCCATCAGTAGGGTGTTAGTCTAAGGGTCCAGCCTGCAGCTGGCACAAGTTGTGAAATGCTCATGGTGTGGGCACTGATACCACAGAACTTTCTGTTCTGCCCTCCTGTTGCATTACTCCTCCGTGTGGGCATAACCTTACGAGATGCAGTGTATTTTGTTTCATTTAGTCTTAAGTGGCTAACATCCACAGTTTAACAGCTTTCTTGTTGCTAGCTTCTGAGACATAACTGATGCCATTCCTCAGATTCCATTCTCTTTACTTCTGTGTCCTTTGCCCATGACACTCACAGTTTTACGTGGAGGCAGCACTGAGGTTTTTTTGTGTGCCTAGGCTGACAGTTTGCTTAGTTGCTGCTGCAGCTTTAGTCTGCAGAGTCTGAGGCAAAAATAGTTTTATTTCACTAAAAGAGTGCTGTGTTCATAACAGAACTTAAAAAGGAACTTCTGTTTACCAAGCTTGAAGATGCCAATTAAAAATCAGCTGCTTTGGCTGCCGTATATTTATTAAATTTGGAACAGACTTCCACACAACGCCTGAACTACTTTTTCCTTCATAGCAGAGGCGATCTAGCAGTGCTTCTCCCCAGCCATGCAAATTTGAGAGTGTTAGCTGAAATAAAAGCTCTCAAAACCAGAAGTAGTTATGAGGGGAGACAATGCAGTATTCCATGTCAGGTGCTGGGTGTAAATCCACTCATCTAGCACCCCTTACCAGGGATATTCACACATTTTCACAAAGATTCTCATTCTGCCTAGCTAATAAGTAACTCCACCTAGGCTTACATATTCATTAGGGTGACCAAATANTAGACTGGACATTAGGAAAAAGTTTTTCACAGAAAGTGAAATGTGCTGCCCAGGGAGGTGGTGGAGTCACCCTCCCTGACTGTGTTTAAGAGTTAAGATTAGATGTGGTGTTGAGGGATACGGTGTAGGGGAGAACTTGTAGAGTAGGGCTGATGGTTGGACTTGATGATCCCAAGGGTCTCTTCCAACCTAAATGATTCTATGATTCTATATGAGAGAACCTTGAAGAGATTAACTACTTCTTGCTATTCCGTCCTTATCACTATCAGCTCAGTGACTATTTTCTTATGCAATAAGAAGGTTAGTAGGAAGCAAACACTTTAGTTGGCAGGTGGTTATAAACAAAGCAGAGGCCTG
>VZTM01000202.1:34222-55617 GCA_013400555.1 Jacana jacana | reverse complement strand
TGAGATTGTGTGATTCTGTGAAATTATGTTAGATCTGTGTAGTCTGAACTGTGTAGTAATCTGAACTGCAGTTATTGCAGAAAAGTGATTTTTATTCATAGCCGCGTTATTTTGTAGGAATACATTTTTGTTTCCATATGTAAGCACATATGTATACATAAGATACATACACATTCACGAGTCAAAGGTTGGTTAGAGTTGGAAGGGACCTTAAAGACCATCCAGTTTCAACCCCCTGCCCTGGGCAGGGACACCTCCCACCAGACCAGATTGCTCCAAGCTGCCATCCAGCCTGGCCTTGAACCCCTCCAGGGATGGGACATATACATATATATATACACGTGTGTGTTTATGTATATAAATATAAAGCATTTAAACACATATGAAAATGTGTATTTTTGTATGTGTATCAGTGCTTCCATTTGTAAAATCTCAGTGTAGAGACTGTTTCCAGTCGATAGTGTCACTGGCCAAGGGAACGAGCTATTTTTCCAATGGATTAGCAAGCTTAAAAGAGTCCTCTGGCTGTAAGTGGTATATCCATTTCAAGCTTTAGAGTATTCCACTGTGTCTATAACATGAGTCGTAGTGAGAGACAGACCGAGATGAGAAAGTGAGGTAATTCACGTGCCATTTTGCAACATCATACAGTATTTTCCTTTTTTGGCTTGTTTTTAAGGGCAGGCAGGCATTCCCTGTCAATCTCATGCAAATAACTCCAATGCATACATACATGAGCAATAATCTTGCTATTTTTGTCACTTGAGTAATGCCATCAATGTAACTGAGAACTGAAGTGGAGATGACACACTGCTAGAAACAAATCCCTACGGCCAAAAGCTCCACTGGAAGTTCCACGTTTGGTGTCCCCATTCGCAAAACAAATATGAAGCAACTCCCTTTATTTAACGTGCAGTGACACAACCGCCCCCCTGTTCTAAGATCAGAGTGAATCTATAGAGGGATTAAATAAACCACGGTGGAGCTGCCACACGGTTTCCTGAAATAATGTGGGGAACATGTCTGGAAGCTGCCGCGCTGCACAAACATAGATATTCCCAACACACCTCCCAGGTCGAGGTCTCTGCCTACAGATTCCAGATGAAAAAGCTTTTTCAAACATTCTCCGCTTATTATTATTGCCAGCATTTGCAGGGCTGCCATCACACTATTACCTGAACAAAGCTAGCATAAAAAAACAGGGCTAATTTTCCAAATGTTGGAGTAAAAGCAACACCTATGTTTTCATTCTCTTTGGGTTTTTTTATATATATACTTTTCCAGTAGCAGACTCCCTCTTTTGGCAGGTCTCCGATTCGGACCTCCTTCCTAAAACTGAAGAACAGAGAGCATTTCATTCAGTAGAGAGCTCGACTTAGAGACAAAACTGTTTTTAAGTGCTTAAGCGTTATCAAGGGTGTAACCACAAAGGCATTTAGACCATCATTTGGGTGCCAGAGGTGCCAGCCAGGCCTAAATACAAGGATATGCCATGATGGAACCACCAACTCACATAGAATCATAGAATCATTTTGGTTGGAAGAGACCCTTGGAATCATCGAGTCCAACCATCAGCCCCACTCTACAAAGTTCTCCTCTACACCAGATCCCTCAACACCACATCTAATCTACTCTTAAACACCTCCAGGAATGGGGACTCAACCCCCTCCCTGGGCAGCCCATTCCAGGGTCTGACCACTCCTGCTGGGAGGAATTTTTTCCTAATGTCCAGCCTAACCCTACCCTGCTGCAGCTTGAGGCCATTCCCTCTTGTTCTATCGCTGATTACCTGTGAGAAGAGACCAGCACCAACCTCCCTACAATGTCCGTTCAAGCAGTTGTAGAGAGGGATGAGGTCTCCCCTCAGCCTCCTCTTCCTCCAACTAAACAGTTCCAGCTCCTTCAATCACTCCTCATAAGATTTATTCTCCAGGCCCTTCAACACCACATGATCAAGAGAGAACCCTTGAACACCAGTGGTAGGATGGTTTGGACAGAAGTGCTTCTAGATACTGAGAAGTCTGGAAGGGAAGCAAAAGGTGAGAGGTGCTCCAGGCCCTTCCATCACCTTTGTAGCCTTCACAGGCCTCTTTCCAGCAGTTCCCTGTCTTTCTTGAACTGGGGGTCCAGAACTGGACCCAGTGCTCCAGATGCGGCCTCCACAGGGCAGGGCAGAGTGGGAGGATGACCTCCCTTGACCTGCTGGCCACGCTCTTTTTAATGCACCCCAGGGAAGGAGATACCCTGTGTGCTGATTTAGGGAGCACAACATCCAGCGCTGCAACTCTTGCGAACTGCAGCCTCTCTTTCCCCACACAGTCTATCTGGAAACTAGCATTTTAGAAACTGGAAATCAGCATTTGAGCAGCATGAAAGCCATTCCCAGGCCAGGCCCGTCCCACAGAGCCGGATGGCACAAGCCCTGTGTCTTTCTGGTGAATGCCTACTGCTTTCCTGAGGAAGGACACAAGCACGTAGTTTAAGTACTTTCCAGAAAATTGTGTATGATTAGATTTCAGATACGGAATAATTTTAGTCCCCGACTTTGCATGTAAACATTCTTAAAAGCTTTTTGATTAGTTATTTGGGATATATTTAATAAGTGGGCCAGACTGACAAATCTGGAAAATAACTGAGGAACGGACAGATAGGGATCTTAATGAAGTAGGCTCCTGTGCCTGTGGTTTGAACAAGCACAAACTGTGCTCTCATGGTCTTATGAGAGAAGCAGAAAGCATCCATTGTGAAGAAGCATTTCCTTGGGGAACAAGCGCTGTTTCTTCTCCCAAGCGCTGGCCTTTTTCTAATTATCGCTAATTGTGCTGGTGATCCGATTTAGTGCCTGCTCTGCTAACAGCTGGACTTCATTCTCCCTTGCGAAGCCTGAAGTTTCATAGATGAAACCGGAGTGCTGCTAAGCTGGCTTTTTGCAGGACGTTCCCCGGTCACAAAGACCATTAGATCTTTGGGACGGGCTGGGTTCTGCAGCTCCTGTGACCCCAGGTACAGACTTGAAAAATGAAAGGGTGCAAAGGGAGCAGAACGGCAGGTCGCTTCTGCAGAGGTACGGCAGACTGTCTGGCGCTCCTCGTTCTTCTTTCCTTCACCCGGGGCCTTTGACACTTCCACTCCCAGCGCTAGTCTAAAATGATGCAACATAAGGCATCAGCCAAGAATAGCTTCAGAAAAACCAGCCATTTTTGGAAGCTATTTCAAGACTGCTTCGCAAACCCAAACACTTCAAAGGCAGCATAAACTGTGGTTGTCCTGTATATCACTGGGAAATAAAACACATACACGGATGCCTCCCTACATAGAAATAGTTTTATGATGCTCCAGTATTTTAGTTCCTAACATCTGCATTATTTTGTAGACTATTTTGACAATCCTTTCACAAACATTTTAAAGCAAAATGTTTTCTTTAGAAAAAAATTGATTGCTTTTCCTGTTTTCATGGCAAACTATTTGGATACTATCATCGTACCTTAATCTTTCACCTTAGCTTTAGCCCGTGACCCCCCTGTATGACAGAGCTCTCAGTTTGTCTCTCTCGACCACAAGAAGTGCCTTGTGTTTTTTGAGGTGATAAATTTCCATTGAGATTGTGTATTTTGAGGAAAGGCAAAAAACTGGATCTTTAAACCCAATGAAAGAAATTAAACGCTGATCTCTCCAAGAAATAGTTCTCTGTTTTGCCCAATGAAGTGTTGCCAGTCATTCAGGAGCCTTGTATTGTCACCAGCTTCTCCTGTGATGCTACAGGTCACTTTCCCAAGCTTGCTTTGTTGGAGGAATGGGGTACATTTTCTTCCCTGTTTGTGGGAAATTTTCTCCCTCATGGAGAGTAAAAAGTGACACTTCCAGCAGAATCTGATATCAGAGACTACGGATGCCCTCTGCCTTCAAAGGAGCATGTAAAAGGTAAACCCTATTACCTTCTCCCATGTAATGATACCAGGTCACGCTGATCTTTTCTCTCCATGTGGCAAAATCCATGGTGACCATCTCTATATCTGCTAGGAGCTGATCTGGCATATGTTCACTTGCTGTTGTCACTTCCCTCTCCAACATACCATCCATTTGGTTACCAGGTAACACGCACTGCTAGGCATTTGCATTAGGCATCGATGCTTGTCATGTTTTTCAAACTGGGTTTTTAAAAATAACCAAGGTTAAAATAGGATTGTGTTATGGCTGGGAGTCTTCAGATTCATTCTAGAGACTTGTCAGGATAGCAGTACAAAATCCATCTGTTGACAAAAATATTACTGTTTAATAAGCGTCGGGCCAAATCCCCGTGGATGTAGCTGATTTCGGCGGTGAGAGCTAGAAACATTTTGATAAAGTGGCATATTACAGCATAAGGCATGATGCTCCTCTTTGCTTGAGGGTAATAATGGGCCAAATTCAAGTCTGGTTTCAGCAAGTGCAAATCTGAAGTTATTGCAATGGATTTTGTGTATTTTGTGGATGCGTTACGTCCATTAGCAAAAAATATTAATCACTTCCCACAGAGGAAGTGGCACATTTCGAGTTCTCTCCCAAAATGTGATCCAAGATGATCAGGAGAGCTGGAAAGGAACTCATTGTCAGGAAGTGTATTGACAGGACAAGGGGTAACGGCTTTAAACTGAAAGAGGGGAGATTTAGATGAGATACCAGAAAGAAATTCTTTGCTGTGAGGGTGGTGAGACCCTGGAAGAGGTTGCCCAGAGAAGCTGTGGCTGCCCCATCCCTGGAGGGGTTCAAGGCCAGGCTGGATGGGGCTTGGAGCAACTTGGTCTGGTGGGAGGTGTCCCTGCCCATGGAAGGGAGGTTGGAACTGGAAGATGTTTAAGGTCCCTTCCAACTCTAACCATTCTGTGATTCTATGATTCTATGCTATGAATGCCTGAGTCAACTGGAAATTTTCATTGGCAATTTTAGGGGAAAAATATTCTTTTCTGAACATCAGCTTTCACAATTTTGTGTGGAAAATTAAGACTTTCAGACAAACCGAGGAAATCAACAAAGCAATGACAAGCTACGCTTACGAGATCTTGTATGCCAGCTTTGTTGGGAAGTGGGACAACCCAGCTCCCATGATGCCACATGAAAGTTCATTCACTTAAGTTCAGCAAGGGTGGAAGCTGGACACATTTTATGGGGGGTGGAGTCCATCTAGTGAGACTTTTGCTCGGACCGAGAGTGTAGGTTGTGGAGTTTCCTTTTCTGGAGACATTCAAAACCCACCTGGAGGCGTTCCTGTGTGACCTGCTCTGGGTGTTCCTGCTCCAGCAGGGGATTGGACTAGATGATCTTTCAAGGTCCCTTCCAATCCCTGAGATTCTGTGATTCTGTGAACGGCATATTTGAACCAAAAGTTCCATATGGCTTTGTAGTATCATTTTCAGACTTAGGTATTTTGTGCTCTTAGCGAAAGACTTGGAAATGCCAATAGAAATCTGATACTGCCTCCCAAAAGCGTCTTCAGACATATTTTAGTTCATAAGTTTTTAAGTTTAAGAAATTTAAATTTAAGAAATTTAACACATCTTCCAAAGTAGGTATAATTTTGTTAAAAAAAAATATATTTTACTGACTTTGAAGGAAGACAAAAACAAATGGGTATTTTGGGGGCGTGAGCTTTAGGAGGGCCGCAGATGAGCTGATTCCTGGTAGTGCCAGAGAAAGTTGCTAAGCTCTGCTCACTAATCAAGAGAGTGGTAATTAATAGCGCTATATGAATGATCAGTCAAAGCAGAATCACACCTCCTAAAGCCTTTAGAGTTTTAGCCTTAACTTTTGAGATCTGGCCCTAAATAAGGCACACCCAGAAGCATAATGGTTCATAAAACACTTCTGTGTCTTCCATACGTGTCATAGATTGGATAGACAGATAGATCTTCGGTTTGCTGTGCAAACACATTAGCTCTCAATCTCTTCTCATTTTTCTTCTGGGATCTTATCGTATATCATAAAGAATTAGCCATCCTCCAGATATGTTAATCACTAGCACTTCTATCATTTCTTCATCCAGTGCCAATTGGAGACATTTTTATATAACCGAGATGTGAGGTTTTTTACCTTCCAAAGTAATATTTGCATCTCCCAGATGATACTTTGGAGTGTCATTTTACTCACTCAGTGTTAATAGATATATTTGTGGTGTCTTCAGCCCAAAAACAGACAAAGCCCAGAAAAACATGAAATGCACTGAGTGGCTGCTGATATTTTTTTGCCAGTATGGTATCTGGTGGTGATGAAATTACTTGCTGAGAGTTTGTTTTCGTATTTGGTCCCTGGCTGAGCCTTCAAAACGCTTCAGTCCGTCAAAGCATGTGTGTGTTAAAATAAGAAAACTATTTGTGGAAGTGACAATCCTGAAAAGAAGAAGCAGGTGTAAATGAATTAGTCTTGAAACTCATGGCCTGCTTAGGTGACAATAGGATGGAGCTATTTGTTACTAATCACAAAATGTGGGGTGCGTATGTCCGTGAAAGGGGAGACACTACAGAAAATAGTTAAAATTCAGGCAGGTATCCACCTCGAGACAAATTCCTCCAAAGCCACAAATGCCCTCCCATTGCTTGTATGTAACCTGCAGGGTCCAGTACTGAGAAGTGATTCTGAATGGAAGGTGTCCAGAGAAGCTGTGGCTGCCCCAGCCCTGGAGGGGTTCAAGGCCAGGCTGGATGGGGCCTGGAGCAACCTGCTCTGGTGGGAGGTGTCCCTGGCCATGGTAAGGGGGGTTGGAACTGGATGATCTTTAAGGCCCCTTCTAACCCAAACCATCCTATGATTCTATCATTCTGTGTGTGATGATATTTTCATTCTGGGATCTCATCGATGGCTTCTCTTCAGCTGCATGTGAGGAACGGTGTGGTTATTCCAGTTCATGAGCTGCTCAAGGAAACATCAGGACTCAATGGGTCTTGATTATTGTGCTGCTTCCCTACAGATTGTTCTGGTTATTGGGTCATTTAGATGGCAGGATCTCCCATGGCACTTCTTGTACTTTGCATTACCAAGCACCAGAGATGATGTATCAAAGGAAGGTGTTAGGAAACTGCATTTGACACNGCAGAGTAGGGCTGATGGTTGGACTTGATGATCCCAGGGGTCTCTTCCAACCTAAATGATTCTATGATTCTAAGACTGCAAACAGAAATACAACAATATTTGACCTATGGAGTATTCCTAGAAACTAGGACTTGAGAGTATTGTCAGTGTTTTTTATGATACCAGCAGAGAACTTTTGTGCTTGTCACACTCCCTGAATGAAAACAGTTTTATTTTCTAAACAGTTTCAGATATCTATAAATAAGTGAATCTTATGTGTACCTTATTTCTTCCAATGAATTTAAGGCTTATTTTATCTATTACAGATTTCACTTGATAAAACATTTGGACCCTCCATGAAGCACTGAGAGCCAAAAAAGAAAGTTCCTACTTAGAATGACTTTTAATTCAGTAACTGTAAGGAGATAATTTGGTGGGTTTGTGTACAAAAATGAGTTATTATTTCCTTTGGTTTGTAATATGTTTTTCCCCAAAGGATTACAAATTCCATAAAAAGGCAAAGTTGTATTTAATGGTAGTGCTCTCCCCTAAGGGAAGTAAACTGCTTTTGAAGGCTGTGAGTAAAGCCTCAAAATGGCATTTATTTATTAAATGAATGAACATTTCCTGAAAGGTGGGTACGTGATGGTCATTTTAGGTTTGTACCACCGTATTTGCACACTTGACTTTGTGAAACCAGACATAGTAAAAGTGCTGTGACTGTGAATTTGGAATGCAGGTGTTACCACGTGCTGATTCTGCAACCTCTGCTTTCAGCCAGAACGATGTCTATGAAGCTTATTAAATAACACAGAATATCCTCCAATACGAGGTGTCGTGGCAACGTTGCATCTGTACCAGCTGTAAAACCCAGGAGACAGAAATCCTTTCTGGCCGACTTGGAAGATTGTGAGGACATCAAAAGAGGGTGGTTACGGATGAGGTATCTGTCGTGGGTCACCAGCTTGACAAAATGTTCCCAAGATGTTCCTGTTCCCAAGACGTTCCTGTTCCCAAGACGTTCCTGTGTGACCTGCTCTAGGTGCTCCTGCTCCAGCAGGGGGATTGGACTAGGTGATCTTTCAAGGTCCCTTCCCATCCCTGATATTCTCTGATTCTGTGATGTAGGCTGGGCTAGAAGACGGATGGCAATGGCCAGATGAGGAGAAAGGCAGGGGGGTCTATGCAAAGTCCTCATATCCCAGGCTGAATTTAAATCAGACTTTTTCTTGACAAGAACATCGGGGAAGGAAAGGTGGTGATCCATCATCAGCTAAATCCCCCAAGAGACACAAGGCAGCTGACACTTTGCTTGCATCTTCATGAAGGGAATCGGTCCCTGAAGAGCTGGGTAGTTAATGATTTACTACAAGAAGAAACTTTGGGCAGAAGAGGATTTAAATAAGGCTTGCAAGATCAGGGCCCTGATCACAGACTGAATTTATGGATACTTTTTTTTTAATAAATGTAGGATCAGAAAAACTCTTACAGATTGAGAGCTACCAAATAGTGATCTATTTATTTGTTTGTCCTGGTATAATAGTTAATTGACAAAACACTCTGATGGCTCTTGTGTTTAGAGCTTCACTTTCTGTGAAGCTTTAAAAGACAAATAAAAGAGCCCCCAGATCAGAATTGCTCTAGATATTTTAAAGTAAACATCCGTCCAATTTCAAACCTGGTGAACGCTCTTTGATAAAAAATGAATAAGGATCACCAAGAAAATCATCCCTTTGCGCCTACATCTTCCCAGAAGGCTTTGATACCATCAGCCATTAACGTCACTATGGCATGAGTTTAAGGACAACGCTTCTCTTGTGCTCAGTTGCTATTACCAGCAAGTTTTGCCATTTCAACAGTGATTCCTACTGCAGTGTCACGGGGGTATGTTTGATGTCTTGACTTAATGGGTAGCTTCAATCGATGTTGTGCCATGTTTCACTACACAATAAGTCATTCACTTGATGTACTGAACTTTATTACAGGGACTACAGTCCAATAATCTGTCTCTTAGAATCTGAAAACACCGTTTCCCCTGGCATTACCTCTTTCTTTTGGAAAGGAGCAAATACTCACTGCAACTAGGAAAAAAAATATAACTTAGGAAACATTTGAAGTTCATCTTCCTGTTTTCAAAGGAAAAATGGGAAATACCTATGGCAAAATCTCTCCATTATTGCAGCCTCCCTCCTAGGAATTACATGATATACCATACCAGGTCTTTTTGATCCGCAGAATATCAAAATATACACAGAATATCAAAATAAACACATCTTGCTTTTTGTTCTCCTCATGTCTTATACTGAGACAGCATTGTGAGTGCTATAGAGTGAACCCAAAAAGGGCCTTCTCCTACCCTTACAAGATAACGAGCCATGAGCGTGGATGCCACACCAGTCACTGCAGGTACAGCCCATTTCAGGGCTTTGAAATGAAAGAGAGAGAATGAGTATAACTGTTCCCATGAAACAACAGCAAAATGGTTAAAACCACACAGCAAATTCTACGCTTCAGGCCTGCATCAATGGTCAAGGCATTAAGACGAGTAACAAGAGCACCAAGAAAGGCACATGTGCAACAGGTTCTACTTTAGGTAGAACAGGGATACAGTTCCCCCATGTCAAATTGAGCCAAAAAGCAACAAAAGACACTCTCCATCAATACATAAATGCCTGACTTGTGTTAACAGATGTGGATGGGATGAAGAGATGCTGCTTCTGAGCATCAGTGGGGGAAAAAAAAGGAATTTTGGTGATGCTTGGAGGATTATTTTTGTGACCTCTTTTTTTTTGTTTTGTTTTGTTTCAAAGAAAGGCTAATTTCCTGCTAAACTCCAAGAAGTGGATATGAAGGATGATGGCGGAAATGATTCATTACTAACCTTGAACTCTTAGATTGTTTGACTAATGAAGTCGACACCTTTATCAGTACCTGCCATTTCACAGACTGCACCTCTATTTGCATGTAGATTACACATGTAAGAGCACAGTATTGATAGTGGAATTAATCAAAGCGTTCTGCTTTCGGCCTAGAAACACTCATTCCACAAATTAAACTCTCTGTAATTAAGCCTTGTTTCCATGTCGTGATATTGTTCATCCATTACTCAGCTAATTGAGCAATAGTAGGAACCCAGATGCTGGTCTTAAAAGAGGTCCAAAAATCATAAGTGGTGCTAACATATCTCTTTCCTGAAAACAAAAGGAATTTTAAAGCACCTATGACACTTTAGGAGACACTTGCAAAGTGCTTAGAAGGATCACAGGCCTGATTCGGTTCCTTCCTGCAAAATCCAGAAATTTCATGCCTCATAAACCATATCACACATCATAAATTCATATTAATGTATCAATTCAACTGTTTCATATATCATAGAAAAAATTCCAGAAAAATGGATTTCAAGTGGACACTTTCTTCTAATCTACTAGTCACAAAAGCTTAGTGCTTGTGTAGATGCCCAGCTAAAAGCACTGAGGTTATTCCCCAGGTATGTCCAAGGAATGCACTACAAGACTCTAGTAAAACCATGCATTGTGGATGCTGGTGTGACTTAGCAGCTGAAACCTCTGTGGTTCCAGCCTCTACTCAGCAAGACTTGCTAAGACATATGTATGCTTCTCAAAATCTCATAAAAAGCTTCAAGAGAGCTGCAACTCATAGAATCATGGAATGGTTTGGGCTGGAAGATCACCCAGTCCTACCCCCTGACCTGGGCAGGGACACCTCCCACCAGAGCAGGTTGCTCAAAGCCCCGTCCATCCTGGTCTTGAACCCCTACAAGGATGGGGCAGCCACAGCTTGTCTGGGCAACCTCTTCCAGTGTCTCACCACCCTCACAGCAAAGAATTTCTTCCTGAGATCTCATCTAAATCCACCCCCTCTTTCAGTTTAAAAGTATTCCTCCTCGTCCCATGGCTCCCCTTCCTGAGTCCCTTCCCATCTCTCCTGGAGCCCCTTTAGGAGCTCCCCAAAGTATTCTCTTCTCAAGGCTGGACACCCCAACTCTCTCGTCCTGTCTTCTCAGCACAGGAAAGCTGCTCCAGCCCCCTCATCATGCTACACACATGTTTTCTGTCCCTTGGTGGTGTGTCTAATGCCTGTCACAGCACGCCAAGAGCACATCCAATGGCTCTGGCCCCATCTAACAAATATTTAACATCCCATTGACCCAATGTACTGGTAGAGTTCATTAGACTGATAATGTAATAAGGAAGCTCAAAAGAGTCATAATGCCTGTCATCTAGGAGGCATTCTGCCAGATTGTGCAGAATTGCTTACCTAAATATAGAAAAGCAGAGTCTCTTTTTGTAGGTTGAAGTCCAGCAATGGAGCTGGGCCAAGCCAAGAAGCCTACAAACCTGTGAGTACCAACCCCAGAGTTACTACTGCAAAATAAGGGGGCTTTTTCTGTAGGAAGGCAGACTCATACGTGCAACCATTAATCTTTTAAGAATTCAAGAAAATGACACGCATCCTTAATAAGTGGATAATTGTAATGAACATCTGCCAACAGAGCATACTCAAAAAATCTTCTTGATTTAATAAGTGTTTATTGGGACAATCTTGAAAGCTTAGAGAACCACTAATCATGATGGTGAACTTCAGGTACATTTAATTAAGGTATTTGTTTCAGTTTATATGCTTTGTCCTGCTTCTATAGTTCCCACTCATAAACTCCTTTATTTCTGAAACCAGAATAGTTTAGCCAAGAAACCATTCAGGGAAATGGCATATTTTCATCATCTTTAAAGCACTGAACTTGCATAACTTGTGTTAAAAGGAAGGCAGGTGAGAATGGGGCTTATTCAGGAGTTCAGTTGTGGTCTGATGAATGGTTTGATAGCTCCAACCCGACCAGCACTGGTGGCAGCCCCAGTTACAGCATGACAATGGCCGTGGTGCACAAGCATCAGTGTGTTATGCTGAGGACAGTCTTGCTCACTGGAAATCAGTTTAAGCGGCATCACTCAAACTACAATTCAGTAAGATCCTACCTTTGAGTCTCACACTTAACCTGACACAGCAATATAGCGTGGAACTACATCATAGGTTGTGCAGTGGATAAAATACCAGCCCTAAAAGCTGTCCAGATGTTCTACAACACCTCAATACTGTGGCTACAGTGGCTCTAGGCCTTTTATAGATATAATCCTAGCAGAAACGAGATGAGAAGGAAAGACAGTGCAACCCCATCTCAGGTGGAGGGATGGAAGGTCGGGAGGGTTTCCTCATGCTGGACCCAGTCCTTACAACAACCCAGTCCCAGATGTTTTGTAGCTCTTCATGCCAAATCCCTGCACACCAGCCAAACAAGAGATGTAACTGCTCTTCTAGAGACAACTGGAGGCATTTCAGCCTCCTACCAGAAAGAAAAGCGTGAGTGGCATTCAGCTCATTTATTTAACTTGCAGATAACGTAGCAAAGAGCAACCCTTTGAACAGCAGAAGCGATGAAGACCCATTTCCTAAAGATCTGCACCTGATTGTTAGTACTGAATCTCAATTCTAATGTTCATGAGAAGCCTTTCTAAAGCGCGGATATTGATGATGGCGTCGCTGGGGTGACTTCTCGGGTGTCTAATAGCTTACACTGCAGCTTTTTTCCATAGTTACAGATATATATTTTTTTTCACTACCTGATGAAAACCACAAGATTATTTTTTTTTATAAAATTGGAACCAGCTGCTGCCTTGGGGCTTTTCGCTCACTAAAGGATTATTCTGCTAAAAGGAGCTAAAGAGAATAATGTAGATCTGCATTACTCTGAGTGAACCTGCTTAAAAAATTCAGATGGTGAGAACCATTAGGCATTTTCAATAGCAATAACTGAAAGAGATGAAGTATTTTCTGGGAAGCATTCTCCCTCTAAGAAGGTCCAAATGTTGTTCTTATTCATACTAAATAACCAGGAAATTAGAGGAGGAAAGAACTGTGTACTTATTGAGGCATCCAACCAGAAGTCCAGTTCCCTCTTGTCCTGTCACTGAGCACCACTGAAAAAAGACTAGTCCCAACCTCCTGACACCCATCCTTTCAGTGTTTATAGGTGTTGATCAGATCCTCCCTCAGCCTTCTCTTCTCCAGACTGAAAAGACTCAAGTCCCTCAGCCTTTCCTCACAAGAGAGATGCTCCAGGCCCCTCATGATCTTCATAGCCCTTTGCTGTACCCTCTCCAGCCGTTCCCTGTCCTTCTTGAACTGGGTGGCCCAGAACTGGACCCAGTACTCCAGATGGGGCCTCGCCTTACTGAGGTCTTCAATCCAGAACAATGACAAAGGTGCCATTCTCTCTACCACAGCATTTCTCTGCCTCACAAATGGCAGGAACGGTGTGACACATTCAGTAATCTTATGAACCCCATCCTCACTCTTATAACCAGTGCACACAGTATATGGGGGCAAAGACAGCTATGTCCAACATGCCAATACAATGCAGCACATCTAATTTAACATTTAAAGTATATTTACACGGCCTCTTTAGCAACAGATATGCTAGAATCGTTCAAAGAATTCTTTGAGCTCATGATACGAGTTATTTGCACAGATGCTTGGACACAGTACACAGTACTCAGTGAGTACACAGTACTCACACCTTGAGTATTGTGTCCAGTTCTGGGCACCTCAGCACAAGAGAGATATCGAGGTGCTGGAGCGAGTACAGAGGAGGGCAACGAAGCTGGTGAAAGGCCTGGAGAATAAATCTTATGAGGATCGATTGAGGGAGTTGGGGTTGTTTGGTTTGAGGAAGAGGAGGCTGAGGGGAGACCTCATCCCTCTCTACAACTGCTTGAAAGGGCGTTGTAGAGAGGTTGGTGCTGGTCTCTTCTCACGGGCAATGAGTGACAGGACAAGAGGGAATGGCTGCAAGCTGCAGCAGGGTAGGGTTAGGCTAGACATTAGGAAAAAGTTTTTCACGGAGAGAGTGGTCAGTCAGTGGAATGGGCTGCCCAGGGAGGTGGCGGAGTCCCCATCCCTGACTGTGTTTCAGAGTAGATTGGATGTGGTGTTGAGGGATCTGGTGTAGGGGAGAACTTGTAGAGTAGGGCTGATGGTTGGACTTGATGATCCCAAGGGTCTCTTCCAACCTAAATGATTCTATTATTCTATGATTCATGTGCCATCCTGGAATCAAAGTGTTATAAGTATAAGTACAATTTATCACAAAAGCAGTTCCATGATGTCAACTACAGCGGACTGGGCACACTTCAGTACAACGGGGACCTTGTGATGGGAAATGAGTGGTGGAAAATTCAAGGATGGAAAGCCAGGGTAAGGACAACAGTTAGCTCAACAGTCTGTCAGATAGTCAACAATGGAATATTGAAATGATGGACAAAAAGGTGACAGGAAGCAGGGCATTACAGTGCAGGGATCACGCTGCCATCCTGAGCCTCTGGCAGGTTTAAGAACTGCCCCGTGAGGGAGCAATATTGCATTGTGAGAGCCACAAGGCATTCCCAGGCTCCCAGAGCACTCTGCAAACAGCAAATGAGAATAATGAACATTTCAAGTGAGAACTGTGCACCGGGCAAACAATTCATAAACTGGGATATTTGTCTAAGGCATTTGCAAGGAAATTCAATTAATAAGCAAATTAACAATGATCACACCAGTCTATTTGGGCATAAGCCACTAGAGAAGAACAGGGACTGATTTCCTGCTATTTACGCCTTCAGCAGTCACCTCCATCCACGCAAAAGGAATTTACTATTTTTCAAATACGATTTTGTAGGATTTCCCACCTTCTTCAAAGTCACTTTGCAATGATGCAAGCGAGTATTCACGTGGCTGTGAGCTGGAGGGTCCACCAAAGCCTTCTGGCTGCTCAGCTGTGCGTATGACAGCTCAGCCTGGCTTCCCAGGGAAAAAAAAAATCTATGCCTTTGCCTTTCTGGTCCATTTTCTCTCCACAATTTCTTCCTCGTCGCTTCTAAATCCATTAGCCCATTTCAAAACATCTTATCAACTTTCAGGAAAAGCGGTGACAGGAAAGGAGAGGAACCCACATTAGTGTCTCTGCTGAGGCTGTAAATTCACCTTTCCTGTTATTTGCTTAATTTAGTGGAAACACTGGCCTTTCAGCATGTAAAGTTCAGAATCACTCGCAGGATATGTCAGCAGCAGCTAGGGGATGGGACACAATGGACAGAGGATACTGAGTGCCCCTGTGGAAGTCTTTCAGGAGTGTGAAGTGGCTGAGCTCCTGGGAATAAATTTCAAGTACAATTGAAGGTAGTTACAGAATCCCAGAATGCTCTAGGGTTGGAATGGACCTCTGAAGATCATCCAGTCCAACCCCCTGCCAGAGCAGGGTCACCCAGAGCAGGTCCCACAGGAATGTGTCCAGGTGGGGTTTAAATGTCTCCAAAGAAGGAGACTCCACCACCTCTCTGGGCAGCCTCTGCCAGGGCTCTGCCACCCTCAAAGGGAAGAAGTTCCTCCTCATGTTGAGATGGAACTTCTTATCTTCCAGTTTGTGCCCATTCCCTCTTGTCCTGTCACTGGGCACCACTGAAAAAAACTGGCCCCGTCCTCCTGACACCCACCCTTGAAGTACTTATAGGTGTTGATCAGATCCCCTTTCAGTCTACTCCCGACTGAAAATACCCAGGTCCCTCAGCCTCTCCTCACAGGAGAGATGCTCCAGGCCCCTCATGATCTTTGTAACCCTTTGCCGTACCCTGCCCAGCAGTTCCCTGTCCTTCTGGAACTGGGGAGCCCAGAACTCGACACAGTTAGAGATAAAGGTCACTACGACACAAAACAAGAGCCTTCCCCAAACCAATCTGTTTAACCTACAAGAACATGAAGTTCCATGACTCTGCTTCCAGTCCTGATCAACTCCCACATTTAAGTCACCACATTAGAATCATAGAATCATTTAGGTTGGAAGAGACCCCTGGGATCATCAAGTCCAACCATCAGCCCTACTCTACAAGTTCTCCCCTACACCAGATCCCTCAACACCACATCTAATCTGCTCTTAAACACAGTCAGGGAGGGTGACTCCACCCTACCTACTTCATAAAACTTCCTCAAAACAGTGCATTTCATTGTGGTATCTATGAATTTCCCCCATTCTTCCACTGACTTGCGGAGGACTTACATAAGCAATTTAAGAATAAGAGGTTTAGTTTTTGTTGTTTGTTGTTGGCTTGTTGTTTTGTGGTGGGTTGGTTTTTTTTTTTTGTAATGGGAACAATGAGAAATATGTTCTAGCCAATTTAGGAGAATGTGAACACCTAAATTTATACCGCCAAGGTGGGATTTCTTTAACATAGTGCCATTTATCCTGCGCTACAGGAACTTAAAAAACAGCTACAGCAAATATAAAACTGTCTAATGAAATATTTGAGAGGAGATTATGGCATGTAACCTGCCAATTGAGTTTTGATATATTGCAGGGAAGTCTGAGGACTTGACATGCAATTTTTAAAAAAGTTACATTTCCTTGACTTAAATAGCACCCCATGGCATTAATCAAACCCCAGAGAGCCAGCATCTTCAGGTGTGCAGAGTCTAAAGCGGAGCAGCAGCACACACTTGCCCAACCACAGTCTCTAAAACTGTGCATCACTCAGGAAATTGTTTACAAAAGTCAGCCCCTAAGTGGTTGTTATTGCTAAAGCTCGTTAGGAACGTAGAGCAGCTTGAAATGTTCCAGCAAAGCCAGCGCATTAGGATCAAGATACTCATTTAAAATTTACTTGGGTTTGGTGAACTTCTATCATCCCAGAGCCTAGCTCCAAACCAAATCCACTTCCTGGCAAGGCTGCTTTGGAACTGGGAACCTCATTTGGCTTCAAGGAGAACTTCATCCAAAGATCATCTAAGCTTCTCAGGAGCCTGGCTTGCCACATCTCGAGCAGTCCGGTCCATAGGTCTCTGGAGTCCCCTGCAGTAGGGCTGACCCCCATATGCTGGTCTACATTCAGATGTCTCTGAGACAAGACCCTGGGAACCTGGGAACCACCCATCTCATCAGGATTTTCTTCCAGTTCTGCAGCATGGAGGTGGAAACCAGTGAGAGCCCTCACTCCCCAGGCATCCAAGCTTGAACATCTAAGGCTGGAGACCTGAAAATAGTCAGATGGGCTCACTCTGCCAGCGTCTGGGCAGGGCTCACCTCCCACCACTAAATTCATCTGCAGCTTGTCAGGGAAGCTGGCATTTTTGTTCATTGAGCTGCTGCCATGCTGCATGGAAAACTAAGGGGGCATCTGATCAACACCTACAAATACTTAAAGGGTGGGTGTCAGGAGGATGGGGCCAGTCTTTTTCCAGTGGTGCCCAGGGACAGGACAAGGCAATGGGCACAAACTTGTACATAAGAAGTTCCACCTAAACGTGAGGAGGAACTTCTTTCCTGTGAGGGTGGCAGAGCCCTGGCAGAAGCTGCCCAGAGAGGTGGTGGAGTCTCCTTCTCTGGAGATGTTCCAGTTCTGCCTGAAGACAGTCCTGTGCAACCCAATCAGGGTGGACCTGCTCTGTCAGGGGGTTGGATGGAATGATCTCCAGAGGTCCCTTCCAACCCCAGAGCATTCTGTGATGATTCTGTGATTCTGTGAGTAAGAGTTCTCATGAACAGGAAACTGGGCTTTTCAGGCAGCTTTAAGAAAAACAGATCATTCTTTTCCAAAAAGGGTTTACAAATGGACACCATTACCTGCCAACAACTTCAGTATTGTTTGCCTTTGAGGAGGATCCACTTCAGCTAAAAGCACCCCATTTTCACACCAGGGCAAGTACTGTCTTCCAGACATTACACAGGATAAAAAAACTGTAGCAAACTGCGGGGGGGGGGGGGAGTGTGTAAAGAAAAAAGCAATTAAGTTAACCTATTGCTCTGTCAGATTTGTATATAGTCCCACAGAGGGAAAGAAAAAAATAAGTCCTCATAATCCCTGAAAAATAACTAAAAGTAATATGTGGAATTTTTTGTGTGTGTGTGTGGTTCTTTTGTGCTGCAAACTGGGAACAGAACTGTGTTGTATGCAGTGTGTTATTCACAGCCAGAGAAATGTGGGGTTAATATTGGGCTGGGGTTCACCAGTGATACCAAGGTATTTCATTAAAAAAAGGCAATGAGTGGAGTGCACTGNAGAAGGACAGGGGACTGCTGGAGAGAGTCCAGGGCAGGGCTACCAAGATGATGAAGGGAGTGGAGCATCTCCCCTAGGAGGAAAGGCTGAGGGAGCTGGGTCTCTTGAGCTTGGAGAAGAAGAGACTGAGGGGTGACCTCATGAATGTTTATCAATATGTAAAGGGTGAGTGTCATGAGGATGGAGCCAGGCTCTTCTCACTGACAATCAATGATAGGACAAGAGGTAATGGGTGCAAGCTGGAACAGAGGAGGTTCCACCGAAATATGAAGACAAACTTCTTCATGGTGAGGGTGAGGGAACCCTGGAAGGGGCTGCCCAGGGAGGTGGTGGAGTCTCCTTCTCTGGAGACATTCCCAACCCGCCTGGAGGCAGCTCCTGTGTGACCTGCTCTAGGTGTTCCTGCATGGGCAGGGGGATTGGACTGGATGATCTTTCAAGGTCCCTTCCAATCCCTGATATTCTGTCATTCTGTGATCCTGTGATCTCAGTCCTGAGATTTCATTCATGGGGAGCAAGTTGAAAAGGAAAAGTAACGTTGAGAGTGAGCACTCGAAGGCCTAACACTTCACTTGCGAATCTGGTAAGTTTTAGACAAGTTATCCACACTTAATTTGTTGTATTTACCAGCAGCACAAGTTTATCCACTATGTTGACAACAGCTTCCACCTAATCCCTGGGAAGCTTCCTCCCTGGTTCCCACCACAATGTCAGAGCAGGACTAAGCTGTCATTGCACAGGTACCCACAGAACTGAGGTTTGGGACCATAAATCTCCCTCTGGTTCCCCAGGAGCCCGTTAGAGTAGGAGATACGGAGGAAGCTCTCTCCTCCCAGATGCCAGACCCTATCTCTCCGCTCAGAGTCGCTATCTGCTTCCACCCAGCTGCAGGGGAGGAGTGTGGGGATTGCCCTTATAATTAGAAGCTTCATACCTCTCACAACTAATCACAGTCTGATCCTCCTCCCTCTGCAATTGGCTTCTTCCCATTACAAAATCCTCTGCCCCGGGGTGTTTTGTTCTCCCCTGCTAATAAAGAAAGGTATTTAGCCATTAATTCTGAGCAGCTGCTGAGCATCCCTCCTTCCAGTCCTTGCTGGTTTCCTTCAGCTTCGACCTGGAGCTGCACTGAAAATGCCTTCCGCTGGTGCCTAAGTTATTGTGACAGATCACTTTTAATTATTCTGTCATTAAATCATATTTGATGCAGAGCAAAAATAATCCAAAGTGAAAAGACTAAAAATACTGACTCCCCTTTCACCAGGCAGGGGGAAGGCAGACACGTTGCTGCCTGCCACATAAACCCCTGGTGGGTACCACAAATGTTCCAAGGAGCTGGGAAAGGATGTCTTCTGGGAAAGGAGAGCCCCACTCCTGTGGCTGTGCCTCCCCAGGGATGGAGAAGGAGCCAGTGCTCCCAGTCCTACCTGCCTGCCCCGGGGCTACACTCTGCAGCCACCAGTGACTGCAAAAGAGGCAGTGAATGTTTCCCAAGACAGGAAATCCATCTCCTCAGAGATGGTATTTAAGGAAACACCTTTTTTGCATTGCAGAGTTTGCAGAGCTCAAAGCTAGAAGGCACTATCTGGTCACCTGGCCATGCCTCATGCTCAGCACTGGAACAGGCTGCCCAGGGAAGTGGTGGAGTCACCACCCCTGGAGGGATTGAAAAGCCGGGCTCACCCGAGTCTCTTCCCTTCAGTGGAGTGGGTAGAACAGGGTAAACCGATTGAGTCAAGTAGAACCTGAAAACACCTCAGGCATGTGCTTTTACTTGGGGTTTCAGTAACACATGAAGAAATTTGATTTATCTCAGCTCTTCAGTGAGGTCTGTAAAATATATTTGTTTTTTTCTGACCAAGAAAAACAATTACTTTAAAAACAAAATGGTAGACTGAGCTTAGAGACGTGGCTTAGTGATGGGTTTTGTCAGTGTTGGGTTGATGGTTGGACTCAATGACCTGAAAGGTCTCTTCTAACCCAGGCAATTCCATGACTCCAAGCATACCTTTGGCTATGAGCAACTCCTGGCTCCCCATGTACCATATAATCAGGAAATGCCAGGTCTTTAGAAGGACAGGACTGGGTTTTATCCAACTGCTCTTCTGTCATAAACTCGGACCGAGCTGCTGCAGCTCCTAGAAAGCAACAGTAAAGCAAGTTTTTAAAGCCAGGAGGTAGCCTACCTGGGACTCGTGAGCAAAGCTGAATAATTTCTCGGGTTGTGACCTGGTGTGGGGCCAAAACAAGGGATCTCACTTTAAAGGGCTGTGAATAACACCAGCTAACATCGTAATTGACAGAGGGGATCAGCAGTCAGCTCGTATTCAAAAAAATACCCAAACAAACCCCAAACCCATCAAGATGATATTACAAAATATGATTTTCTTTTTGTATCAAAATGTAAGCTGCACTAATGCATTACAGGAGGTTAAAAAAAAAGACTTTTGAATTTGTGGAAATTGTTGCCATCTTACATTACACAAAGGAGAGCCCTATCTCCAGATGTTGCAGGCTGGAGCTCCCGGAGCCACTGAGCAGGCATTCAGTCTGCTTGACAAAAAACAACAGGCAGCCAGTAAATCTTATCTATTTGACTTCTACATATGAGTTGATGCCCAAATTTGAAATAAATCATCTTGTACAGCTCTGATTCAACTGTAATCATATTGATATGCCTCTTAGTTCAAGTTTGTTTTCTGTATGTATTATGTTGTGTCTCCAATTGATTTCAGCCATAACAGAAATTACTATATCCTTGTGCAGCTTTGTCTAGAATAAAAACCAAACCAAACCAAAAATCCCCCCAGAGAAGAAAGGAACAATGAATCCATTTTAACAAACAGCCAAAAGGAAAAAAAAAATCCAAAAAAAGACCCCTCAAAACCCATCCAAATTGTGGCTAATTTGACAATGGCATCTTGCCTGTGGTCTCTCCTTCCTGACCGTGCTCCTGCTCGGCTCCATGGCTGGTTCTGTGATACCTAGCCCTGTATGTTTCCACTTACTGTGCTAGAGAAGGAAAAGCTGCCACTATTGCCCCTGTGTGCAGTAGGATACTAATCCTAGGTGTGTGTCTACGAGATAGCCTTCAAACACTAATAAGCCCTGTAGTAGAGCTGGAGCCCCTTCCAGGAGCCCCTTGAGAACCCGAGACTTGGAGAAAGTGTGGTGGAGCCTGATGCGTGGCAAGAGGAATAGAAAACATATTCTTCTGAGTTGTGGAAATCTGATAAAAAAAAGCAAAACCTG
>VZTM01000202.1:0-24701 GCA_013400555.1 Jacana jacana | reverse complement strand
ACCCCCCTCCCAAAAAAAAAGCTCCTTGCTGGTTCTTAATGCTTCTGTCTTTTCCGTTCAAACAACAACCGATAAATCGTCTCCTCGCTCAGCCTTACTGGAATTTGCAGCTGCCTTGGGGTTTTTTGTTGTTGTCATTTTTGTTTGTTTAGTGGGGTTTTTTGTTTGGTTTTTGGTTAGGTTTTGGGTTTTTTTCTCCCCTCTCTAATGACGCTTCCCCAGGCAGCTCTCACCACAGCGCTTGAATTGCTCTTGCCTCCTTCTTTTCCCAGCTGGACTCTGGCAGTGGGGCTCAGCAGGTTGGCCTAGGCCAGATACAGGCAGCCAGAAAAAGCCCAAACCATCTTCTAGCTGGAGATGAGGGAGAAGTGCTGTTTGGACCAGCACTCCATTGGCCTCAGCACCTTGAAATGTCCCATTGCCGTAACGCTGCCACATCACATGTGTTTATTTATTTGTTCACACTCAGCCTATTATTATCATCATTATTATTATTATTATTACTATTATTTTATTCTTCCCTAAGTTGACTGGCAAATTCTTGCCATTGGAGGGGAGGCGAGGAGTCGAGAGTCGCTATAGCTTCCCTGCCAGCCTCTGGGATTGTGCCAAACGAGCTCGCTGCCGTGACTTTTAGAAGGAAATCTTGATCTTACCTGACTTCCCTGAGCTCTGTGTCACGACCCACGCAGGTAAAAACATACTCACGGTGCGACTGTGTTTAAAGCCCCCTGCTTGGAGGACGTTCCAGCCAGCGTTTTACTCTCCCTAGGTTGCTCTTACATAAACGGCAGGTTGGGGAGGGGCTGGCTGGTGTGGAGTCTGTAGGGTTTAGAGGAGAGAAGTCCTGGTGAATGGGAGATGAGGTCTCAGGAGAAAGGGGCAGTGGCTGAGGGCACTGCAGTGCTGGGGGGGACACCCCGCTGCAGAGCTCTCTGAAGGCATTTTGCTCTTCCAGTGGATGGACCAGGCAGGGAAAGCCGGGAGCCGGAAAGGGAAATGCTTAAAAGTTGCAAACTGCTTCATCTTCATCACAGTGGACACGCAGGCACTCTCAAAATGAATTTTTTGGATGTTTCCAGGGGTTGTTTCTATGAACACATCACGTTATTGCATAATACCTTCTGACCCAGCAGCGTGCTCGCAAGCTTTGGGAGTTAAGTAACTGTTGCCTCTGAAAGGACTTACCCTTTCTTTCTATACTATTCCTATGGCAGATTTCTTTCTTTTTTTCTCATTTGCAGAAATAAGTTGTTTTTTTTTTTTACTTAATAGATATCTATTATAAACTTGGATGCACAATAAGAAGAGGCCGTTGTTTACTTTGTCGGGTCGTGCCCTTTCTACTCTTACGGGGTGTGAGCACCCTCAGACAAGAGGGGTTTGATTTTGATAAGTTCCCGGCAACTTTCTCTTACAGTTACTGCCAGGGCAGTGGCACTGGGTATTTATTTCTTGGGTTTTGTAATAAATCTTTGGGGCGTGTAGTTTTAACTCACATTTTAGCGGGTAGAAAGGAGTGTCTGCACCCTAATGACAATTCGAACTGTAAATCAATGCAAAGTTTCCCCTTTTTTTTTTTATTGCAGAGATCTCTAAGATGTACAACACAGTTCCCTAGGGTACTGTGAACATTCTTTGGGACATTTGAGATTGGATGTTTTCCTACTGTAAATGTGATTTTTATGCAATCCCATAGATTCCCATGTGGGCTTATCTATGAACCTCTGTCTGTATGGAAAGGATTGGGGAAGAATTTTATATGTTTTGGATTTTTTCCTGAGTATTGTGCAATTTTAGATATCATATTGCACACTGTAATGGATAGACCGCTTAGTGATGCTCAAAGTCAATCTGAGTAAAATGCACATACCTGAAATCATACGATTACATTTGAGAGGTGAAGGGAGAAGCTGAACAACTCAGTTTTTTATCGGCCAGAACCTGGAAGTTTCTTATCTTGGTTAGCTGTAGGTATAGAGGCAGTCCCGGTGCAGCTTCCCAGATCACTAAATACCATAAAAGCCTTAGGTTTAGCATGCATCAGTCAAGACATTTAAAATCTATTAAGCTTCAAACTGCCTGTGTTCCCCTCGAAAGCGGGAAGGTTTGGAAAAGCTTTTTCCTCCTTCCCGGTGCTCATTACAGCACTCGCAGCCCCTTCAGCCCAAGATCCTCCTGAAGTTTTACTTGTTCACTGGGCAATCCATCATTTTCTTCCAAGGATGGAGTAAACAGAGGAGTTTTTAAACTGAGGAGCTTTCTTTTTTTTTTTTTTGCCAGCCTGAAAGTACGAACTGCATCATCAGTAAATAATGAGTATTATTGTGGTTGTTCGTGGATTATGGTGACTGCATGAGCAATACGGAAACTAATGGAAAAGCCTTAGGCTGCTAAAATCCGTGGGGGGTTTAATTTCTTTTTTTGCTGTTTCTAATGCAGGAAATCTATATTTAGCTCTAATGGCAGATCAGCTGTGACTTAGGTGTCTGGCTTCTATACGGCCCTCGTCCTCCTCCGGATGACTATAAAGAGTAGTCAGTAGCATCACCGCTGGCAGCAGCAAGAGAGTCAGAACCAAGAGTCTATTAGCTAATAAATAATATATGTCACGCCAGCATAATGCAGCCCTGAGTATTTAGGAGTAGGCTGCAATAAGCAGCAGTTCTAGTCTTTGGAAGGAACAAGGGGAAGGAATAATCTACCTAATTTACCTCTCCTGATGCTACGACAGGGGGACCGCGGTACACTGTGATAGAGCCTGAGAGTGGATGGAGGGGCTGAGCAGCTCTTATCATACACAGCACCAGCGTGTGATAACGATAGAAACCACTACACTGGTCATTTCTTCTCCCTGGGAAGTCCTATTTGCTCACGCGGGGTGTTCTCCGTGCTGCCATCAGGTTTGGGTATGAGCTTGTTAGGAAATAAACACCAGCCCTTCGGGTAAAACCACGTAACGAGGAAAGGAATGCAAAGCTGTGCTGATAATTAACTGAACAAAGCTCTCTAACGTAATCTTCTTTGATGACACTGGAGATGAGCTTCTCCCCCTGATTGCCTAACACGTTAAGAAATAGAAATCAATTATGGCAGTGCAGCCCAAATACAGAATAAATTCGCCTCAGAGCATTACTAAGACATCTTGAGGCAGTTCATAGTTTTTCACAGTGCCTCATCAACAGTTAACTTTTAGAAAATTAGTTGTATTTTAGATACAGAGCGATGAAAATTACAACTAAACTCAACAACTCAAAGTGAGGCCATCGTGCTGCTTTCTGCAGAGTTTTCGGTTCTGTCTGTCTCTCTCTTAATGTGTGAGGCCTTGGTTTACGTGCACAGTTGATGAACTCATCCCAGCTGGATGTATTCTTAGAGGACCAAATAACCCTGCTCTAATTTATGACCATAACTTTAGTGTAAATTTGAATATATCTGAGAGATCCCAGAATAGCTCAAGCAGAAAGAGCTGGCAGGCCGCAGAGTCCAGAAGAAGCCCACTGATGTATTTAAGCAGACTCAAAACAGTGAACTGGACTAATTAGCCTTGAAATCACAAAGCTATGAAGACTATTGTACGTGCTCATCCAGTGGCTGCTGAGATTAATCTCACACAAGAGTTGATCTACCTCGACAGTAGTGCCATCTAGAAAGTCTTGCCTACTAGAATAGTTCCAACTCATGCTTTCTTCCTTCTCGTTATTGCTGAGGCAGAACATCAGCTGGGTAGGCCTGGTGCTGCCAATAGTTGGCCACTGTAGTCCCTATTTAGGCATTTCATTAAAGTAGCATGAGCAGGGCTGGTAACTCCTGCTCCCCTTGAAGTAAAGAAGGGATGAGAATGTTTGGCTGCTCTGAAGATGAGGACCTATTTATAGATCACCTAGCAGAAGCAAAAAAATGTTTGGCTTCTGTTCAGTAGCCTTGTGGTTAGGGTACTCACCCAGAAGTGGGAAATGAAGCTTTTAGGCCTTTCTTAAGATTAACGTGATGCAAACAACTATTTCACCTCCAGCCAAAGGATTGCTCATACCCCTCAGCTACAGACTCATGCCCGTTGCCTTTCGAGCGTGCTCTGCCTCATTATTGCTCAGTAGGAACAGGGAGAGTGGTCTCCATCCCTGCAGCCATTCAGGGCCTTGCTGGCAGCAGCAGTATTAAATATATTAAATATAAACCATAGGTCTGAGTCACCAGGGATGAACGTGGTCTCAGGGTGAATGGTTAATAACCAGGCAATTACATCAATAGGTTGCTACCACCACCTCAAAGTGTAGCAGGCAATAGGACAAGAGGGAATGATCTCAAGCTACACCGAGGAGGTTTAGATTGGATATTAGGAAGAAGAATCTTCGTTGAAAGGGTTGTCAAACATTGGAACAGGTTGTCCAGGGAAGTGGTTGAATCACCATCCCTGGATGTATTTAAAAGATGGTGGTACTGAAGGACATGGTGTAGTGGTGGGCTTGGCAGTGCCAGGTTAATGGTTGGACTCAGTGATCTCAAAGGGTTTTCCCCAACCTAAATGATTCTGTGATCTATGATTCTGTTCCGAAAAGAGTGAACCCTGTTCAGTTCTTCTGAAGGACTTTATTTTATGTGCTTTTTTCTAAGAGGAGGTTTCCAGACGCAGAATGTCATGTGGGTGAGTTCTGTCCCTTTTGATCCTGCCCAATGCACTGGGCCTGGATGCTCAGAGCATCGACCATGCAGTATCGTGTTGATCCTGCCTTAGAGGTTCCCGCACTCTTCTTTGGACTTGGGTCTTGAATGTTTAATATCAGAAACTCTCAACTAATGGCTCTGATGGAGCATATTTTTTAAGAGGATGCTGTGGCTTTTAAAAATACATTTTGGTTTGATAGAGGTAAATAAATTAATTTGTAGTGGCAGTTTTATCAAAATTTTCCTTTTAGCCTTGCTTCGTTTCAGAATTACAGCAATAGTAGCATGGGGTTGTGCATGATAGTGAGACCTCACTTTTTTCTATTCTTAGGTCAATTTGAGGGTCAAAAATATCACTACTCCTGGTAGCAGCTGCCTTTAGGCTTGACATTCTGCTTTCCAAAACTTTTACTGTCTCCATTCCTACTAAAAACCAGTAGCGAAAGGAAGTGTAGCTTCTTCTTTACAGTGTTAAACTGGGGTTCCTAAGAGCAGCACTCCCTTACCTGATCCCCAAGCTAGCAGTGCAGAATGTGGAATCAAATCACCATAGGTAAGGTCAGAAATAAAAAATTTCTGCTTGCTGGGTGACCCCTTCTCTCAGATGGGCAAAATAAGATGACAGGTTGTCACAGGCCCCATGTGACAAGTTTTTAGTAGGTTGGGGCATTTTTTCAAGGCATTGTGTAGTTTAAGGTATCAAAATGTTGAAGGGATGGATTCTCCAGCATCAAGCCTAGACTGAAATTTGTCTTAATTTTTAATAATAAAAGCTTTTTGTAAAGGCTTGCTGATGCTGTGACCTCGGGGACAGCTGTGTACAGAGGTTCTTGTCAGAATCGAGTCACTCAAAAATCAAGGACTTGGTTCATTACTTCCAGCTTCAGTGACTCTGTGAAGCATCAGGGATAGGAACATAAGATGTAGTCCTACTAGGTAAAGGCAAAAATCTCTTGAGTAAATCTACCAGTCTCAAACTGAAATCCCTGGCCATGTCTCTGTTGTCTAGGTAGGTCCAGCCCTTCCTTGACTGAAACAATGAACATAGAATCATCGAATGATAGCATGGTTTAGGTTGGAAGGGACCTTCAAGATCATCTAGTCCAAACATCAACCTAACTTGTTAAAAAAACCCATCACTAAACCAGTCTCTAAGCACTGTGTCAACCCATCTTTTGAATACCTCCATGGACGGTGCCCCAACCACTTCCCTGGGCAGCCCATTCCAATGCTTAAGAACCCTTTCAGTCCAGTTAGAGGCCAAAATTGAATCTAAATGTTTTCATTTCCAAAGAAGGCTCTCAAGAATATGACCATGCTTACCTTAATTGTAGATCTGGAATGCTGGGGTTGCATGTTTATCCTCTACTAGAAAATTTAAACATTACACTAGGAATCTGGACCAAGTGCCCCAGCTAGACTTTCGCATGCAGTTCCATTCAAAGAGGGATAAAATGCGACCATTCCTGATATGCCTCATTGCTTCAGACATCATTGTTTCTGTATACAGTATAATATTATATATTCTGAAAGATTTCCCTGCCTAGAAACCTAGAGTTGTCATTCAGTTCTACACTGCAAGTTTTTATTCAGGAGAACAAAAAGACATCTGTGGAGTTCCTCAGCGCTTCCAGCTGGTTGGCAGCAATGTTATTGGTAGGGAGTGGTGGAAGATTGAAGAGTTATAGAAGGTAACATGTTTAGAAAAGCCCTAAAACTAATTGTTTTCAGGCAACTGGTTACAATAGTGCCTCCTCAAAGAACAAAAGACATATTGACAATCTCCTCCTCCATCTTAATGCACTGCAATGCAATTAGAAGAAAAAAAAATCAAGTTGTAGATGAATAAACTGCAATTTAAAGCTCTAATTTATTAATATTAATGCATTTACTATTATTACTGTATCCTGTACCTTCTCAAAGAATTGTATGGAAGCACCAGTCAAAACTGTGGATCCAGAGTGCTAGCTGGGCTAAAAACATGTAGACTGATTCAGCCCTGAAATGAGAGTCTTGCATAATCATATACCTGCAATATCTGGTTGTTTGAAACCAAAGAAAAGGATCTGCCATTCGGCCTTGTACTTCTCTGTGACAAGTCATCTCTGAATTTTCCAGGGAAGGCTCAGTGCACAGTGAAAGAGAGTATCTTTGGCGAAAGCAGTAACTCAGCCCTTAGCAACCAATTGTAAACATAAATAGTAAAGTGCAGGCACCACAGGCAATTACATCCTAAACAAAAGATGCTTCAACCTGGGCTGCAGTGGAAATGCAACTGTTTTTGCAAATCGAGTGGGAACACGTTGGGATTGTTGCACAAGGATCATAAAACCCTCCCTTGCCACAAGCACCGATAGTTGAGTATTGCTTAGAAGGAAAGACAGAGAACCAGGGCTGGTCAGCAATGAGGGCTGGGGGTGATCTTGCTTCAGTCTTGGGTCGGACTGTGAAACCAGGCTCATCGCTCTCTTGAGATCTTGGCCAGCAGTGTGCCCAGGTGGCCAAGAAGTCCAACAGCATCCTAGCCTGTATCAGGAACAGTGTGGCCAGTGGGACTAGGGAAGTGACCAACCCCTTGTTCTCGGTGATGCTGAGGCCCTGCATTGAGTGCTGTGTCCAGTTTTGGACCTCTTACTAACAAAAAAGACATTAGGGTGCTGGAGTGTGTCCAGAGAAGGGCAACAGAGCTGGTGAGGGGTCTGGAGAACGTCTCATGAGGAGCAGCTGAGGGAGCTGGGGGTGTTCAGCCTGGAGAAAAGGAGGCTGAGGGGAGACCTTCTCGCTCTCTCCAATTCCCTGAAAGGAGGGTGTAGCCAGGGGGTATCGGTCAGGTGATGGGACAAGAGGGAATGGCCTCAAGGCACATCAGGGCAGGTTCAGATTGGATATTGGGAACAATTTTTCCAGGGAAAGGGTTGTTGAACATTGGAATGGGCTGCCCAGGGAAGTGGTTGAATCACCATCCCTGGAGGTATTTAAAAGCCGGGCAGACAGTGCTTAGAGATATAATTTAGTGATGTTTTTTGTCAGTTTTGGATTGCTGGTTGGACTTGATGGTCTGAGAGGTCCCTTCCAACCCCAGAAATGCTATGGTTCCATGATTCCATTCTGTCTCAGTGCAGTCCTGAGGTGGGGCTCCAAGCCCAGCTCTTGGCTCCAGAGTTGTGGTGAGGTCCTACTCAAAATGCATCTTGAGTCGTAAACTCCATAAAAGTCTTGAGGTAAAATTACAATGGATACCATCAAAAACATTCAGCTTCTTGGTATAAGTTGACCACATCACCTGTAGTGGACTCCAGTGGCTTCATGAGGAAGAGCTCCAGTAAGTAATTGCAAGTGCTATTGAGGTAGTTAGAAAACTCAGAGGTCCGAACTGACACGTTTGTAGCACTGCAATTTTTTACAAACATTTAATCAGTTATACTCTCCCTCTTCTTCTGTCTTCTGTCTTCTTACCTATTTCTGTCTGGCTTTTCTTATCCCAGGCTCGTAGGGAATATATAAAGCCTCTGAGTCTGCTGCTCCCCGGTGAAGTTCAGCTCATCCATCTAAAAGACACTTCTGTGCTCAAGATGGTGAGAACAAGGAGTTAGCAGACAGACTGATTTAGTCAACTTGAAAAGTTCTTCTATAAAAGGCCCCATCTTTTTTGAATGTTTCCTGAAGATCTCTGCCACTTTGTGCAGCCAACGTGCAATCTTTCACTTACCAGAAATAAAACATCTGCGAGGCCCGGTATGAAGTAGAAATAATCATTGTTTGAGACCGGTTAGCCATAGTAACACCCCAAGGGCTGGTTTTGCAGGATTTATTCTCAAAGCAAAATTGTGCTTTTGACAAACCCGTCTGTGGCGATGGGCCTGGCCATGGTCATGGTCAGGCACGAGCCAGCCATTAAAATAGCTTCAAGTTGCTCCAGGGGAGGTTCAGATTGGATATTAGGAACAAGTTTTTTACACTGAAAGGGTTATTAAGCATTGGAACAGGCTGCCCAGGGCAGTGGTTGAGGCACCATCCCTGGAGGTAGTGAAAAGACAGGTTGACATAGAGACATGGTTTAGTGATGTTTCCTTTCGGAGCCAGGTTGATGGTTGGACTTGATGATCTTAGAGGTCCCTTCCAACCTAGAGAATTCTATGATTCTGTGATTCTATGAAGCTCTGTCACAGGGGAGGTGGGTTTTACCCCGTCAGGCCAGGTGGCTTCAAGTGGTTTTGTCCCCTTGGCTCTGAGGACTTGAGCCCAGGTGCCCACACAACTATCACAGGTAGTTTGGACAATCAAAGCTCAGCTCCTGCTCTCCTGTGCATGCGTGTGTGTGCATGCGTTCTCGCATATGAATATGAAGCTGAGACATACACGCAACGCTCAGGAAGACTTTGACATGTTTCCTGACACTTCCTGCCTTCCGCTTGCCAATCCTTAACCACATTCTGAGCTGTGACTTCTGAAAAGGTGGGAAATGGAGATAACGAGCACCTCATTTGAGCGGGGTGTTTTTCTTCAGAGTTTTAGCTTTTTATCCTCTCAGCCATTTTTTAGGAAAAGGTGAAATGAAGGGGAAATGCTATTAATAAAGATCCCATAACTCACCATTAGGAAACTGCAGGTCTTCGTATTTTGAAACCCAAAACGAGGCATTTGATAGGTGTGATGTGGTAGCAGATCTATTACAGCAGAGCAGAAGTCAGAAAAAGCAGAATCGTGCAATTGAATAAATAAGCTGGCGTATAGAGCTCTAAAATTTTATTACTCAGTTGAAATATATTTAGTTTTTCACGACTAACTTGCTCTATATTTTCTTGAGTAACCTGCTGTTGTCCAGGTAATAGGCTGTAAGAGTCACACACTGAGGTGGGGCACAGGTTTTATAAGGCTGTTCAGGAAGTTAAAGGCAGTTTTTCCAGAAAGTGTTAGATATTTACATTACATATGGATGGCAGGTCTCGTTTATGGCATACCTTAATGAGTAATTTTTAGTAGCTGAACTAATCAAAGAAGTTACTATCTCCCCAGAATCTTCTGGGTTTCAGTCAGCCCTCTTGCCAGGAATCTGAAGAAACGTTGATGGTCTGTTTTCCAGACCTGAAAAAAAAATAAATGGAACGGCATCACTCAAAATATTTTGTTTAATAATTTCAAAATGATTCATTTAGATCCGGAGCTTTCCAAACCTTAAAGAAAAAAAAAAAAAGGGGGATGTTTTCATTACAGTTAGAACCAGAAATCTAAATTTCACTTCAAAAATGTCGAAGACAGACTTTCAACAAATTCTGAAAATTTCTTCTGTTTGCTTTCAAAGCAAATTAATTCATACAAACTTGCCTTGCAAACAGCTTGTCAAGTTTTGACAGGAGGCCCTCTTCTGACAAAAATCAATGAAGGTATTAAGATGGAAAAAGCGCGTCTCATGAAAGTCAGACCAAAGCAGGTTGAACTTGAGGAGGGTTCAGGAGGAGGAGACCTAGGCTCCAAAGCAGCTGGCCGGGGAGAAACCACTTATTAGGAGCAGACCTTGAAGCGTGCTAATGCTCCAGCCATCCCTGAAAATTATTTGGGAGAGCCCTAATCGTGCCAGGCGACGCTCTGGCGATGTGACGGCGCAGGCAACTGAGTTCTTCTGCCTGAGGGTTCAATCTGCTCACGTCGGCATGCCCGTCAAATGTGATAAAAATGCTAAGGACTCTGAAATAAAGCAGCTATCTCAGTTTGAGCAGCCAAAATTACGGGACACCTCCAACATCTGTGACCTTCCCTTCTCCCTTACAAAGCAATGGTAACGATGGCTTCCTACGGATGTCGGGAAAGGACACTCTGGGATAACCTGGAGGCACTCAGGTGGGAAAAGGGAGAGCTCCCAGAGGGTAATTCATCACTTGGTGTGTAGTGTTTGTTTGCAGCAAGACGTGTTAAATAACCTCAGAGGCCAAAGACTGAATGAGAAAGATTAGAAGTGATGGTACGTAATTGTCTGATGGCTTAAAGCAGAAGGGATTGGTGCAGGGGGGATCACACCATTGAAAGCTGTGTGACACTTAGCATTCCTTCTGGCTTTTCCTCAGCTTTTTGCATAGCAGTCTTCACAAGATTTAACTTTTACATAATGCAAAGAATTGCCTTTGGTTTGGAAGAGTTTTATTCAATATTGCAGGTATTTTCCTATGAAGTCGTTCTGTTACTGCGAGGAGAGAGAATCACTTTTATCCTGTCACATACCTGTGACTAGAATTTGTGCCTTTCTGTTCTGATTGCTAAGTCATGCTGGTTGCCTTTCTCACCAGCCCATGGTGGGAAAAGTGCATGGTGCAGTTGCACACAGCCAAAAGGATCACACAATCACAGAATGCTCTGGGGTTGGAAGAGACCTCTGGAGATCATCCAGCCCAACCCCTGCCAGAGCAGGGTCACCCACAGCAGGTTGCACAGGAACATGTCCAGGTGGGTTTTGAACATCTCCAGAGATGGAGACTCCACCACCTCTTTGGGCAGCCTCTGCCAGGGCTCTGCCACCCTCACAGGAAAGAAGTTCCTCCTCATGTTGAGATGGAACTTCTTATGGACAAGTTTGTGCCCATTCACTCTTGTCTGTCCCTGGGCACCACTGAAACAAGCCTGGCCCCATCCTCCTGACACCCACCCTTGAAATATATATAGGTGTTGATCAGGATCATACAATAGACTAAACTGGGAAAAAATATTTGAAACCTTCTCAGGACAAAATTTGCAGCATTTGAAGAGTTGGTTGGAGTAGCTATAGTCCAGAAAGGTTATTCAGTGGTTTGTAAAGGTAACCTCACTTGCATGTTTTGTTATAATGCAAGATCTGGTGGGTTTGTGTGAAATTTATAATGTGGATTACAATGGTAACAGTGTTAGATAGCTAAAGTAGAGAGTTCTGGTTACATTCTCATTGAAGGCACAGTTAAATACAGGCTCTGCAGTCCGGGCTTGGGGTTGCACGGGATGAAACTGTGACATTTTATCAGCAGAAAGCAAAAGAAGGTTTGAAAAAAGAAACTCAGGAAGCCAAGTAAAATATATTTTTCTTTTTAATTTTTTTTCTTAAGTTGTGTCGCCTGCTCCTTGGATATATTTCAGGGAATTTTTAGGCTGGATATTAGGAAAAAATTTTTCACGGAGAGCGTGGTCAGTCAGTGGAATCAGCTGCCCAGGGAGGTGGTGGAGTCACCCTCCCTGACTGTGTTTAAGAGCAGATTAGATGTGGTGTTGAGGGATCTGGTGTAGGGGAGAACTTGTAGAGTAGGGCTGATGGTTGGACTTGATGATCCCAGGGGTCTCTTCCAACCTAAATGATTCTATGATTCTATGATTCTATGAAAGGAGCCCTGTAAAAAGGTACAAGTAGCCCTCACTTTTCAAGGTTCCTCATTTGGGAAGATGCTGTTTATTTTTGATCTTTTGGGGGTTCTATATGTTGCGAATGCTGGTTTATCCCTTGATACATGTGCACATATGTACATAGCACCTTGGGTCCAGTCTTCTATATGCTGAACTCAATGGTGTGTCACTGCTAACTCCAGTATAACCACAGTTAACCAGCATTTTTAAAGCTTTTTTTAGAAAAGCCATGTTTCCCCAAGCAGGAAGAGGCAACCAGTAATTAGACTGACAAATCAGAAAACATTTTCTCAGCTTTAGACTGGTCTTGGTGACAATATAAATTTGTGTTATTTTACAAATCTGTGTGGTAACTGGACTGCCCAAAAGCTACAGCATTGCATAGCTTTAGGTTTTATAATCAGAAAAGCAAAGGAGGGTATGGTTAATTAGCCTAAGGTAAGGAGATCAGCTGCTTGACTTCTACTGTGTTTTACTCGATACTGCTTTTATTAAGGAAAACATATTAATAAAAAAAAAAAAACAACACCAAAGAAAGATAACAAATCCCTGGGATTCAATAGTGAATAAACTCACAAACTTCTGTAGAAATTGCCTGGAGACTTGAGTGATCTCATGGAAAATGACAGACCCTCTCTATGAATTTCTTGAATTCTTGTGTTTTGTTATATAAGACCTCCTTTAAAGGACAAACATCATTGTGCATTAAAGTCTAGAAGATTATTTAGAAAAAAAAAAGCAAAGAAAAAAGTTGTGAATATTTCCCCTGTGGAGAGATATCCTCTCGTAACTGCTTAGTGTTTATGTGGCTGCCTCCACGTCAGAGAGCTGAGAAATGCCTCACGCCCCGCTGGGAGATGCTGAAGTGAGGACACCTTGCAAAGACCTGAGGCACCCCCGTTTCTCAGAAGTCCCCCCATCATCCTCTTGCAACGGAGAGGAGGGTGAAAAGGGAGAAAGAATGAGCCTGAGGTGAAGAAGAAATAACAAAGCCAAGCACAAAGCAAAGCCAAGGGAAAGGAGTATATATTATGTAAACCTACTGAGGTCAGGGCTTTGATTTGCAGATGACGTTTATTTTTGCTAGTGAAGTTATCAGATTATCTTTTTCATGAATGAAGGTAAATGTTACAGGCTTAAACCCTGACGTAAATAGGCGCAGAGGTGCTCTGGTTTGTGCTGGGAGATCAGGAGGGAGCTTCGCAGTGCAGCGCCGGAGGCAGGAGGGGAAGAGGCAGCGTATTTTAGCCCTTGTGTTTGCGGAGGGGGTTCCGCTCGACAGTGACGCTGCTGACAAGGTGCTGTTTTGGTTCGTTGCCATCATGGGAGATAACGAGACAGTGAGTTATGCACTCAACCCCAAAATAAAATTTAAATAAAAACAATTTGTAAGTGTAAATACTGCTCTGATGGGTAATTTTCCCTGATATCCCAGCTACCAGTATAGGTTGGGAATTGACCTGTTGGAGAGCAGTGTAGGGTGTAGGTCCTGGTGGGCAGCAGGATGACCATGAGCCAGCACTGTGCCCTCATGGCCAAGAAGGCCAATGGCATCCTGGGGTGGAGTAGAAGGGGGGTGGTCAGTAGGTGGAGAGAGGTTCTCCTCCCCCTCTACTCTGCCCTGGTGAGACTCCATCTGGAATATGGTGTCCAGTTCTGGGCCCCTCAACTCAAGAAGGACAGGGAACTGCTGGAGAGAGTCCAGGGCAGGGCTACAAAGATGATGAAGGGAGTAGAGCATCTCTCATATGAGGAAAGACTGGGGGAGCTGGGTCTCTTGAGCTTGGAGAAGAGGAAACTGAGGTGTGATCTCATTAATGTTTATCAATATGTAAAGGGTGAGTGTCCAGTGATAGGACAAGGGGCAATGGGTGCAAGCTGGAACAGAGGAGGTTCCACTTGAATATGAGGAAAAACTTCTTCAGGGTGAGGGTGAGGGTGAGGGAACACTGGCAGGGGCTGCCCAGGAAGGTGGTGGAGTCTCCTTCTCTGGAGACATTCCCAACCCACCTGGAGACGTTCCTGTGTGGCCTGCTCTGGGTGTTCCTGCTCCAGCAGGGGGATTGGACCAGATGATTTTTCAAGGTCCCTTCCAATCCCTGGTATTCTGTCATTCTGTGTTTCTGTGATGTTTGGATGTATTAAACTGTGTTAATACCTGTATCATACAGGGCTGAGCCTTATTATCACTTTACCTATTGGTGGAGGAACTTCTAAAGTTTAGATATAATGAGGTCTAGCAATTTTACTTCTATATACATAGTCAACACTGTGATAAGCATGTCAGATGATATGCTGAGAGAGTACTCTGGATTTCCTGGTACATTTGGTAAAGGATTGTTCTAGATCCTCACGGCTCTGGTGAGGATCTGCTCTTCATGACCTTCGAAATTGCCTTTCAAATTTCCACCTTTATGTCACAGTGATTTTTTTACCCATTTGATTTTGTGCCCTCATGGTCCTTTAGTACAAATAGTTCTTCTCCCTCCCTGGTGTTTACCCCTGATGTATTTATAGGTAACAATCCCTCACACCACAACCTTCATGCTTACTCTGCAAAGAGGATCAAATTCTTGGTCACATCAAATGCCTTTTTAAAGCTTGAGTTATTTATTTCACTTCCCAAAAGAAAAAAAAAATGAATGGGAGGAGGAGATGTCTACTCAGGGAAATTACTAAGGAAGACTCTCCTTCTTGGGAAGAGAAGCTTGTCTAAGCATTCTTAATATTCTTCCCTTTGGGACGTGATACCATGGCTGGGTTCTTATTTAAGCACCGTTTCAGATAATCGACCATAGTAGAGGTGGTGGGTGGGTTTCCTTCCTTCCCCTGTGATACTGATAATGCAAATTTGGTGACAACGAACTGCACTTCAGAGTTCACTGAAGCACCAGGCACAGCTTCACAGTGTGGGTGAAATAAGCAGTGCCTGGTGCTAGAAAACTTGACTTGTCGGAATGGCAGTCGAACCGTTTGGTGAGTAATGTTTGGCCGTGAAAGAGCACAGTGCGTTGAGATTTGGGCTGGGAGGGGGAGGGAAGCCGTTTGGTTTCGATTTCGATACGCTCCAATTTTTGCATTCAGCTTCAGAACATAGCTCCCAAATCTGAATTATTCAATAAAAAGGGAAGCTACCCCCCATTTAACTTCTTCCTTCAGGATATCTCTACAGTCTTCCCACTGGCATACCTCGCGTGTTGATTGGCAAGTGATCGGACTAAGCTCACAAGTCTGCATCCGAAACTGGTTTTAAAAAAATCCCAAACAACAAAAAACCCCAAGTCCTCTGTACAAACTGTCCCAATTGGTTTTTGTGAATGCAGAACTTCCAGTGATTTGGTTTTTTTCCTTTGCTTAACCGTAGTGCTCTTAGCTGTTCCAGTTGTTCCAGTGGTTCTGTATACTACCACAAAAGAGCCTCACTGTAGAGAGAGCAAATTACCGTCATTAAATTTTCATCTGCATATGAAAGCGTGGAAGGAGAGAGACAGAGAGAGATTGGGGAGTATATTGTACACTGCGATATTCTAATTCTTTGTCTTTGTTGGCTTCAGGAATGGAGCTGCTGTTCTGAAGAGGACTCTGCCCATATATTTGTAGCCTCCGCCCTCATTCTGCTGCAGACTCTGGTGTTACACCCGTGCCCTTTTCAGAATGGCTGAGAAGGCTCCACCAGGGATCAACAAAAAGTCTTCAAGGTCTACCCTTTCTCTGCCTCCAGAACCCGTGGAGATCATCAGGAGCAAAGCCTGCTCGCGGAGAGTTAAAATAAATGTCGGTGGGCTCAACCACGAAGTGCTGTGGAGGACTTTGGACAGACTTCCAAGGACACGACTAGGAAAGCTCAGAGACTGCAATACTCACGAATCTCTGCTAGAAGTATGTGATGACTATAATCTAAATGAAAACGAGTATTTTTTCGATCGACACCCGGGGGCTTTCACTTCCATTTTGAATTTCTACAGGACGGGGAAACTACATATGATGGAAGAAATGTGTGCTCTTTCTTTTGGCCAGGAGCTTGATTACTGGGGGATTGATGAGATATATTTAGAATCTTGCTGCCAGGCAAGATACCATCAAAAGAAAGAGCAGATGAATGAGGAGCTGAGGAGAGAGGCAGAGACATTGCGCGAGAGAGAAGGGGAAGAGTTTGATAACACCTGCTGCCCAGAGAAAAGGAAGAAGCTCTGGGACTTGCTGGAGAAACCCAACTCATCAGTGGCGGCAAAGGTAGGATGAACAGCACGTTTAATGCAAAACCAGTAGAAAATGGTTTCATGACCCATGTATCTGGCACACACGAATCAAAAACTTTCACTAAAATATTCACAGAAAAGAAGAATAGAAGAAGAGAAGTGAATGCACTAAATCTGCCCTAAACACCTCTGAAATCAGCAGAAGGAATCCTGTTGACTTCAGTTGTTTTGGGGCAACTGCTACACTCTGCTTTTGTTGTATGTAACCAGAAAGGATTAATGGGCTTCACGTTACCCTCTTTTGATGGAAATACAGACAGAGCAACTTTTTTTGATAGCAAACCTTTTCTTTACGAGAAACATACCTTTCAGTGTTGCTACTTCTCCTGTTACAGGCATTGCATAGGTGTAGCCTGAGTGCTTCTTTTATACTGTAGTTTTGGCATCAGGAGTTAAGAGTATTTGTTATAAAAGGATTAAAATATTAAAGCATATATGTATGTATATGTATGTAAACAAGTATATATTCTGTATATATATATACACACACATATACATGCATACATACATATATATATGTATATGTAAAATTTTTATATATTCAGGCAGAAATGCAGAAAAACTCAGGAGGAGTCTTGTTCCAGTGCTTCAAACAGGCAAGCTGGCAAGATCTCAGCGGAACAGTGGAAAAGTCTGCCCTTTGTTAGGGAAGTGGGGCTGCACAAACAGATGTCGGTACTGCTGTTTAAGAGAAAGATTTTTCTTGCTTCTCGAGGGACTTCATTGTGCTGCTTGTGATGTGAGGGTCTCTTGAACGTGAGGAAAATTGGGGAAGCTCGTCTCCAGGTGTTGAACAGTTCAGGGCAAAAATGTTTGGTGATGGGATGTTCGTGTCAGGCTTAACTGTGGCTGTATTTTCTTGTGTTGTTGATTCGTGATCACATGCAACGCTGTTGGACTAAGGTAAGTATTAAAATATGATGGTGGAATGGAAAAAAACCCCAGAGCCTTGGCAAAGATTTTTCTGGAAATAGCAACTTCTTACTACTGAGGTGCAATATACATTTTTTTCTTTTATTTTAGTTTTTCATTGTGGGCTGCCCAACTGTTTAAGCAAGGACTTACTTTGGTTAAAAAAAAAATATATCTATTGTGCTGGAATATAAGGATCATAACTGGAATAAAAGCTGGAGAAAAAGAAGGTATTTGGAATATTTTAGAAAATTATATGAATACATTTTCTGCGTCTGAGATACATATTCTGGGCCATATGTTCCTCTGCAGGAGAAGGAGCAGAGGGGAAGCAGATGGACCTAAGTTGTGCCAGAAAGGGTTCAGGGAGGCCGTGTCACACACCATGATCCCCTGGTACAAGCTGGCATCCATCAGCCCTCCCAACCCCCCAGCACTTCTGTGACACAGCTGCCACGCAGCCTTGCAGGAGTCAGGGACCAGCTTCTCATGCCCACAAGGCTGGAAGCACCTCTGATATAGCCTGCAACAGACCTCCTGGAGCCACCTGGCTGGGGAAGGGCTTTTCTTTGTTAAAATAGAAAAGATGGATAGGGCCAATATCCATGCAATAAGCAACTGCAAAGTTAAGCACCAAACATGTGCTCGATTAGTGTTTTCCTAAGACTAGGCAGGAGTCGACAGAGCAAGACTGACCAGATGAACAGGGCAGAACTAAAACACTGATTCTTAGGTTCTTTGCCTATGTCTGTGATCAACATTTGGTCATCCCTTCGGTAAGGGCAGAAGGACAGGGTGGTTGAACTGGCAATGAGTGCTTGCCGACGACCAAACTGTTCTCCTGGGATTACAAGGCCCCATCTTGGACTTGCTTGAAAAAGAGGTAGGCCAGCCATGAGCTTTTAAGAAAATCCCTCTTTGGCCACTCAGGCCAGATTTCTCCTCAGGTTTTGCAACTGAAAAGTGGCCATTTCTTTTATTTCCCACGGTGTCTCCATGGTTTTGTTTGTTTACCTTTTTTGTTTCCCTGGTTTGATTGAATGTTATGGTTCTGTGCTCTCTTGCTACAGGGAGTTTCACGTTGCATTTGTGTGCACGTTGCAGTGCTTTTCGCTATTTCCATTGCCTTCTGGCTACTTTAATGCCAGTTGATGGGATTTCTGTGATTCTAGCAGCTGGAAGCCACCACGTTACATGCACTCGGTTTGTCTTTCTAGCTGCCCTCAGACTGTATATGTATATATAATGAATATAAATGAAATATATATAAATTATAGCCAGCTACTATACTTTGAGACCCATGGCACCTCAAAGACGGCTGTAGAAACTCGGCTGAGTGACATAAAGGAGAGCAAAAACTGCTGCAGCGTGTTGAGACTCGGGGAACGCAAGCAAACAAGCAGAGTTCCATGTAAAACAAGACATGCCAGAAGCACTTGGATGGATGTGCTTCCAAACAGTTTGGAGCCACCGACTGCAGACTGTGTTAGGCTCCGTGGCAAGGCTTTATCTGAGTGTTTGGATAATATCCACCGTGGATTTCTCATCTTCTGTTCCATCATGCCGTTAAGTTGTCCTAAACAGAGTCAAAACCTTCTTCTTTCCTCTGTAGGAGTGGAAAGGTTCCCAAGAGGGAACTAGACCATAAAGCCTCAAATCCAAATAGAGGCTTTGTTTGAATTTCTACAGAGAGAGATGAAACCCCATCGGTGTGTGTAGTTGTCCTAGAGGTGCCTGCACAGTCGGTTCAGATCCCGGGTAGCACCTGAGCTGCCGACAGGAACAGCTTGCTTTTTAATCCCTTTCACGTCAAAAGATTAGGAAGGTGGGATGAACACTCAGGTGTGGTTTTGGTACGCGGCTCCTTGATGGCGCTGAGATCCCTTCTATGTCTGATCCAAAGCTTAGTGAATTAAGGGGGAGTCCCGCTTTGGATTAGGACAAATCCTGCTCCTTTTGAGGTCAATGACGGCGCGCCATTGACTTCACTCGCAGCGAGGTAACATGCTGCAAGGCGATGGTGTATCAACAGTAGGTGTTTTACAGGTTCTGTGGCAATAAATAGGAGAGAGGAAGATGCATGTGTGGCAAGAAATGTAAATTATGGTTATCAAGTAATAAAGGAATAGCATCGATCACTTTCCTAGGTGAGATTTTGTCTTTAATTTCAGTAAATGCGGGCATGCACCTCATCTCAGTCACCAGTGGGGACCTTCCAGGCACAGCAGCTCTTGCTTAGTCCTCACCTCAGCAAAGCTCTCTGGGAATTCAGTAGAGTTTTAAAATGAGGAATGCAGGATATACCTCCATTTTCCCACGTCCTCATTCATAAGCTTTTTTTAATAAGGATTAAGACAAAGACACCCAGAAGTTTGGCCATTTCAGAGAGGTCTGAGGCAGAACAAACCTCCAGACTGGTGTCATGGTACATCCAATTTTCTCTTGAAAAGTCTTGTATTTCACCTTGCAGTTTTTGACTGGGAAGTGGGAAAAAAAAACACCCAAACCATAATTTGGTCTTCTTATTGTGCTTTCTGGACCTCTAACAGTTTCCTTAGAGCAGCAGCAGCTTTGGCCAACAGGTAGGATGAAAGTATACCATCAGGAACATGAAAGTCCTCAACAGATACCAGAATGAGCGTTGGTTTCAGTGGATGTGAATTGACTGCAGCTGGGTATCTCAGATGCTTATAGCTCAGCACCTTGCTGAACTGGGATATTAAGGACGAACCAAGCTGAGCTGATGCCTTTTTAACTAATTCTGTGTTATCCTGTTCTGTGCAGTGCACTTAAAATCAGAGGAGCCGTTCTTTGGGATGACTGTGGATCAAACAAACCCATAAATTTAATGTTTCTTTCCAGGTGTTAATGCGGGAGCTCTTCTCGTTTATAGAATCCAAGAGCCAGGTTCTTTTCTCACACTTGTTTTACGTTGATGAAACTCATTTGGACTAAATCCAAAATAAATGCAGGATGTTTCTAGTGCAGATGATCTCCTATACATACTGGGTGAATGAGGTCAGGAAGAAGTGGAATATCCAGGAGAAATGAAAAGCCTATGCCTGCCTAAAGACACTGACACAATCACCTTTCATCTACCAGGATATTTTAAGTACCTTGCAGTAACCTTCTCAGTAAATACCACTCAGATCTTCCAGTTGGTATTTTATATCACAGGTTGGTCCTTTGGATACAAATAGAGAGTAATTCCTTGGGATTGATTGTACAGGTCTTTCTTGTGCAAGTCGTTCTTCCTCATGTGAATATTTCCTTAAAGCTCAGTATGGCTATTGACTGAGCAAGTATAAAAGGTAGCATAAGTGAAGTCATTAAAAAAATTGCTGGTAAGTCACCGACTGTTCCCGATTTTTTTGCATAACCCCTGCTCATGTCCATACACAGAAGGGTAAAATAGTGGCCTCTGGGGTTCTGTGGCATGAGGTTTTCTCTTCTTTAAATTTATGTGAGAGTCGACGGGGCTGAAAGTGTTTGCTGTTAATTGTTTGTCTCGCTGCATGGCTCATTTATCCTTGCTTTATTTTGTTGATTTCTTTTTTCTTGGGGTTGGGTTTCTGTAGGTTTTTGGTTGGTTTGGGTGTTTTTTTTTTTGGCTCTGCATTACTCACTGTAACACAAGTATTCCTCCTTTGTGAGAAGCACGCTAATTTATCAGCTAACTAGCGGATTGCGGATTACAGAAGGTATAATTATCCCAAGCCTGGCTGGAAATCGTGAGGAGTTTGTGTGCTGCATTGAGTAACTAATCCCCCAGGTGAAAAAAATTCCTTTGGGAGAAAAAAAACACCCAACAAACCAAAACAGCATGAAAGAGGAGATCCAGGCCTTGATTTAGCTAGCGGATGCGTTACAGCTAAGCTTTCTACAATGACTTGTCAAGAGAGGACACACCTATTATAAGTTAGGGACCTGATTCTTGTTTTCTGTAAGTGTGATTTATATATCATTCAGACTCCTTCTCGTGCCTATTTAGACTTTGTCCAGCAGCTTCAGAGTGGCTGAGTACAAATTAGCAGAGTCATTATGCCTGACTTCGGAACAGAGCTGGGTGCCTTGTAGGACATTTCAGTCTTCCTTTGCAAGATCTGATAAGCTTCCTGCTGGATAGTCACACAGTGCCCATTCTGGGGTGAATCCTGATTAAGGGTACGCTAAGGGTGCTTTTTGGGGTTGAAGGTCACATTATATATGCTCAGAGGACTTCAGGAGAGCTTTCAGACTGTTGATTGTAGTGCAAAGAGGATCTATCAGACATAAAAAACATGTCTGACAACAGCTGAATGTTTGCACTGCACTGAGGACATTAAAGTCTCCAGAAATACTTTTTCTCATGTTTACGTCCTTTGTTATGTTTTATGACCAAACTGCTTTCCTTGTGTGTGCCCTCTTCTCGGTTTAGGTTCACAGGTTCTGTGATATCCTGATTTTGTTAAAGTTTATCCCTACAAAAGCTTCTATTCCATGGGCTTTCCCACCTAAGCCAAGGATGAAGATGACAGAAAACTAAAGAGTGTCTTTTAAAATGGCCTTTTTACTATTTTAATTCCCACAAAGTTTTGTATTGTGAATACTATACCTCAGAACATGATAACATTCACTGAAGATACGTGGTGTTTTCTAGCTGATGTGTGGGTCAGACTTCTGTTTGACCTCTGTTTTCCACTTACTTGGGGGGAAAATCCTCTTATGAGCCTCCATCTGAATGTACTACCCAAAATGTTATAGTTTGCATTGTCACTCTCAATACTTCAAAGACAAATGGCTACTGAAGGTAAGTTATGGTAAAGCACAGAGGGTGGTCACGGGTAATAAATACGTATCTTCATCTCACCATCGTTTCTGGCCAGGACACCTTTTACCACTCTCTGCTTTTAAGGTGAAGTTACTTTTTGTGCCAAACGATAAAGTCAGTCAATGTGACTGTAAGACAAAGAGATTACATTTGATCCTAGTCATTCATATTTAATAATTAAAGTGTTTTAATGTCCTGGAAGATAAGTGAATGTATTGTTTTTTCAATAGATATTATATCAAGGAACACGGTAGACTGTCAGGAGTTAATTGATTTGGTTTTAAGAGCCTGCGTTTGCTCACTGCTGAGTTGGTCATTAAAAGATTATTTACCTTCTTTACCTTTCTTATATGATTTATCATGTATCCCATGATTCAGCATTTTTGGTCAGTCTAAGTATTACAAGATTAAAGTTACCATCTGATCTGTCTTTCTCCAGAGGTGTTTAATACCTCACTTACTTATGGATTCGCTCCAACCCTGAGGTCTTATCTGTGGTGTGCTGAAAGGTCTTGCTCTAAACTTACTAAAAGAACTTACTAGAAACTGCTATGGGAGTCAAATGAGTAAAATGTCCTTTGAACCACCCTTTTTGTTATTGACACTTAATCCTTAGTAAATCAGATGCTTCAATTTGGGAAGCAAAGCCAGGGCCAAGGTGCAAGTCATCATGTTCAGGTAGTCTATTTCTGGCTTCAAGCACTGGCTCCAGGGAATATCCCACTTCACTGTAGGAACGGAGGGAAGGGATCTTTCCTTCCTGGAGCTGTGAGAAGTGGCTTCACTGGCTCTGGTTTTCTGGGTATACTAAGGAAAATTAAAAAGGATTCATGATGAGTTTTGTTAAAGGAGGAAAAAAGTCAGGGATAATTATTTTAAAAATTGGGTAAACCCATTCTCAGTATTTGGAAAATGAGATCTAACTGGCAGTGTTCTGGAAAGCAAAGTTATAACCTGGGGACCAGAGTGTGCCTGAGCTCCTGCACAGAGAATCGTGCCGGGATGGGGAGTATGGAGGATAGAATATAGGAGACAGGTAGTGAATTACTAGCACTTACAACCTGCATGAGAGCAGCCTTGCTTAGCCATAATGGATGGGAGCATTATTCCACTTTACCCCAGCCCCCTGTGTCCTTCTTAAGTTGGGAGAGCAATTTAACTGTACGACGACTGCTTTCTTTACCTCTGCTCATGTCCTTTTTTTTAATATCTATTGCCATAAATTGAGTGTAGACCGGCATCAATTGCATATACCTCTTAAAATATGTACCCTGGTATTTCTGGTTGGGGATGGTAACGTTTTCTGCGTGACGGCATGGCCCTCGGTAACGTCAGCGGCATCTTGCGAGCTGGAGTTTCAGCTGCGACATGTCACTTGAGCTGAGTCATGCCAGAGTGGACAGACCTTGGTCTGTGGACAGACCAAGGGTCTTGTGCCTTTTTCCCTTCACCCCAGGAGACAGATAGTGCGTCCTAAAAACCGCTGCATTTCCGCGCCGTGTTTTCCTGAGCAGCTGCCAGCGCCTTTTCTCCTCTCCCACGGGATACAGGGAAACCATCAGATGTCAGGGAGTTACACTAATAAATTAGAGGCTGTAAAGACTTGGGGTTGTTTAGTTTGAGGAAGAGGAGGCTGAGGGGAGACCTCATCCCTCTCTACAACTGCTTGAATGGGCATTGTAGAGAGGTTGGTGCTGGTCTCTTCTCACAGGCAATGAGTGATAGGACAAGAGGGAATGGCTGCAAGCTGCAGCAGGGTAGGGTTAGGCTGGACATTAGGAAAAAGTTTTTCACAGAGAGAGTGGTCAGTCAGTGGAATCAGCTGCCCAGGGAGGGGGTGGAGTCCCCATCCCTGACTGTGTTTAAGAGTAGATTAGATGTGGTGTTGAGGGATCTGGTGTAGGGGAGAACTTGTAGAGTAGGGCTGATGGTTGGACTTGATCTCAAGGGTCTCTTCCAACCTAAATCATAGAATCATATAATCATATAATCATAGAATCATTTAGGATGGAAATTATACTATGATTCTATGATTCTAAGGCAATGTTCTTTTATCCAGACCGAATCTGTCAGAAGCCAAGGGCTGCACTTACCGTCTGGATGAGGAGGCTGTGACTTGCTTTTGTAAAGCTGAGAGCAAAACAAATCTGTACAGTAACCTGCAAACTGGCCTTTCTGTTTGGGTCCCCGATGGTTGCTGCAAGATGTCTCAGAGCAGAAAAATATGGCTCCCAAGGGAGCAGGAAGCCAAAGAGATTTCTGCACGTTGCTTATTTCAGAATTCAAAAAAAAACAACCACCAGCCAAAACCCAAACCCAACCCCATGGTATTTATCATGACATATGGCAGGCTCTTGAGTTTTCTATTTGATGGAGGTAATGTGAATATTAGAGGTGTAGCACTGAGCCCCAGCTCCTTTGAGGGAATAACAGCTGAATGTTTGCACCCAACTTGAGGACTTGAGGATCTTGAACTTCGAACTTGAGGATCAAAAAAGTATCCCAGTAGAGTCTTTTTAATGAAGCCCTCTCTCTGCCCACCCCTTGGTAACTCTCATTTTGGGGAGGCATGAGATAAGGCCAGGTTTTTCAGGTGGGATAAATAAGTGTGTTTACATTGAAATGTATTTGAGTTTCACTGGTTGGGACCTGGACAAGAGCCCTACATTTGAAGTTATAGAATCATAGAATCATAG
>VZTM01000201.1:478581-527684 GCA_013400555.1 Jacana jacana | reverse complement strand
GAGGGAACTGCTGCTGAGAGTGGGCCATGAAGCCCCTGGCTCATGGTGGGGATCAGGGCCACACGGGTCCTGCCATAACCTCCTTGTCCTCCATGGGCCCTCTCCTCACTGTTCCCAGGAGAGGAGTCCCCAGCAGCTCTGTGAGCCCCAGTGTAAAGGCACCATGACCAGCCTGGAGCCTCAGCAGGTGCTCCGAGCGCTCCCCAGGCTTGTGTTGCAAAAACCTGTTCCTCTCACTCCCAGTTTAGGAAGGGCTCATGTGCCAGCAGTAGTAGTATGTTTTTTTAACCAGGGAATTCTATTCATGTTGTAAGGTCCCGAGGCAGAGAGGCCAGTGGAGCAGAGGCAGGGAGGGAGATATTTTTTTTTCCCCTTGCAAATTAAATATAGGCACGAGACAAGCCCCGTTTCTGCCCATACAAGGAGAGGAGTGGGTCAGCATCGACAGCCACGCTCAGCACTTTTTCAGGAACCTGAGTTGCAAGCAGGTTTTTGGTCTGATTGTTTGCCCCCTTCTTAATTTCTCTGAATGCTGGAAGGCCATTTCTGAAGCATTTTGTTTTCCTCCTCTTTTATCAGTAGTTCATCCTGTTTGTTACAACTACACCCTCCCAGCAAGCTCCCACTAACCTTTCCCCAGGGTCAGCAAAGAGGAGAAGGACCTTTCATAAGCAGTAGCACTTCCTTTAAGAGAGCCACAGCTCCGAGCCCAGTGACAGTGCCCTGTGACACCCCCTCCCATCCCCAGGAACACATCCCAGCCATACCTGCCTGACACCAGAGGCTGAGCCCAACAGAGAGAGGAGCACCACACTGGCTGGGGAAAGGTTATAGGGAACCAGGCTCTCCTACCAGGGGCTTTTTTAAGCTTGTCAGTGAGGATCGCCATCAGCTGTGATGAGCATGGGGGGCAGCAGGCAAGGGGCCAGGCTGAGCATGGCAGGGCAGGGACAGAGAAAAGGACAGGGACAGGGCAACACTTCAGCTGAGAGATGAAGGGGATGTTTCTGCAGGTGGTTAGCTCTCCAAGGCCATGTATTATCCAGGAAACAGGATGTGTTTATGCAGGACACAGGGAGATCTGGAGCCTAAAATGCACATTGGGAAGCAAGTCCGTGGGAAAAGCAGTTCTTGGGGACCTGCCACCCCCCACCAGCCCTCTCCTCCAGCCCCTGCAGAGGCTGCACCACCCTGGGCTGTAGAACCCAAACCCACTCTGCCAGCACCCGTGGGCCCATGCCAGTGCAGATCTCCCACCCCAGCAGCTGTCACGGTGCCTCTCCTCCATCAATGGGGTCTTGTGAGGAGCCAACGGGAAGTTTCTCTTGAGAAAAAGCCATTCTGGCCCCACTCGTCCCCCTGTTCACGCTGGGGAGCTGCTCAGAGATCAGCTGCTAAACCCAGCCCTTTCTGTCCCTGCTGGCAGGAAACACTATTGTTTCTGGTTTCACGTGGAAAGGGCAGTTCTTGGCCCCAGCTGCTGCCTGCGTGTTCCTTTCCCACCCAAAATAACCTCTCCTGCCGCAGCCACCGCACTGCAGAGCCCCTCCCCGCTCCCACCCACACCTCCAAGAGTGGGGTCACAACCGCCACATGGTCCTGGAACCCCCTGGCTCCTCCCAAATGCCAGCGAGGCCAGTGTTCAGCTTGGGGACCATGAAGGACGGGCCCCAACCCAAAGACAGAGGTGGTGGCTTTTGCCTAATTTCTTCTTTTTCTGCAGAAACAGGTTCCCAGCGGGACACTCAGCACAGACACCTCACCAAGCACCCGACACGGTGCCCAATGATGGTCTGTTCTCTCTGCAAAGAGCATTTGGCATCAAAACCAGGATTTTCCAGGGCGTTGGCGCTGCCGAATTCGGTGTGACCTGGGCTTCAAACAGCCACTAGGGCATTGCAAGCCAATGTAGCTGGGTCTCAACGTTCTTAAGAGGGAGGAACAAAAATAAATTAATAAATATCCTTTAAGAGGCATTCAAATAATAACGAATATCAGCCAAGCCAGACACCCTACCTAATTTAGTCTCCCGAGCAGGAGCTGCTAATAGATCAGGGTAGGATTTGTGAATTACCATTTCTCTTCTCCAGGGACTTTTCCTGAAATTATAATGGCTTTTTTTCCTTTTTCTTTTTTTTTTTTTATCATGAAACTGCCATGAAATAGTTCCTCATTATTAAGTATGAAACCTACCTAATTAGCACGATGACAGTCTTTAATGAGGCCCTGGCTGCGTTCTGCATCGCTGATGGGGATGGTTAATACCAAACACAGGACAGTAATTACAGAAGCACGTTCCCCCACGAACCCTCTCCGTGGAAGGCAGCAAAGGCGGATGAAGAAGGGGCATCCAGATTTATTAGACATCTCTGCTCCTGGGGTACGTTAATCCTGGATGGGATCAAACACAGTGGAGTTCATTTGACGCTGATCATATGCAAACACCAGGGGATTAATAACCCGGCACGAGGGGAGCGGTTCTTCCCTGAGCACCTGGAATCTGTGGCGGAGGGGAGGAGGTGGCTCTGTCTGTGTGGAATGTCCCCTGCAGAGCCTGGAGCTGGGCCGGAGGCAAGGGTGGCTCGGGCGAGGGAGGTGTTGTTTGCTGCTGGGCTTTGCAGCTTTCCTGTTCCCCTGCTCAGCCCTGCAGCACCACGTCTGCCAGCCCCGGGGGATCCAGCACCACTAGAATGGGTGGGTGCTGGATCTGGCCCATTCGGCTTAATGTATAGAGGGGATTTTGCTCTTGACATTAATAGAGTGCTCTGACAGGAGCTGCTCCTCACGCTGCTGCCCTGGGCTTCCCCTTCCCCATCCCCTTCCCCACCGACACCCCCAGCCAGATGGTCTCCAGAAGGCTCTCCAATGTGCCTGTAATTAAATGTGCCTTTATTTTCAAAGCCATTTCACAGCTTATTCTTCTGACAGTGGGATGGGGCTTCTTAAGCTAATGCTGACCAAGAGGAAAGGAAAATACAAGCTGTCTGCTGCCTGCCTTGTTTTCCTTTCCCTCTGACTCAGGTTCTCTCTCCTCTTTACCCACCGCAGCTGAGGAGCCCACGTCCTGCAAATCTCTGCTGCTGCTGAAGCCTCCCCAGAGCCAGCGCTCCCCTTCCCTAAGGGTACTGGGCTCTGTCCCCGTTAACCATCCGTGCTGATGTGCCTAACGAACCTGAAAGCCTTTCTGACTGGGGACTGAGCAAATTTAACAATTTCCCCTCAATTCCCTGTTCCTTGCTGAACTAAGACCCATTTTATTCCGAGCCCAGCAGTGTTTTATTCACTGCAGCACATTCCCCGTCACCTTCATTCTATTATTAATCAGCAGCAGAATCGCTTCTGCTTCTTTAAGCAGCGTTTCCAAAAATTGGGCCACACTCCTTTAGTCATAGTCATAGAGGATATAGAATATTAGTTATAGAACAGAAGTTACAGTCATAGAATATCTGGAGTTGGAAAGTTCCCATAGGGATCATTGAGTCCAACTCCCTGCTCCTCACAGGACCACCTAAAACCGAACCAGAGCGTCCTTGGCTCTGCAGAAAGAGGCTGTATTTTCTTTATCTTTGCTTTTGATCAAGTTCATTTGTATCCACGTGGCATTTCTAATGAAGCAGTCGTACCCCCTTCCAGCTGGCAGGTGGCTTTAAAACCCGTGTGCTGGCTTTAAAGCATAAATAAGCTCCAGTTTTCTGCAGCACTTTGCCTCGGCTGAGGTTGGGCTGTGGCCACGCTGGGGGAGCCCTTGCAGCCCCTCAGCTCTGCCCCAGCCCCATTGGAGCTGATCCCCTCAGCCCCTCACTCACCTTCTTGCACCCGGGGGGTCAGTCCTGGCCCACTCCAGTGGCTTCTCATCTGCACCGGTTTGAGGAGCGTTTCCTGCAACAGGGGTATCGAGCAAAGCCTTGGGCAGGCTCAGGTTTCTTGGCTTTTGCTGAACAGGAAAGCCAAAGGGGGAAAATCAATATCCCAGGAAGAAGAATCGCCCTATCCTGTGTTGGTCCTCACCTTGGGCCAGCTGGAGGTGAATTTGGGAGGCTCTTCCCAACATGCTATAAATGCAGGATTAACTCCCCTTCAGCCAGCAGGACACAGGCTCCAGGGTGCAGAGGGGAGGCAGAGGAGTCCCTGTCCACCCTCACCCTGTTCTTTGCACCAAAACCTGCCCTGGCCCTGCCACTGGGGCTGGATGCAGTGTGGGAGCAGAGGGAGAGCAGTTTCAGGGAGACTCTGGTCACCAGTGTCACCTCCTTCTGCAGTTGGCATACGGTCCCTGGTCCCTGAGGCAGAGGAGCCACCCTGGCAGGAGTAGAGCAAGTGCTGGAGAGACCCTTCAGTTATCCCAAGGAGGCAAAGGCAGGTTGCTGTCAGCAAAAGCACTGAAGAATAAAGCAACTACCTCGTTGCACCAGTGCACAGAGGGGATTCACACTGGTTTACCCAGCTCTGGTGGTGGTCCTGGGGGACTCAGGGGGTCCCACTGCTCAGACAACCACGGGGGACATCTGCTCCCTCATTAACAGACCAAGCTGGCAATTCAGGCTGGACTTTCCCAGAGGGCTTCGCTGCATTCGCGACACGGGGCTGGAGTTAGCAATGTGACATTTCGAACCTAGAGATAACGAACGTGACATCCTGTCAGGTTTAATTAGTCCCTTTGCTCTGTGGTGACAGCCGCTGCGGAGGCAGAGCCGGGCTGAAGGCGGCACAACAGAGGGCTGTGTCACCTCCCGGGGCTCCGCAGGCAGAGGGGAGCTCCGGCAGGAGACGCTGGGACCGAGAGAAGCAGTTGCCCAACAAGGTGGTTGCTTTATTCTTAAATGCTTTTGCTGACAGCAACCTGCCTTTGCCTCCTTGGGATAACTGAAGGGTCTCTCCAGGCCCCCACATCATATTTTCTGCCCTCTGTTGTCTGTTACAATCTTTTGGGGCTGAACAAGTTCCTCAGAGGCCCGACAGGGTGTCTCCAGGGAGGAGGAACATTGCAGAACCTCTTTCACCCCTGCTCCAGACAGAAGGCATTGCAGCACCACGTCCTTCCTGATGGGCAGCGTGGAATGAGGTCCTGGATAACTTGGCACCTTGGTCACCACATTGGCAGCAGTGTGGGCAGTGGCTGGGGTGGGCAGCGGTGTGACATGGCAAGGAACAAGCTCCCCAAGCAAGTCCATGAGCCCAGAGACTCTGCCAACTGCCCCCAGCCCAAGAGCTCTCCTGTCAGCTGGGAAAAGTGTCCTGGGGACCCGGGGGACCTGGTCTCTCCCTTCACCCCTGTGAGGGCAAAAGGAGCAGCTCAAGCCCTGGGAGTCACCACTGCCGATGTCCTGGCAGTGCCCAGTGTGTTCCCTTCCCCAGGGATCACACAACCCCCCCACGGCTCTGAGGGTGCTGTGGGTCCCCTTCTGGGATCACTCGGCTGCAGCTCTCCCAGCTGAGCAGCCCAGACCTTCCCCCTCCTCCTCTGTTCGTTCTGTTCCAGACCAATTACTGAGAGTTTGCACCCAAAGGCCACCAGCCAGGTGTTTCTGCAGGCTCTGCCTGTGCTGGGGGTAATTGTGGGGAAACGAGTCGTGCTGGGGTTTGTACTGAGTTCCCAGCTCCCTGAACTGAGCTCTGCTCTCAAAAGGAGAGATCAGGTTCTCTGGATTCCAAAGAATTCAAGAGGGGATCTTTCTAGTTACTGCTCACCTGGCTTTCAAACCATCCCTGACGTTAGCAGTGCTGTCAGCCAGAGCAGCTGAGTTTTACACACACTATCTCTGTGATTTGCCTCTGGGAGGTGTCCCCTGACAGGAATGGGAACAAACACTCTTCTCGCAGCTACAGAGTCTGGGGGAATTCACTGGAGATGAGCTGTATCGCCAGAAGAACTGGAGCAAAAGTCCTCCTTCTGCAGAGGTTTTTATGGCACCTCTAAATCACTCGACAATGGACAGGATAAGATGCTCTTACCCCGTCTGTAAAACAGCAAAACACCCGGTGGGTGATTCCTCCTCCCTCCTTTCCCTCTGCTCTGGCCTCCCTGTGCCCAGCCCTGGGGCAGGAGTGGCCCTAGGGCCACCAGCATCCCACCCAGGGAAGGGGACACCTCTGCCACTGCATGGCAAGGGCTCAGCGAGGCTCATGCCCTTTATGGGCAGGTTTAAATCTCTTCTGGAACAGCCCGTCACTCCTGCAGCATGTCAGAGGTACGGTTCCTCCTCTCCCCACCGGAGGGGATTCTGTTCCCAGTGGGGGTTCAGGTTTTTTTTGCCATAATATGATTTAATGTGACAAGTGTAATTAGATGTGACACATCTTTGCAGCAATTCACTACCTTGGAAAATCACAAACAAGCTTAAAATAAAGCAGAAAGCGTAGACTCCCAGCTCTCCGGACATCACAGCTGGAAAAAATAAGCACCAAGTTAAGGACTTTTTGTCACTTCCTTTGGGAAACAGCAAAGTCATGAACATGATACTATAAATTAATTATTTAGATCCCAGCCCTGCAATGAGAGCCATCTGGCCAGATGCCTTTACCCTTCCCAGAGCCCCCTCGGAGTTAATAACACTCCGTGCTGAAGGAGCCATCCACGTGTAGCTCTTAATGGACTGAGGCTTCAGCCCTTGCCCCAAAACAGGCAGAAATAGAAGAAGAATGACTCCTAGCACTTGGGCTCCTGAGCCATTTAGTTTCCTCCAGAGTGAAGACAACACCTTCAACCCCCAGTACAGGTTTGTAGACCGAGCCCTTCAGACCCCGCTGCTGACCCGTGTCCTCCACCTAACAGAGATGGAGGCTGAGGGGGAAAATAAACCTCCTGTGTCTGGAAGAAGCTCCAGAGGGAGCCAGCAGAGGCTTTGGAGATCCTGGAATAACCCCAGCCTTGGTGAGAGTGGAGCGTGCGGAGCAGCACGGCCGGGGACACGCCGGGGAGCCCTCCCCGCCTCCCCCCGGGGAAGAGACAAGGGGGAAAGAGTTAAAAAGCTGTCTCCAGGCAGGAGAACAAAAACGCTATTGCACTCATCCTGCTTGCTATGCTCATCTAATTGCATGATTTAACAGGATAGCCTCTCATTGATTTTAATTACTCACATAATTTGGGAAGTAATTCGCAGTACATCCCTGCAGGGTGCATGAGTCTGACTTGGAACAATGTGCTGGAGTCTTCCTCCCGACATGAAAGGAGAAGATGGGGAGGTTGAGCCTCAGCCCAGGGAGCGGGGAGGGGATGTGACCACGGTGGCTCCTTCCCTTGGGGAAGGCTTTGGCAGGGGGTGGGCAGGTCTGTCCCCCAGCAGCAGTGGGGCTGGGATGGCCCTGCAGTACAGGATTATTACATGGCTATTGAGGACCCCCATTTCTGGACCCCCAACTGAACAGCCCCCCCCGGCCCCACTGGGGTTTCCAGGACTCCCCGTCCCGCGGGAGGGGGCAACGCCGCAGCCCCGTCCCCCAGCTGCCGCCTGAACGCCATTCAAGAAGCTCCTCGTCCCCCCACTGTCCCCCCTGGCGGAGCAGCTGTGGATTAATTGGCCCTTTGATACGGGTGGGTTTGTGCCAGGGACGAGCTGCTCCTGTCTCACTGAGAGGGGGGGACACGCTTGTCCCTTCCAGAGCCCCCAGACAGCTCTCCCTCCAACCACCCCCGGAGCAAAGAGCCGCCCTCCGTCCGTCCCCCCCCCAGGACAGTTAATCAAAGGGTCCCTGTCACTTGTGCCCATGACAAATGCCTTTAACCCCATCCCTCCTGCAATTGCAATCATTCTTTTGGCCAGGGTTGCACCCGGTTTATCAGAATCGGGTTGTGTGTCCCCCCCCAGCACACACGGGGGTGGTTTCTTCACCGTCTTTTGTAAGTTCCCGACTTAATTAGGATGCGAACAATCCCAGAGGAATGTTTAATTAATATTATAAAGCAACAATGGGATGATTAAGCAAGTCTGGGCAGCTGCTATTTATACACAGGGCATGTGGCACTTGTTGGGGGTGAGCATGTCAAGGAAAAATCATTCCATGGCCCTCTCTGTACAATTTTATTGCTTGTTTTAATTGTCTGGTTCAGTCCTTTTCTCCTCTTTGTGCTCGCTCAGGCAGAGCGAGAGAAACAGAGATTCAGCTCAGAGTCTCTTGTTCAGGATAATTACAGAGGGAAAGCTTTCAGCCGAGGAGGCTCTCGCCCACCCCTTCTCCTTCTTCCCCAGCCACGAGCTCTCCAGAAACAACCCACCAGAAGCTTCGGGCAACGAACGGCCTAAAACTCATCCAGGAATAGCATCAGGGAGGCCTCTTCAAGCAGAAAAATACCCCAGAAGACAGAGGGAGGCCTCCAGGCTGAGAGAAGCAGAGGGGCTTTGCCAGGAGCAGCATTTGGCCACTCGGGTCCCCCCAGGCCAAGGGACGGGGCACGTCCTGGGCTGCAGCGTCGGGGTGTCCCCAGCAGTCACCTGCAACACCTCCCACCCCCAGAATTAAATCTACTCCTCAGATGGTTAAGGGGTGCTCTCATTGCACAGTGGCTTCACAGCACTGTTTTTTAGGGCATTTGCTATTTAGAAAGTATTTCTTCTTCGCTTCTCAGAAGCCTGTGTGCATCCTGAAGTAATTGTATTTGCCTGGGGTTGAACTCTTTTTGCAGCTTCTAAAAATAAACACTTGTTTTCTTCTACTTCCCATAGAGCCATCTCCACTGAAAGCCACAACCAAACACGTTCATGCAATATTAAAGGAAGTGGGAAATCCAGCAGAAGTGCAGTGAGGTGGCTCCAGCACAGCCCTGATCCTGTTTGGAGCACACAGCTCCCAGAATGCACATTTTCCAGGGGCAGACACCTAACTTCCAAAGGCAGGGAATGCAGCTGGTCCCGGGCCCCAGCTCCATGGGGGTGTTTGGGCACGCTGTGCCTCCCTTGCTGATGCTGAGCCCGGGCTGCTCCATCCCAGGAGCCCCAGGAGATTGGTGGGGACCAGCCCTGCATCCAGCGCCCCAGCATGGGATGCAGTGGGGCTTTGGGGCTGGGCACCCCAGCACAGCCCCTAGGGAAATCCCTCCCCAGCCTTTCCCCCTGGAAAAGCTGCTCCTGGCACCTCCAGGAGCTTGGTCCCAGTGCTGGCTGGCAGGGGAGGAGACACCAAGGAGCCTTTTCCCTCCTTCCCAAGGGCAGTGGCTTTGCCTCTGGCTGCTCTGATTCATCCTCCCATGTCTTATTCACCACCTCACACTTATTCAATTATTACTTCAGTCCTGGCCCCACTCTGGGAAGCTTATCTCACAACAAATCCTTCTCGGTCAAGCCCTAAACACCAATTGTTTCAGAAGGAGAGGGCCAAAAGCTGCCTGTGGGCTGCTAATCAGTCTCTGCACCAGGTATTGAATAAAGGGGAACACCCAGAGCTGAGAAGTGCAGCAAATCCAGGTCCTGTTCCTGCAAAAACTGCTGTGAAATCGGCCAAGGGGCAACCCAGCAGTGACAGGGTCACGTAGGGATCTTTAACACACCACTATTACAGCGTGACTCGGGTGCAAGGAGCTCGAGCAGCCCTGCAGTGAGCCACGGGCCAGCGGCTGCGGCCAACGGGCACCTCTATCCTCCCCGTGCACCAGGGGCCTGAAGGCATTTTCATGTCAGACCCAAACCAATGCTTTTAGACCCAAAATTTCACTCCAAGGCCAGCAGAAGACGTGTTAGTGCCTGCTGAGTCACAGCCTGTGACGGACTGACAGGAGAAACGAGTCTCTCCCGGTGCAGAATGGATGCTTTCTCCTGTCTCTGTTGCAACTCCTCTCTGTTTCCAGCAGGATTTCATAAAACAAGAGGCTTCTCTTTGCCATCTTGGGTTTCTTGCCAAATTCTGGCACTTCTGCACTAGAGGGTAGGGAGTTGGATGCTCGAGGTGATGTTACACAGAGAAACCCGAGGGTACGTGAGCGCTGGCGTTGCTGCGTGAACGGGAAGATGCTCCAGCTCAGTGTCTTTGCTGTGACACCCCAGGGCTGGTCCCAGTGCAGGTTCTGCTGCCGCTTTGTCACAGCCCAGGCTCTGCCCTTCGCTCTTGGATCACGCTGTGCCTTTCCCTTCTTCCCCCACCTCGGCTGGGACTGGTGTGTGAAAGCCAGAGCTGGGTCTCCCTGGTTTCAAACATCATTTATCACACAGCATCATGCCTCCCGTGTGGTCATATCTAATAGCACAAACTGCTTCAAATCAAGGGAGTTTGATTTTGGGCTGGCAGAAAAGGCCCTGAGGGTGCTGGTCGATGGGCGTCTGAACATGAGCCCAGGTGGCCAGGTGGCCAAGAAGGCCAAGGGCATCCTGGCTTGCATAAAGAATAGTGTGACCAGCAGAAGCAGGGAGGTGATTGTCCCTTAATTAAGAGTAGATTGGATGTGGTGTTGAGGGCTCTGGTGTAGGGGAGAACTTGTAGAGTAGGGTTGATGGTTGGACTTGATGATCCCAAGGGTCTCTTCCAACCTAAATGATTCTATGATTCTGTGACTTCTCCTCTGAATTTAAGCCACGCTGATGCAGCAGCTCGATGCTCCTAAATGAAAACCGGGTGTCAGAGGCTGGATGTCTGCAGCCCTCAAAGGTTATATCCACACACCGGCCATGGGGAAGGACCAAGGCACCTCAAGTCAGTTTGTCTGGTGGTCTGCACGAATGTAGGGGTGGGGGGAAAGGGTTGCCTCCCGCTTGCTTCCACTCAGCTCCACCATAATCCACGCAAAATGGGTTGGAAGAAACTTGATTTAGATTTAAAACACTTAGGGGGAGGGGGGGGAGACAAAATAAAACCCTCCTCTTAACTTCCAGTGTGTGGAGGAGCTTGGCTGGAGGGGGCTGTTGCTCTCTGTGGGGTCGCTCTGAAGGACGCCGGGAGGTTTCTCCAGTTTCTTGGCTCCATGGAAATGAGTCCCAGGAGTGAGTGAAGGTGGTCCCTGGGCACAGCACAAGGTGGTCGTCACCCACAGGCCGCCTAGACCAGCTCCATAAATGCCCCAGTGTTTCAGCCCGTGGAGGCATGCTCGGCCCCATCAATTTGTCCTTTGTTGCTGGCTCTGGGGCCGTGACAGCGCAGAGCAGATGCTGGTGGCGCTGCCGCCCAGCCCGTGGGCACGGGAGCACTGCCAGCGCCCAGAGCATCCTCCTGCTGCCACACAACGGGCTCCTTATTCACCCCCGGGGCCACCGTGACCTACCAGCAAGGGGGGTGGGGGGGTGGGGGGTGGATTTTGGCCTTAAACACTGGTTCCACCCAAAGAAAATGCCAGGGATGCTTGAACTCAGGCTTCTGGCAGGGGCTGCGAGAGCGGCTGCACCAGGGCCGGCGCTATGGAGGAGATGGGTTTGTCTGAGTGATTCCTCAGTCCCAAAAGGGCTGGGGGGATCGGGATTTGGCCAAGAGCTGGTGTGGCAGAGCCAGCAGGACGGGCACCTCAACTCCAGCTCTGTCAGTGAGGTGTCCAAAATCTGTGACAAAGGGTTTAATCTCCTGCTGCTGCTCCGCCCAAAGCACATCCCGCTGGAGATGGAGGGATAGAGGATGCAGGAGACTGGAGATGAGGGGGTGTCACTCACCCCTCCGGCCTCTGCTTCTGCTGACAGACACGAGGAACGAGCTGAGTTCACTTGTGTGCAAGCTGTCTGCAAAGTGAGGGAGAAAAGGCTCGTTTCAGTCCCAGGGTCATACAAAAACTGTTTCCCAACACTGGGATTAGTAAGTAACGGAGCTAAAGCCCAGAGCCCGGGAGCAGCCACGCTAGCACAGCGCTGTGCCAGGGCTACTGTGAGCTTGCAGCATGGCTAATTAGCCCTGGCTTGGCTTCTAATTGGGCTGTTTCTAGAGCTGGCTTGGGGCTCTGCACTGAGCTGCCCCAGGCTGGGAGCTCAGAGCCCTCAGCACCCGTTGGCCAAACCCTCCAGTCCCCGGCTCCGGTACCATCCTGTCTGACCCACATTGGATGGGAAAATGTGACTTAAAATAACCTTTCAGTAACACAGAAAATAGATAAAATACAGACTGAGAAGTTCAGGAACAGTGTATTTGGACAAGCCCCAGGGAATCACTCTGTGCAGGGCTCAAATCCCCCCAAGGAAGAAGAGGAGGAGGAGAACTTTGGGGACCGTAGGGGTTCATGGAAATTATAAACGTGCTCCTTTCCTCCCAGCACGATGTTACTTTGCTTGAGCAGATGCTACCAGTCCAAAGCAGAGCCCTGTGACTTCTCCTGGGCGGTTTTTGTGTCACTCCTTCCTTAGGACGCTCTTCAATAAACTCATTTTTTAACCCAATGAGCCATTAAACACCGGGTGCTTCGGGACACGCTCTGGATGGACAGACAAACGCGCAGCACCGGGGGACTGGGGCTATTGTGCTAAAATTCCCCACCGTTAACACAGACACAGACAGACAGACAGACAGACACCACCCCCCCCGCGTCGCCACCGCCCCATCCCCTCGTGTTTTCCGACACCACCATCTAGTGGCAGAGCCTCGGGAAGAGCTTCCACCTTTTCCTCCAGCTCTTAACACCGAATTTACTGCTCATTTTGCGAAGCAGGGGAGAGGGAAAGGGGGGGGGGGGGGNGGGGGGGAGTTCAGCCAGCCCCTCCTGGGCACCCACCAGCACCTCTACAAACCTCTCTCCTCCTCCCAGCTCCTCCAGCACAAGGGGGTGAGGGGAGCAGCAGCATCTCCTCGGGGACCCCCCATCCCTGGGGTGCAGTGGGCAGACCCCACTCAGACAAAAAAAAAACCACCAAAAAAGACCAGACTTGATTTCTCTAGTTAGAATCATAGAATCATTTAGGTTGGAAGAGACCCTTGGGATCATCAAGTCCAACCATCAGCCCCACTCTACAGGTTCTCCCCTACACCATATCCCCCAACACCACATCCAATCTACTCTGAAACACAGTCAGGGATGGGGACTCCACCACCTCCCTGGNAGCCAGGATGCCCTTGGCCTTCTTGGCCACCTGGGCACACTGCTGGCTCATGTTCAGCCGCCCGTTGACCAGCACCCCCAGGTCCTTTTCTGCCAGGCAGCTCCAGCCACACTTCCCCCAGCCTGTAGCCATCCATGGGGTTGGTGTGGCTCAAGTGCAGTACCTGGCACTTGGCCTCGTTGAAGGCCATGCCATTAACATTGGCCCATCTATCCAGTCTATCCCAGTCCCTCTGTAGAGCATCCCTGCCCTCAAGCAGATCAACACTCCCACCCAACTTGGTGTCATCTGCAAACTCACTGATAGTGTTTTCTATGTCCCTATCGACATCATCAATGAAGATATTAAAAAGGAAAGGCCCCAGCACTGAGCCCTGAGGAACCACTTGTGACCAGCCACCAGCTGGATTGAACTCCATTGAGCACCACCCTTTGGGATCATCCTTCCAGCCAGTGCTGGATCCAGCAGATCGTACGTTCCTTCAACCAGTTCCAGGCTGGGAAACAGCCAGACTGGGAGATGCTGCAGAGGTGGAAGGTTGCAGTGGGATGTGGAAAAGCACCCCCCCTATTCCCATAGAGCCCCAAGCTTTGCCTGCTCTCCCAGAAAAACCACCCTTGGCATTTATGAAATGAGGTCTGACGAGCTCACACACTATCCCGCAGCGAGAAAATCCAGGGTAGGCTTCTGGTGTTTAGAGAAGAGGCATCTAACAAGCAGCAGGTACATTAAAATTACTTTATTACTAAAATATTTTTACATTTAGTAAAGATAACCAACCTGCTAAGACCATGCTTCTGCTCCTCCTGAAAAAGGAAGGGCGTAGGTAGGTAGAAGACAACCAGGTAAGGGACTACGCTTGTCCTAGTAGCTTGTAAGTAGGCAGATGAGTTCACATTATTGTCAACCAAATACCTTCATCCAGTCTTGCCTGGGCTGCAGTTAGAAACTGGGATCTCCGTGTATCTCAATGGCTGCACCAGTAACACCAGTTTAGAAGTTTCTGCCCCCTGGTTTCCAACACAATGGGCCCAGGAAGGGCTGTTCACCAGCTATGGATTTCATAGAGATTTCCCATTTAAACAACCAGGACAAAGCCAGTCCTGAGTTTTTCTCCACTGTGAAGATATGTTTCTCCTCTCACTTAATGCAGAAGCCGAGTGGGAACGAGTCCTCCAGCCCCAGGGGAATCCCAGCAGCACCACAGCAGGATGGGACTGGGCCCCACAGCTCCTGGGGCAGGTCTTTCACGTGCACGTAGACAGGAGGATGGAGACGGAGCACCCATGGGTCTCTTCATATCTGCTCTTTTAAATTCTATGGAACCCACAGGCATGGGGAAAAAAAAAAAACAAAAAACCCAAAAAACCCTAAAAACAACCCCAAAAAACCAACCTAAAGGCAGCAGAAAGCCCTTCAGCTGCTTCTGCAGCCCAGGGAAGGAAAAAGACATACAGACATGGTTGTGTGGCAATTGTACTGAGACAGGACTGACTTTCCCCTCTGCAGCTCCCTGGGGAGATGCTGAGCCTGAGAAAGCCCCCCAGGGGCACTGCCAACGGGGGCTCTGCCCCCCAAGGGACACTGTCAGGGACGCCCAGGAGGCACAGGAAGAGTCAGACCTTCCTACAGCACGAAACCTGGAGAAATAATCATACAAGAGGAATTGTTTTCAGCAGAACACCACGGTGAAACAGTCAGAAGACACAAAACTCATTCAAAGTGGCTTTTCTGTACTTGAGAGCGTGGTACGATGAAATACAGCCAGCAAAGCAGGGGGGGAGTGTGAGGACGCAGCTTCAGCCCCACCACACACCAGTGGGGTTGGCTACAACAAAATACTTGGTCTACCAGAATGGAAGAAAAATTCACCAAAAAAATAAAAGTAACAAGAAAAAAAAACACATGGATAAAAAGCAAAGCCTGGAAACGGTAACAAAAACACAGAAACAAAATGAAAATGTACTAAAATTTAATCATTCATAAAAGCTGTAATTTAATCTGTGACAGTAAAACACAAGAAGCAATATTAGAGTTGGTTTAGTATATTATATATTTTTGCTTTTAAAGCCATAGAAATCAGTTATCCCAGGTTTTTTTTTTCCTATAAAAGACCCATTTCTCCAAAGCATTATGCACAAACATTTGTAATTAGAGTATAATGGCAGGATGAAAATAATGATATTCCATAACTTTTAAATATAAAATGAAGTCAATGACTCAAAAAAAAAAGTTATTTGCTGCAGTGAGTTCCAAGGGAAATTTTGGATAACACGTATCTATAGTTATAGATATCAAATATAACGCTGGAACCTTTTTAGTGCTCGATGGGGAGAAATTATGATCAAAGGGTCAATATGAAATTTTAATTAGAGTAGCATTATCTAACGTTTGAAATGCATCCATGCTCCTTTGTATAATCATATGCTAGAGTCAATTATATTTATTTTCACATCTGTTAACTGCTATTGCAAAGGAGGAGTATTATTGTCTTAGATTTCCAAGAGATATACACAGAGCAACTCCTTTTTTCCAGGGACTGTGTGCAAACCATTTTAAGATCTAAATTCTTCTCATTGTATATAAAAACAGGAGAAGCTTCTTCTGATGTGTTATTAATATTTCCATAAGGTTTTGAAGTCGGGAATGCTGGCACTTTCCATTTAGGCAACAGTTCTTCATTCCTGCAATCTAGAAAAGGTATAAAGAAGACAAAAGGTGATGGAGGGACCTGCTCATCCTGCCCACCAGACCAACAGGCTCCTGGAAGCCTCCCTGGGTCGGGGGGGACAACAGGATGCATTCCAGGGGGAAGAGCTGGTCTCCTCTGACGCTGGGGTCTGCTCCTGCCAACCTCTGAGTTCAGGGATACCGAAAAGAAAAGAGACTCTGGGAGCTGTAACTCTGAGAAGGAAGTTTGTGGTCTATCCTCCCACTGGGACACCACACTCTAAAATCCAGCTGCCTCACTTGAGGAACAGGAAAGGCCACTTGAGACCTGCTCCTCAATTGCTTTTGCTTTCCCTCAACCCTCAGCTATTCTTTTCTGGCCTTCAAAGCCAAGGGTGAGACACTCATCCATCAGCGAGGGGGTCCTCAGGAGCTGGGTTAAGGGCAGAGCTCCGTTTCTCCTACTCAGTGGCATCTGAGTCTACAGCATCAACTCCAGAGCTGGCAAAGCCACTCATTTTCAGGAATTCATCCCTGAAATCCTTCTGTGACCAGGAGATCTCACCTCCCAGTGCCCAGAGGGGCTGTGTGCCCCACACACTCCCCACTGCACAGCTCAGGTGTGCCAACACCCCCCCAGCTCCCGGCCAGCCTGGCTGGGGCTGAGAACCCATCCAGAACCCGAAGCTACAGACATGCTGGGGTTTTTTGGGAGCATGGAAGAAGGATTGTGAGCACTCAGAGTACCCTGCCAAGATACACAGGAAGATTATTTATAGCCATCTCCAACCTTGGGGGGGCTTTTTAGTTTCATTTTTGATTCGGGTTGGGTTTTTTTTTTTGGGTGGGCAGCATTTTATTTCTCTGCCACTGAAATCCATGTCCCAGCCAAACCCACTTGCCACCGTCCCCAGAGCACTGAGGACCGAGACAGCAGCTGCAAGATTAACACAAGTCACACAGATCCTGCCAAAAAAGGTAAAAAAAAGGAAGCAGAACCGAGCGGTGCTGCCCCCGAGCAGGAGGTCACAAGACAGAGAGAACCTGCAAGAGTAAAAGGGAAGTCCCTGTTCTGTCACACTCATCACCCCAAGCCAAAAGGGGAAGGGAGGGAAGCAGAAAATCCTCTGCCAGGTCAGTCAGTAGATCTGCCTTTTCTTAAAAAGTCCAACAAATGGAGAATTTTGTCTTTGGGAGCAGGTGGGAGGGTGAGGAACGGAGGGAAGAGGAGCAAGTTCTCCCTCTGCTGGGAGCAGCTCACGGTCCTGAGCTGCGGGTGGGATTCAAACCTCTTACCTGGCTCAGAGCTGCTGCACACTGGGCATCTAAAGCAGCAGGCATGATTTCTTTTTAGGCTTCTTCTTTTCCACTGGTGTTTTTCTATTTATCTGTCTGACCAGGTCATAAAAGATCTGAAAATGAAAAAGACAAACTGAAAAATCCGAGTGATAAAGCACTACCTGAGCATCAAATCAGCCAGGCTGGCAAAGCTGACACTCTTTCCGAGTTTAACTCCTTCACCTTTCTGCCTGGTCTAACATTTCAAGTTTTATTAATAAAATTCACAAGTTGAAGCAAAACATCTGCCCTGAAAGCAGATGTTTGCAGGAGGAGACGATCACAGGGGCCTCTCTCAGCTTCAGAGACGAGTTTCTTGTGAACGCTGCTGCTGTGAGTTGTTTTCCCAGCAATACTCAACCCATTTATAGCAAAATGAGCTTTGCAAAAATGCTTGGAGCCAGGTCACAGCATTGAGGAGAAATATTTAAACCTTCAGAAGGCTCCACCCTTGTCCTTGTTTACTTTTCTCCTTCCTGGAGTGGCTGACAGCTCGCAAATTCTTGTTGATTCCAAGGAAATTCAGAAAACAAAAAACCAGTTTATAAAAAAACATGCAGCAACTGGAAATTTAAGATTTTCTGGCTATTACCTAGATGAAAAAGCACCAGTGCACAGTTAAACTGTGTCAAATGAAACATAGAACCAGGGCAGTAAGTTGCTTCTCTTTGATTTCCTCAGCTTTTATGCTTTTCACGACCAGACAATATAAACTGGCAGGAAACCAGAAAATTCAGATCACAATAAAACCAGACACTGATGTTGCAGCTGATAATTATCCCTCTCCCTGACGTGAGTCTCGCTGGAGGCAGGAGAGAGGAGGGAAACACAGGGCCAGAGGATGCACAGGTTAAGGGGGACGGTCTGGAACCACTGGCACACGTTGGCCCCGGGACAGCCCCGTGCTCTGCCCTCCCTGCCCTGTTCTCAGGAGAGCCTGAAGGCACCTCTGGCTCACGAGAGGTCAGCCTCTGCCACAAAGTGTGGAAACAGAAATAAACCAGGACTTGTTACAGTGATCTGTTCCATGACTGAGCCACAGGAGTCTTGCTTACCAGCATTGTTTTACTCCAGCTCAGACCCAAACCCCCAAAAGATCCCTCCTGGCAGGAGGCTGGCTCAGCGAGGTGTATTTACCGGGTTAGATTAGTGTGTGCTGCAGCCTGGCTAATCCCAGCCACCAGAGCTGCAATTCCTGCAGCCTGGAGCTCCCTTCCCTTCCCTCCCTCCCTCCTGGGTCCATGTCCCATGAGTGGCCAAATTAACGCTGGGGCCGGTCCAAGATCCGACTGCCCCTGCTTATCACACAGCCTCCTCAACGGTCCCAGTTATCTCCTGGCACACACTGGCTACACTCAATTGGGGTCACCTTAGCTTTTGGGGTGGAAACCTGGCCCCTGTCACAGTCAGCTAATTCCCAGCAGAGAAGAAAAACTCGGTGGCTGATGCCAAGAAGAGCTCCTCCCTCGGCAGCGCTGCACGGCCTGGGGCAGCAGCAAAAGGCACACTGACCGTGGAGGAGCTTCTCCTTCACACACAGGGAATGGCTTAGACAAGAGATAGGTTGGGACACGGTGAATTAGGCCTTTAGGACTGTGATGGGACATCAGTGTCTGCCTGAGCAACCAGCCATAGCACAAGTGTGAAGAGCAAATACTTTCCAAAACAGCCAACGCTTCGTGCCGTGAGGTGTGATACACAAGGTGTAATCCCTGCTCTGAGCAGCAGCAGCAGTTCTCCTGGAAAAGTAGACTTTCCAACCAAAGTTTATCTAAGCTGAGAGCCTGCAGGTAACTGGGCTCTCTCAGGGCCCTCTGCTGCTCACGTCCTCTGCCACAGGCCACGGAAAGCGCCCCCCTGGAGAAGTTGTCCACCCTTTACAGAGAAAAAGGAGCAGATCTCCTCAAAAGAGAGGGAAAGCAAGAGTCAGACAGAATGTCACAAGCCTTTCTTAGGCTGCTATTTCTGAATCATCCCGAATCTTCTCAATTAAGAACTATATGAAGGACTCATATGAATGTGCTGGTTTAACATGGCATTCATACCGAAGCAGGAAAGAGAAAGGAAGAGCTGACAGTTACCTCATTAACGTTGATTTTAGACTTTGCAGATGATTCTAGAAAGGCACAGTTACACCACTGTCTTGCTAAGTTCTGACCCTGTTCTTTGCCGACTACACGCTCTTCCTCCAGGTCACATTTATTGCCAACCAGAATCATTGGAACCTGGAGAGGAGAGAAGCAAGAAGGAGAGATGCATCAGCAAATTCACGAGCACCATGGACTGGGGCAGACAATGCAGGCAGCGGGAAAACCAGTGACAATGAGAAGTTCAGGAGAGCCCACAGCCAGGACTGGAACTCAGACACCTGCTGGGAGAGGGTTGAATGAAGTCCACACTGTAGACACCCTTGGTTCTCTACAACAAAACACGTGGAGGACACTGTAAAACCAAACATTTCAGCACAATCTTTAAATTAGTAAAGATCTGTTTTCTGGTCTCTGCATCCAACACTGTTGTAGTAAAACCTTCAGTTCCCAATGAAATGCGCTTCAGGACGTGCATGTTCCAGCAGGCCATTGGCTGGTTTCAGACAGCAGAACGTACAGCACGTGTTTTAAGACACACAGTTCAGCCCTGTGACCCGTCTTGTTGACCTGCTGTCAAGCCACACAACAATAAATGGATGCACCTTTGAAAAGCACAGCCCTGGACATGGAATGGCAGGGACCAGTCCTCTGCAGCCCAGTATTCCCACAGCCCCGTGCACGAGACCATCTGCCTTTCTCATCTCAGTGCAACATCACAGGACCGACAGGGGTTGTGCACACACAGAAACCACGTTGTTGTCCTTTGTCCACAAAAGGCACCACCACTGTGCTTGATATTTAGATTAGAATAATGAGATTTCCAACTAGTGACAGTCTAGCAGCTCAGCTCCTGAAAGGACATCACTTCTGATAAATAATCTCAGGCAATATTACAGCAACCATTTGATATGTGTTCAAAAGATTCACCCCACAGCCACGATGCAAATCATTTCTTCAAGGCAATGATGAAAGGGCACTTTCTAAAGTGTTGGGGTGAATCACCTTCTTGCTCCTTCATGAGGAAGAAAGCGCCTTGGGGAAACCATAGTTCCTTGTGACATTTCCTACAGAAAAAGAGAGACGTGTAGGAAAAGGGCCTTGGCTGCAGTGATTGCTTGTTACTGATGTGTTTCATGAGGCTGCAGGGAAGGAGGACCCCTAGGCTTGCCCAGTCCACCCACAAGGGTCAGCAAGAAGGGACGGATCTCCTTCCCCACTGCACATCACCAGGCAGCAGTCTGTGCTCCCAAAGTGAGAAATCTGTTTGTCTCACAAAGTATCAGTGTAAGCACTGGGGAGTGTAAGCAGCAGGAGACTTGTTCTCACCACTTATGTTTAGGTATTGCATTAAAACTCTCTTGGGAAGGAAGAAATTGGGCAAAAAGGTAGACTAAAAAGAGTACTAAGACGTGTCAGAAATAAAGTCCTGATCTCTGATTTCAGAAGGATTCCTTTGCTCCTCAGGCAGCCTTTGCCACGGCTACAGCAACCAAGGTGCCACAAAGACCTTAAACAAGTAAACAAAAACCACCCAAAGCTCCCCCAAATCCTCTCTAACAACCAAACCAACCTATCCTGGGTGGCCACTCCCACACCTATGAGAGGATGAGGTCACAGCACAGTCCCAGCCGCTATCCCCCTCCCGGACTCGTCGCCGGGGCACTGTCACAGCTCTCTGGAGACAGACACACACCTGAGGGATTTCTGCACCTGAGAGCCGTGGGTTGCAGATCATTTTCAAGCTCCCTTTTACAACCTGCAGCTCATAGAGATCCGAGGGGACGATGCAGCAAAGCTCCAGGGGGTTTCACAAGGCCAGCCCATGGCAGGGCTCAGCAGGGACACGGCAGTGCCAGCATCCTGTTTGCCCTGCGCTGGGCGAGAGCAGAAAAACCTAAAGACCTGCTGATAATGGGTGTGCACCCACTCCATTTCCTGAAGCATTTCAGTCTTAGAACAGAAAAGGAGTACTTTCCAGCTGGAAATTAAATCATCATCCACTTCCTTTGGTAATTTACGACACACTGGATGTTTTTAATCTACTTCAATGTTAGTACTCGTGCTCTCTTCCCAATTCAGCTATGCTCAAGATGAACTTCTGCATTGAAAACTCCCAGCCATGCTGATTAGAAAACGACCCTGGGTTTACTTTTGAGAGGCAAGTTTTACCTTTTACCTCAGAAACCTGAATCAACAACGCTAGTAACAACTAGCTTTTGATCGGCTGGCAGTATCATACCACCGACAGGGGTTGCACACACACACAAAGCAGGTTGTTGACATTTACTGCTTCATGTAGAAGACCAGAATTAATTTAAACTTTGCTAGACACACATAATTTAATGGTTTAAGTGTTGCAGTTTTAAAAGACCCACTCTGCAATCAAATAGGGGAAGGAGCGCATTTCCTTAACTCAGCAGAACACAGCTTCAATGGTCAAAGGATTCTCAGGCTTGGATTCAACAAGTAACATCCCCCTAACACAAAATAAATAATGTGTTTTAATAATCAGATCAAATCACTTAAGTAAAGTGAAAGCAACAGGCTCTATTGTCTGATGAGCTTGACCAGCTTACGGTGCAAATTCCCCTCCCGCGACCGCAGCTGAGCGGACACCAGGCTCCTCCCCAGCCACCCAGGGACTCTGCTACCAGGGATTTTTATCCCTACCTAAACCCAAACCAGTTCTGCATAAACAGAAGTTCAGCTTGTTAAACCAAGGAGGAAGCAAAGCTGCTCAAAACCAGGCAAGGGGGACGCAGAACACTGAAGGATCCGAGAGCAAGCAGCCACCGAGGCGCCCTCGGCTCATCCCACTCGCTGTGCAAACTGCACTTTCCCGAGCAGTTATTTAAATACAATGCATGCTGCTTCCCAGGATCTGGCCTAAATTCCTGTCCCAGCCCCTTCATGGGGCCACACCATACAGGGAGCAGGGCTGGGAGCGAGAGGCGGCTGCTCCTCGGGGGCTGACACCAGCCCAGAGCAACCGCCATCAAAGGCGGCGGCGACTTCTAAGCCGTCGGAGGAAAAAGAAATGAGCAATCTTTTTCACACCCCTCAGGGCAAAGCCTTGAAGACATTTCCAACTTTTAGGTAAAAAAAAAAAAATAATAAATAATAAAAAAGGTCATTTTGGCTTCTTTGGGAGGAAGCCTGCACAGAGGAAGTTCCTGCACATCTCCACCAGCCACATGGCGACCACAGCAGAAGCCACCAGTAACTTCACCTTCATCATACACTTCCTGTGTGCTCCATCACTAAAATATTTTAAACATTTGTAAACTTAAAAAAAACCCACAAATCTACTTACATCTTCAGTGTCCTTAACCCGTAAAATCTGTTCCCGCAGGTCCTGTAAGTCGTTAAACGTGGACTGTGCTGTTATAGAATATACTAGTGCAAACCCTTGACCATTCTTCATATAGAGATCCCTCATTGCTGTAAATTGCTCCTGAAATCAAATGTTTTAAACAGTAATTAGACAGTGAGTGCAGCTCCTGCACATTTACAAAGGAATTCTTTTATTGCAAGGGAGATAAGAATATAGTACTGACAGCACACACCTGCACTTTTGCCCCTGACAGAAACCCACCAAAACATGCAAATTTAATAAAAGCATTCACACATCTCCTTCCCTGTGGCTTTTTTTTGTTTTCCCCTGCATAGAGAAAAAGTCTTCTTGAAAAAAAATGGGGAACAGACCAAGAGCAGCCATAAAAGAATATCTGCAGATGGACCGTGGTGTGCCCTACACCATAACACAAGGTGTCAAGATTTGCCTGACAGAGTTTGTAATGATCTTTCCTTTATGTTCTGCTGTGGTGTTAAGCAGGAGGCTGCCATCAGGACTCCCCAGACACCAGATCCAGACTGGCCATTCAGTTTCTCCTCTAACACACTACTGGGATAGGCCTGGGTGTCACACACTCACCATTTATTGTGAGCACGACCGCATGGGAAGGCACTGTCTGATCACTCTGAACACACACACACACACAATTACACAGTAGTCAGCTCTAGCACAAACAGGGCTTAAAGATTCAAGGCAACAGAATGCTGGACAGTCTGTACCCGATCAGAGCTGCCTTTGTCCATGTCTGGGAGAGCAATTTCACCAGAACCCTTTCTGCTTCCACACCTTCACATCGCTGTTAATAATTTTCAAAGCTTTCTAAATAAAACCAACTTTTAGGAAGTGTGTCCTCCCCCTGTGATGTGCACTCAGCCATTACAAGGTCTGTTTACACAGCAGCAGGATTTGGCAGGGCAGCACAAGCCACAGTGGGATGGCAGCTCTTTCCATCTACCCTCTTTCTTCACAAAGAAACTCCAGACCAATGAGAGAAAGAAACGATACTCACTGTCCCTGCTGTATCGAGGATTTCAAGCATACACTGTTGACAGTCTACTTCCACTTGCTGGGGGGAAAAAAACAAGGAGAGAGAAATGCAGTTAAAACTAAAGTCTAAAATGGGACAGGCAAGAGCAGCATCAGCTGGATTTTCCCTTCTGCTGCAAAGATCTGTGTGAGTAGCCAGCCACCTGCACCCCCCCCAGCGCTGAGAGGGTTAATGACACCCCCAGCCAGGGGTTTGGGTCAGCCCACTTATGCTCCAGGACTCTGCCAATTAGAAAGGCCTAATTGAGCAGCAGTATTTAGTGATGCTCACAGTTAGGCTCCCAGTTAGCACATGCTCCACTCCCTGGGAGATGTCTCAGATGCAAGGAGGGCAATTCCAGGCAAGTCAAATGAATTCACCAGCAGAACTCATACAGCATTTGATTATCACTGCCACAAGTGCTACAAAACTTTTGGGTTTATGTTTTGGTACCTTTAATTGTGGTAACATTCATGCTAATCTGTGAAACAATGGGTTACTTGACATCAGCCCAGAGCAGAAAGCAGCTCTGTTGCAGCCTCAGGGAGCCTGACCAGGACTTCTGCCCGGCAATCACAAGCCTGCATCCAAAACGCCCATATGGAATTTTGGATGCTTTCAGACCAATGCATTTGAGCTAAATGGCAAAAGAGCCATCCATCCCTCCAAAGAAAACACCACCAGGCAAAGGCTGTGCCCTCCTGCTGTGAGGAATGGTGGTGTCCTCTGCCACAGCTTTCCCAGACCAACCCCCTCCAGCAAACACCTGATATTGTGTGTGTGTGTGTGTGATCTTCACGTTTGGAAGTAATAATTGTGTGTCAAGCGACAGCAAACAGGTCTGAGTAACAGCTTGATCATCGTTCTTTTACCTTTCTGTAGGAATCTTCTATTGTTGGGTCATACTTTTCAACAAAAATTCCCTGAACAAACTGTACAGTCTGGGGAGAGAGAAAAGAAAGAAAAGAAACACCAATAAGTGAACTGAAGACAACCAGTTCCATTCACCAGGAGGCATTTTATAAGAAAGGAACACCACAAACTCCTCAGCACTGCTGGTAAAAGTCAGCAGTGGGGAGCAGTGAAAGACATTCACGTTTTCCATTTGTTAACCCTTGTTTTAAGAATCACTTTATTCAAGCAAGTTCTCCAAACTTCCTTGAAACGTCAACCGTTTGCTCTCTTGCCTGTTTGTAAAAGATGGTGGCCTCAAAAATGCCTTCACTTCAGAGCCTGTGACTTTAGAAGAATAAAAATCACCAAATATGGAAGACTTGAAGGTTAATCAGAAGAACTGGCAATCTGTACACTGTGGAAAATCCACATTTGGGTTCAAATGGTGGTAGGGTTAGAGCAGAGTCACTCCGGATGACACGCCCAGAGCACGGACATATTTCAGAGCAACACGTTAAATCTGGAGCATCTCAAAATATTCCATTTGTATGAAGCCATTAAAGGAGGAGACATCATTCATTTCAAAGAGGAAGTCTTTCTTCCCCTGTACAAGTGAATCTATTTCCCCCACTCAAAGCAAACCTACTCTGAACGTTCCCCAGCGGGCTGTCCCCTCCGTTCTGGGAAAGGTGCTTTGAACCGGCCGTCAGCGCGACAAACCACTCACAACACCTCATCCTTCTACCCTAACACTCACAGTCTTAGTTTCTATCTGCAAATGCAGCCCTGCTCTGAAAGAAAACTAACCAAACCCACGTATTCTCTTCTCAAATTGTTTTATTTCTAATAAATCACTGTTCTAACTTTTGTTATCCCAACTGGTGCCTGTGCATTCACAGGGACACCGACTATGTAGAATCATAACTATGAATACTCAGCTTCACTCATAACCTATCTTACTATGGCACATTCCTCATCTCTGAGGTACTTTACTTTTACTGATCATAGGAGGAAAAAGAGGCCCAAGGAGAAGACAGAAAACCTGTCTGTTTCCAGGCTACATGTTGATCCAAGACTTTTATAACTTTCTATCAGTGTGGGGGCTGCGGGTCCCAACTTTGGTTCCCAGTTCTACGCAGGACTGGGCACAACTGGGTGCTCTCGGCAATGCTGTCCACCCAGCAACACTCCAGAAGATCTTTACTCTCATTAGAAGCAGGGACAAAACTACTGCACAGGAAACACTTCCAAAGAAGTGGCAAAATAGCTGCACCTTCTGAACTCGGCAGGGATTTCTGCTGCCCTCTCCTCACCACCAAACACAGCCAGCACCGCGTGGGCACGGAAGAGTTAAACCAGTAAGATGGATTTGCAGTGGAACAACACCATATTGTAATGAAAGCACAGGACTGAGCAGAAACACCAGCCTCTTTGTTAGATGTTTTCATTTATACAGTTTGAAGAAAGACATTTTAAAGCGACCTCTGTATTATTTTAAATCCCACCTTGTAACCTCTCCTGTCTAGGGCCTGTAAATAAGCAGAGAATGATTGTGAAAGCGAAGTATTATTCACTCCTGGCTGCTAATTGGCACTGACTGTGTCCTGTTATAAATATAATGGATCAATGTAACACATGAATTACAAGATATGCTTACTTAGCACCTCGGCTGTCAAAAAGAATGGAACTTTTCTTTACCAGACTCTTTGCATCTCAAGCTGTAATAAGGCCAGGGCTGGATGCTGACTCAGACTTTACATCACAAATATGGAAATCCAAATGCATCAGATTTTATAACTGCTGTATTTTACCTAGAGAGTCCTTCACAATTGCAAGACACTCAGCCAAGAGGGTGCTGGTGGAAGAAGTTATACAGATTGCCAGAGTGTGCAAAAAGGATTTTACACCTACTTCTTGTAGAGAATAGGACAGGTTCTCCCAAAGAGGACATCAAATTTTATGCATAACTGAATAATCTTTCCTCCTATTCCTGGGGACTGTGCAGGTGATTTACCAAGATTAGAGCTACCTCCTTCAGCAGAATAACCAGCGGTGGAAGAAGCAGCGTCTACGGCACGAACTGCTGGTCAAGTATTATCATCTGCTGTGAAAAGGAACACGGTATAGCTCCTTGTTTCAGATCACTTTACACTTGAGCAGTTCTTCACCTTCCTTGTCAGAGTGAGCTGCTTGACTGGTTCGTGATAAACAGGTGACAAGAACCCCTCTTACAATGCTTTGCTATCGACTCCGCTATGTAAACCCCTCCTTAGGAACAACACAAGTACTTAAGGAGTGCAAAATGTCATCAGGCTGCTGATCCCTCCCACTGCACGTGCTGGGGGTGACTTCTCATTCTGCCTCCTGGTTTCAGTCCAGGCAGCTCATTCGGGTCCCACCCAGGATGGAAAACAGGCAGCCTTCAAGGTAGACAAGGCTGTGACCTCTGCTAAATCCCTGCTGGGCACGACCAGCCTTCACCCCACTGTTCTACTGCAGGTCAGGCTTTTAATCACAGAATCACAGAGTATCAGGGATTGGAAGAGACCTTGAAAGCTCATCTAGTCCAATCCCCCTGCCAGAGCAGGAACACCCAGAGCAGGTCACACAGGAACGCCTCCAGGCGGGTTTTGAATGTCTCCAGAGAAGGAGACTCCACCACCTCCCTGGGCAGCCCCTGCCAGTGTTCCCTTACCCTCACCGTGAAGAGGTTTTTCCTCATATTGAAGTGGAACCTCCTCTGTTCCAGCTTGCACCCATTGCCCCTTGTCCTATCACTGGATGTCACTGAGAGGAATAATACTTAGATACAGACTAATTCGGTCATTTACAGTATGATACCCACATGGGAAGCAGAAATGAAGTGCCAGCTACTCTAACAGCAACCATTCACCTGCTGCTTCTCCAAACATGTGACACACACACACTCACAGATACTCCAGCAGCATGACAGTGGCTCCATGGAAGTGACTCTGTGTGTTCAACGTCACACAAAGGTCCCAGTGCATTTAACCAGCGCTGCCTCCAGTAAGAGAGGCCAAATTTTGAGGTTTGTGTATTGGTTTCAAAACTGCTTCCCAAAACTCACCAAAGCGGACTTCCCCACACCTCCTGAGCCAAGGACCACCAGCTTGTACTCACGCATGGTGTGGTCTCTTCAAACAGCAACGACCTGCAGAGCAGGAAAAAAGCCAAGAGTTAAAAGCGTACCTGGACGTACACACTTGTGTCTTTTGAAAGCAGCAGCACAATCCCCTTCTCCAAATACTCCTGAGGACAGAAATCTCTTAAGAATCATAGAATCAGATAGGTTGGAAGAGACCCTTGGGATCATGGAGTCCAACCATCAGCCCCACTCTACAGGTGCTCCCCTACACCAGATCCCTCAACACCACATCCAATCTACTCTGAAACACAGTCAGGGATGGGGACTCCACCACCTCCCTGGGCAGCTGATTCCACTGACTGACCACTCTTGCTGTGAAAATTTTTTTCCTAATATCCAGCCTAACCCTACCCTGCTGCAGCTTGCAGCCATTCCCTCTTGTCCTGTCGCTCATTGCCCGTGAGAAGAGACCAGCACCAACCTCTCTACAATGCCCTTTCAAGCAGTTGTAGAGAGGGATGAGGTCTCCCCTCAGCCTCCTCTTCCTCAAACTAAACAATCCCAACTCCCTCAATCGATCCTCATAAGCCTTATTCTCCAGACCTCTCACCAGCTTCGTGTCCCTCCTCTGCACTCGCTCCAGCACCTCGATATCTCTCTTGTGCTGAGGTGCCCAGAACTGGACACAAGACTCAAGGTGTGGCCTCACCAGTGCTGAGCACAGTGGGACAACCCCCTCCCTGCTTCTGCTGGTCAGTAACAGGGTTAGTAACAGTATCCCTGTTAGTAACAGGGTTTATGGGGTTTATTTTGCCACCTGGGCACTCGAGTTCAGAAGGCTGCTCTGACATCCCCTCTTGAGCCGAGATGCCCAAAGCCAGACCTGTGAGAGGAAGAGGATGAGCACACCACGGTACAAAGAAGGTGCAGGGGGAGCACAAGCTTTCTCTGCCTGCCCTCTGCATTCTCAGCAATTCAGAGCTTAAAACAACGAGTTATTGGACAAGAGAACTGGCTCAGAAAGAGGCAAGGGAGGTTGATGTCTCCCACCCGCCCCCCAGCAGGGAAGGCTCCGGGTCAGTGTTTTCCCTCTGGAGAAGGCCAGCCCACGGTGGCTGCCAAAGGCAGAGCCTCCCCGTGCCCCAGCCAGGGCTCTGCCTTTTTATGGAAATCTTGCAACTCCCTCCACTCGCTGTGCGGCACCAGAAAACTCCTCATTCTCCCCGAGATTCCCCGACAAATAAGGCAAATGACAATGCTGGTGATAAACAATTTACGCTATGTTTACATTATACCCCAGGCCGGGCTGTCCCTATCAACCAGCTCAAGCAAACAATGACCTCAGCAGCTAATTATCCCCCCCTCTTCCCCCGGCAAGATAGCGCTTTCTTCCCAAGTAAGGCTTCAGAAACACCAGCACTGTGAGCCTGGGCAAGCTGCATCTCTCCAAGGCATTTCAAACTAACCTTAGCCCAGGATTTATGGGCTCACTGCTGACACTGCCAGCATGGCTTTAAAAATAAAAACGTATTCCAAGGAGTTTGCTAGGGAAATGTATCACCTTGTCGACTACCGCGAACGAGAGGGATTGTATTTTTAGCTTTGCAACTGTGGACAACTCCCTGACAAGCTGTGTCTCGAGTTTATATAATAATTAAATCAGGACAGGTTTTTTTTTTCTAGCATTTAAGTTCCCAGGGGAAAGCTGTAGCATAGGAAAGAGTGGTCAGTCAGTGGAATCAGCTGCCCAGGGAGGTGGTGGAGTCCCCATCCCTGACTGTGTTTAAGAGTAGATTAGATGTGGTGTTGAGGGATCTGGTGTAGGGGAGAACTTGTAGAGTAGGGCTGATGGTTGGACTCCATGATCCCAAGGGTCTCTTCCAACCTAAATGATTCTATGATTCTAGGGAGAGAGGAGGAGCCCCACCGGCTGCTGGAGCCACCATGACTGGCAGCAAACCCCCCGCTGCAGATTTGCCCAAACATCCTGCTTTGGGCCCTCACCCCCCAAGCACATTTTTATGGCTAAATGTAACACAAGAACAGGTTTAACAAAAATTTTAAACCCCTGTGTGCAGCTGGAGAGAGAGGCACACAAATTCTGCAGCCAGTTTAACACTGTCTCCCAGCTCATTTTAAGTCCAAAGAAGAGAACCAGAGGGTTCACCAGCCTGCCCTGGGGCTCAGAGTCACACAGCTAAGTTGCCCTTCCCTCTCCTGGTCCTTACTGGGGGGCTAAGGGTGACACCAGCAGGACCCTCTGGTTTTCCACGCCCCGAAACCTTCTTCAACTCTTGAAACCTACACAAGCTGCAGTTTCTTAACTTCACAGAAATTGTGAAACTAAGTCAAACTGAAAGGGATTTTTCCAGAACGGGGACTTTGAAAGGCTAAGAGCAGAGCAAGCAGTGTCTGTGCACTCTAGAAGATTCACATTTTTGGTTAAAATTCTGGCAGCTGTAAGCTCTTCTGCCCCAAAATTTCCCCGAGAAGTAACATCCACTTCCTTTTTTTTGTTTGTTTTTGTTTCAGAAATCTCGATTTTGAATGCAAAGGAGGGGGGAATTCCAACTAGCAATGATTTTCCCCTTGATAACACTTAGAAATTAAAAGGTCATGCATTTTTTATAGACCATAAATGCAACTTATCGATATGGTTTATCTTCATCTTCCTGCAGCTCCCCAGCCTGTCCCACCCAAGAACATCTGGAAAGCCATCAAGCGAAGGGTTAAATTTAGCTGTGAACTCTTTCACTTCTTATTTATAGTAAAAATACTTGTGGGAAAGTTTCAGCTGGGAGCAGTACAAGACCAACTTCTCATTTCTCCTCTACAGTATTTGCTGATTATTTTTCTTTTCAGGTGCAACAGGAAATCAAGATCCTGAAACGCATGAGCCTTATTACAGTAAACCCCACACACCTTAATTATCTTGTAGCTCTTTCACAAGGATGTTAATGTTATCTGTTTATACAACATGAATAGAGTGCTCAAGGAATTACTATGCTGCAGCCCAGCCAACTTTTCATTTGGCAACTGCTTGTGCCCACCTAAATACAGCCAGACCTGGCAGCATTCATCTCCACCCTGAGCTCTGAGCAGCAGAGTCACGTGCTGGGAAGCAACGGCTGGGGTTCAAAATGGGATGAAGTTAGGACTGTAAAGTGTTGCTTTCGAGGCAAGAGAAGCATATGATCACAAAGCAGTGTTTAAAAAAAACAAACAACCCAACCAAAAAAAACCCCCAACCTCTTCCTGTTGTCATAAATGTTCTGAAATTGGTCTCATTAGCTCTGAACGCCGTGGTGGAAAAACAAAGCAAAAGGTGAGCGTGTCTCCTGGCTCGTGCTCCCTTTTCCCATTCCCACAAAGCCACTTCTCTGTGGCAGGACAACCACAGAGCAGAGATCACACCTCATCTCCCTGCCCCATCTCTGCCCTGGGCAGCAGGGCCCCTCCAACCTGCCTGGCACCTGCACAGCCACCGAAATATAGTGAGAGATTAGCAGGGTTCAGTTTCATCCCTGAGAGCAAACAAATTTTGCTTCTGCACCGTGAAACATCTGACACCTCAGGATTAATCTCTATTCTTTAACAGCAGCATCTCTTTGTTGCTGCTGCTGTCACAACACTGCCTGCAAAGTGACAGAAAAGCATACTCAGCATCAGCCCAAACTGCTCAGCTCCTTTCTGAAGGAAGCGTGAAGAGCCCTCCCCTGAGAGCTGATAGAGACGTGAAGAAAAGATGCAGGATACCTCTTCAAATACACAAAGAAAGGCAGCATGGGCAGGATGGTAGAAGGATCTCTGAGGGATGGGTGGGGGGATGCAAAGATGTAGCCTGAAACATGGCTCTGAGCACCCACATCTTCATGGAGCCCAGCTTCACCCAGTTCCCCCACGTCTTCATGGAGCCCAGCTTCACCCAGCTCCTCCCACGTCTTCATGGAGCCCAGCTTCACCCAGCTCCCCCATGTCTTCATGGAGCCCAGCTTCACCCAGCTCCCCCACGTCTTCATGGAGCTCAGCTTCACCCAGCTGCCCCCACATCTTCATGGAACCCAGCTTCACCCAGCTCGCCCACGTCTTCATGGAGCCCAGCTTCACCCAGCTCCCCCACGTCTTTAACTGTCCAACCACCTCCCACCCCATTGCAGCCACGTGGCTGAGTGAGGGCTCAGAGCAGCAAAACTTCCAGGGTATTTCCCACACAGCGGAAGGAGCCAGGTAGGGGCAATGGGGGGAGAATAGCCAAGCCCTTCAGGAGATAACCCTGCTGCAAAAAGTACCTGCTCCTCTTATAAAAGCTTCACCAGCTCATTGAGAACTTTAGGATTTGGATGATGGGGAGAGAGAAGCCTAAACAAAGAAGACAAGCGAAGACAGCACTGAAAGAGAGTGGGTGCAAGACCTTCCTGCTGAGATGCGAGGTGCACCCTGTGAAATGCAATGCTATAGGCTTGGGTCAGAGTGGCTGGAAGACTGTGAAGGAAAGGACCTGAGAGTAGTGGTCGATGCTTGGCTGAACATGAGCCAACAGTGTGCCCAGGTGGCCAAGAAGGACATAGGCAGCAGGAGCAGGGAGGTGATCATCCCCCTGTGTTCAGCTCTGGTGAGGCTGTACCTCAAGTGCTGGGTTCAGTTTTGGCCCCCTCAATACAAGAAAGACATTGAGACCCTGGACCTTGTCCAGAGAAGGGCAACAAAATTGGTGAGGGGTCTGGAGCAAAGGTCTTATGAGGGGTCTGGAGCACAGGTCCTGTGAGGAGCAGCTGAGGGAGCTGGGATTGTTTAGTCTGGAGAAGAGGAGGTTGAGGGGAGACCTCATCGCACTCTACAGCTTCCTGAAGGGAGGTTATGAAGAGGAGAGAGTCAGCCTCTTCTCCCAGAGAACTAATGACAGGACTGAGAGGGAATGGCCACAGTTGGACTGGATGATCTTGTAGGTCCTTTCCAGCCTTGTGTTTCTACGACTATGAAATGTGACTGCCCGAGTACATGTCTGCCCACCTGAAGGCAGTGGTTTGTATTTATGAGTTTCTCCTTCCTTTTCCAAACACCAGTGGAGCTGTGAGCAGCAGGAGGAGCAGACCTGCAGCACAGGGTGAGGAGGACCAGCACCAGCACGTGACCCCACGGCTTTGCATAACTTGGTGAAACGCTGGCCGTGACTGATGACACGATCTCCATCCAGTAAGATGACAACAAAGACTTCAAAGAAATAACAATCAAAGCAGACAGATTCTCGACTTGGCCTTAAAAATGGCAGAGTGCAGTCATAGGTTTGCATTTTGTACAGAAGCAGAGGACATCAGGAAAGGCAAAACACAGAACTTCAGGGTTTCGCTTCCCCACCACAGGAAACAAGAGTCAGGCAATTTTTAATTTTAATCAGTGCATTATACACTCGACAGTTCTCAAACCTCCCCAAATGCCACGGTTTTCACTGTTAGCAATCTCATTTGAAATACAGTGAGAACATTAAAAGACTCATACCTTGGCATAAAAGATCTCTCATCAGTGTCAGCAGCCCTGCAGAAGGTTTTTCCAGGCTCCCTGTAAGGGACTGAAAATAAAAGAGAATTAATCATTCTAATCATTTTCCAAATGCCAGTGTATGCAAGCTCCAAATCTTCTCTTTAAGGTTCTAAACCAAAACATGCCTGTCACAAAATCTACCCTTGGCTTTATCAAAGGAGCTCTACACAATTTCTGACCCTGGATGCAAACTGCCTTATAGACAAGAGCTTTGGCACCATTTAACCTTGTGTCGGTCAAAGACTGTGGGGACCCGGCTGGAAGCCAATGGCAAAACACAACTTCTACTTGATCAGGTCATTAAAAACTGCTTTAAAACCTGGACCTGCAGTTAGGGTAAACTGTAGGAAGAAGACACAAAACTGAACTTTCTCAGGTTAAAAAACTAAGACTCAAGCTCATAACCATAAAGCTCCCATTTCTGCTCAACACAGACCACACTGGCTTCTGGAAGCAGGAAGTAAAACTCGTCCCTGTGCCGTGCAGCTCCTGGAGCCGTGTCACCTCAGCCACCCAATCTGTCTCACCAAGTGACAAAGCATCGGTCTGGACACCAGGCACCCACAGCCACAGAGTCCCAGTTCCCTGAGCTGGGTGGGGGTCCCAGGTCCCCACTGTCCCCGAGCGCATCCACCAGCCTGTGAGAGGCTGGACCCAGCCGAGCTGCCAAGCCAAAACACTTGTCTGTCGCTCTCTTTGCACCAGTTTTTACTGGATTTACGCAAAATTGTGACTTCTGCCCACAATCCCCTGTACCTGTTATTTGATGATCGCGTTTGCAAAGAGTTCACACACATTTCCAAAGTTTCACTTTTGCCCTTTCCTCCAGGCAAGGCCTTCTACCTCCCCACCACGGAGTACACCCCGCTCTGTATTGATGGCTGTCCTCTCTCGATTTCTGACTGCCCCCAGTTCAAACAATCCAGGGGTGGGAATTTTAAAGAACCATCCAACAACCACCTCTTGATGAAAGCCAACAGGATCTGGGCTCCCACATCCCTTTTTCCACCTTCCCTGAAGCTCCCTGCCCACCGCCCCCGCAGCACGCCGAGGCCGCGCCGGTGTGGGAAAGCGTGACCCCAGGAACCCGGGGAAACGTGTTTCTGAAGAACAAGTGACAAATAACAGATCAGCAAAGATATTTCAGAACTGAGTCAGCACTAAATGAGTCAGAAGGCCACGGTCAGACCAGAGGCGAGGGGGAGGTCGGGCCGAGCAGAAGCGTCTCCTCCCCTGCAGCTCCCACACAGAGTGGTTTGGGGCGGCCGGAGCGGGGCTGGGAACGCCACCGAGGGCACTGCCTGGGCTTCCACCTCACATGTCTAATAGGCAGGTTTAAACAGGCATGGCCATATTTTAACAGATTAACAGACTCCATCCATTCTGACCAACTGGATTAACTGAACCCTTACCTAAAAGCTGGCTGCTCTGGGTCTCTGGGGACACAGTGAGACGAGCCCTTGGAAAGTGTCCCCAGTCCTTCAAGCCCCAGATGAGACAGCCTGGCTTTATGTGGCTACTTGCTCTTTCCCAAGAGCATTTCTGAAAGCTTCCAGAGGATAAAAGAAGCAAGTGTTCCCCTTTTAGTGCACTAGAATCATAGGAAGTTGAAATTAAAACCTAGTAATTTGGGATTTTGAAAGTATTTTTTTTAAGCAGGTCTGCACCCAACACCCCAGACCCACGGGCATGTACCACCTTGGAGGCACCAAAATCAAAGTGTTTTAGAACCAGATAATGAATCTGTCATAATCCTCATCAGATATTTTCCCAAATACAATAGGAAGGTGGTCTGGAGCACAGCAGAGCTCATTCTGGCAGCTCCTGCTCCAAGCTTTTGCTTGGATCCACTTTCAACAAACCTGAAAACAGGGTTTTCTTTAGCAAAAGCACTGACAGCCTCTCAGGGACGGGACTGAAGACAGATGACAACTCAGCAATGCAGGCTGCATTTGCACTCAAGAAGCACAGAGTTTATAAAAGGGCAAGAGATAAGGAACAGGGAAAAGTCAGACCCCGGAGGAGCCCACCCCAAACCACAAGCACCAGTTTCTAGAGCTGGGGTGAAAGAGCCTCACGAGGTGCAGCCACCTGTACTCCCAGCCTGGGCACAAGTCTTCCTCTCCTGCTGTGTCCCAGGAAGATGCACGGTGGTGGTGTCCTGGGAATAGGGACCAGGAGCAACACTACTCACCCACCTTTGGGGAAGAAAAAGAAGAGCAGCCCCCTCCTGAGCACTGCCTTGCCCATCACCCCATCACCCCACACCTCCCTTTTTCTAGCAGCCTGCTTTGCACACACGGAAACCAAAATATTTCGCATTTTTGAGAGGAAATGTGCTGTCAGCACTTCACAGACTGGGGAGAGAAAGAAGCAGATGTGTGCATGAGCTCCAGCACCTCTGGCCCTGGCTGGCCCTGCCACCCCAGGGGCATTGCCTTCTGTGGGAGAGGGGCAGAGCTTTGGGACGTTCCAGCCACACTCCTGCCTTTTTTTTTCTTCAGCCTGACAGTTAAATACTGAATCATGGCTACTGTAAACAAACCTGTTTCATTTTGAACTTGTAAATGTTCTTCATGCCAGTTTTTCTATTTTTTTTTTAAGTTACTATAAACTAGGCCATGAAAAGGGGTGGATTTAATTTAAAAACAACCCACAAACCATTGCTCAACGCTCCACCAAAATCCCTTCCTTACTCAGAGCAAAACAAACGCAAATCCAGCACTTCTGCAAAGGCAAGACTTACAGTGATCAAAATCCCCCTAAAACCGACAGATCCCTTCCACAACTGAAGAAAAAAAAAGAAAAAAGCACAAAGCAAGCTCTACTGCAGGGAAAGCTGGAAACACAAGACCTGGGCTCTCCCCTTGGCTCCACTGAGGACCAGCACTTGCCAACCATGGGCTGCAAATTGCCAGCAGCACCGTGTTGGTCGGGCCACCCAGCTCCGGTGCTGCCGAGTGACGGCCCCGCTCACCGGCTGCTCCCTAAGTAGTTATTTGTTATACACCATGTTCTTAGATATTAAATTACCCAATGAGGTTGAAAGCACATTAAATACTTCCCTAATATTAATCCAAGCTGTCAACAATTACGCAATGGTTACACAGGAGCTACGGAAACATGTCAGGAAGAGGGACGGCGGATCACAAATGAAAGGGTGTTTGTCTGCAAATTGCACTATTAATTAACAGAGAGCTCCCCTAAAAAAGTAAGGAGACAAACACCACCATAGCCATACCCCTTTAGTTCACATGCCATTCACTCAAATCATAGAATAGAATCATAGAATCATTTAGGTTGGAAGAGACCCTTGGGATCATGGACCCCAACCATCAGCCCCACTCTACAGGTTCTCCCCTACACCAGATCCCTCAACACCACATCCAATCTACTCTGAAACACAGTCAGGGATGGGGACTCCACCACCTCCCTGGGCAGCTGATTCCACTGACTGACCACTCTCTCTGTGAAAAACTTTTTCCTCATGTCCAGCCTAACCCTACCCTGCTGCAGCTTGCAGCCATTCCCTCTTGTTCTGTCGCTCATTGCCCATGAGAAGAGACCAGCACCAACCTCTCTACAGTGCCCTTTTCAAGCAGTTGTAGAGAGGGATGAGGTCTCCCCTCAGCCTCCTCTTCCTCAAACTAAACAATCCCAACTCCCTCAGTCGATCCTCATAAGCCTTACTCTTCAGGCTTTTCACCAGTTTCGTGTCCCTCCTCTGCACTCGCTCCAGCCCCTCCAGATCTCTCTTGTGCTGAGGTGCCCAGAACTGGACACAATACTAAAGGTGCAGCCAATAATAATAAGAATCACTGCCATGGACTCACTTGCCAAGTGCCAGCCCCAAGGTGGTCCATCTCCCCGTCCGTGGGGCACAGAGAAACTTCCCGCAGGGCGCCCGAGGCCACCAGCAGCAGGGAAATGAGAGCAGGGGGAAGACAAGAGTAAGCAGAAAGCAGGGACTATTCAAGCACAACAGGACTTTAAAGCACAATTTGACAAACTTCCATTCAGAGTCAGCCTCACTTTTATCACTCATCATCACTCCAGTATCTAAGACCCGAGTAAACATGGTTTATAAATGAATTTTAGATAACAGCACACATATTTTATATATTATGGCAGGAATCTCACCCTTGGTTTTGCAGCTTTTAACAGTAAAAACATTACCCATTTCCACTGACTGCTTTCAGCATCAAATCACAGAACAGATCAAGGCAACAAGAGTGGATCTACCTCTGGATAACCAACTGCGTGTGGACCCACCTGCAGAGCGTTCCTGCTTCTGCAACACCAGCCCCTCCACCTTTATAGGCGTTTGTTCTAAATTTAACGAGGCCAAAACCCGTGTTATTTCTTGTAAAAACAAGGAAAACATTTTGGTTCCAGGCTGGAATTTATAGTGCCTAACCGACTTATTTTCTCCTTTGGTAACTTCAGGATTAGCAAACAGGTTATTTTGGAGACTCAGAACCACAGGTACCCCCGGGGAAGCCTCGGTACGTGAAGAACTGAAGCAAATCCTGAGCGAGCTCCAATTCCCTGCAACAAGACTCAGGAATTGAACCTATTCCTGAGCCACTACTGGGCTAAAATGCACTTTAATACAGGAACTATGAAGGGAACTCACTGTGAGGAGAAGTGTAACAATGTTTCAATATTGTAACAATCTGATATTTATAGAACTTTCACCAGTAATTCATAAATTTACAAACAAGGTGGCAGTGATGTTTTAACAACATTCCCTGTCCCAGTGAGAGGCATCACCATTCACTAGTTTAAATCTAAATACACTCTTCTTTTTTTTTTTTGGTGAAGTACTAGATGAAAACAGGAACACCACAGCGAGAGGCACACCTGAAAAACAAAGCCTGTGATGAGCCAAGTAAGCAAAGAGGTATTTGGGAACACAAGAGAAAAATGACATTGTCCTGAGCTGTTACCTGCAGCGTTCAACCGGACAAAACAAGAGACCTTGCCTTCAAGTCTTGCACACATCAAAAAAGCTCCAGTCCCGACTGTGTGCTCCTCTGATCCACCTCCAAATCCTCACTTTCTGCGTTATTTCCCACCTCCCAGCCACACCAGGACAGTTCCATCAGCAGTGCCCAGGCCATAAACACCCGGACTCAGAGTAAAGTCCTCCAGCAGCAGGGATGTCCCTTCTGGATCCAGCATTGTGCCCAACGGGAGCTCCCAGCAAACTGGTGGCACTCACCCCGGGGGAAGCACACTCCCTGGCAAACCCCAGCAATCCTCTAACTTGAAGAAGTGGTTTGAAGGAAAAACATCTTGAGATTGAGCCTCTGCAGTCCATAACCTCCTCTGCAGCCGGTTTCACACCGAACTTGCCAGCTGAAATATCCTACTGGTAAGTTCCACGGAAGCGGCTGCCCCTTTCACCTCTGCAGTCCCCGTGTGACAGAACCGCCCCGGGGAAGGAACCAGTGCTTTGGGCTGCTGAAGTGGCTAATTTAGGTTTTGTCCCCTCGGTCTGGAAAGCTGCTAGGGACGTGTGCCAGGCGGACAAAGACGGGGAAAGGAAGCCAGGAGCCAGCCTCAAAGCCCAGCACGCTCTGCATCCCCAAATTAGCCCAAGCGCGCCGTTACCGGCTGCAGTTGGCGACGTCCCCGCGGGACGGGCTGTGGCAAACTCAATACTAATGAGCACTGATGGGCAAACAGCGGGGAAGATGTCCACCCAAACGCCTCAGATTTAGGAGAAAACGGCCTTTTCTCAATTCTGGGTATAAAACAGCTTCAGAGGAAGCACTGTGTGGCCACGTCACGGCAGCCGACGGCCGGTGAGGGGCCCGGGTGGCAGAGCCAGGTCCTGAGCCGCGCCACGGCCCCACTCAGCCACGTCTCCTCACCCAGAGCTACTCGAGAACTTTTGGCAGAGGGGTTTACACAAACCAGAGGAGTTCTCAGCAGCTTTTTCAGAAGAAGAAGAAAAGAAAAACCTTTCCCCTCTCCTTTCCTCGCCAGCAAAACGTGTCAGCGTTAAAGAGCGTCAACGCAGGGCACAGAAGCCATTTACGGGACTTCCTCCATCCGTTGGCTACCACATACACAACTTGGCATTGAGTTTTAAGCCCTGTATAGTTTTGTCCTTCACTTTCTTTCATGGAAAAAAATAAAAAAAATAATAAAGTTCTGACCTTTTTTAATACAGATCAAATTCCAGACAGACTCTGGGAGGCTCAGTCGCAGCGAAACACGACTACGTTAGAGTTGGTGAGAATAATTTGTTGGTCTGATAGTAGCTTGGCAACATTCTTAACTATGTGCTTCCTGGTTTATATAATTAGAGTAAATAAGTGACATGAGGCAGGTAAATTGTGGCTGCAATTTTGCCTTGCACTTTAATTATTTTATTTCTGCAGTAACGAGGAGCAGGCACTGGTCACTGCTGGGGGCTGACTCCAGCTGGTCCTCATTTGGCCTCCAGCATCCCATCTTTGATGGAGAAACCGATACGGTTTCCTCCAGATTCAGGTTCCTTTGAGACTTCTTAAAAAACCTGTAGAGGTTTAAAGTGCTTTTCAAATGTATTCCTACCCCTCAGTGATAAATTCTGAGACTAATATTAAGCCTCTAAAACCACATTGTCTCTAAGCGTGAACACCCTCCCAGCTTTCCAGGGGACTGGGCCAACTTACAAATTCCAGAAAACATTAAGATTCTTTAAATCTTCCTGGCAAAGCTGCAACAATCAGTTTGGATGTATACACTGGCTCTGGCCACGCAGACCTATCTAAAGGTCAGGTTTACATATGCAGCCTAGAGATTTTCACTGCCTTACAAACACTTTGCTCTTTAACACCTCGGCCACGAGCAACCAAAACACTCCCCCCACACACCCTCGGCTCCCACACAACTGCTGCTAATTAACTGCCTCTTTTAACAACGGGGTTTTGAATGAAAAGCCCCACTTAACCATATGGCCACTTATTAATACTACATTGTTTATCAGTTTAAATAAAACCCCTACAGCACTGGGTATCCATGTACACGCAGTTACCGACGGATGTACCTTAGCACCCCAGAGCAGAACTGCACCTCCTTCAAATGTTTGCAGGGCAAATTTTAAGGCTTGGTAGCAACCTGAACAGCAGTAAGTCCATGTCAAGAATTAGCACAAAGTAGAGGAAAAAGTAATAGCTTCATTGCTTTTTATAAAGAAGTGGGGTTATTTAATACGGTACTTAATCCTTCGGTAGTTAATTCAGGCCCTTCATGCTGCTTCCTGCAGCCTGGGGGCAGAGAGGATCTGAGTTTTATTTTACAACAAAAATGAAATTTTCTTCTATGTGAAGATTTTAGCTGCAGGAATATTCAAAAATGTTACTAATGCTTCAGTGCTGGAGCCTGAAGGGCCTCACGAGAGCTCTCAGGGTGGAGAGCCGAAGCGCTGGCAGAGCCGGCCTCTGCGCTGGGGCTTCCCTGAAGTTTTGAAATCCTCCCGAATCTGCTGGGCTTAAAAGGGCAAAACTACTGTGACAATTCATCCTGGAATTTCCTTTATGGGAAATAAAAGGTGACACTAACCCCTAAAGGAAACAGGTCTGATAGTTTAAATCAGTTTTATAGGAGCCATTTCAGTATTTATAGGCCAAGCTTGATTGCGACCAAAATAGATCATTCTCCAGCTGTCTTTAAACAACAACAGAAGAAACCACGGGCAGTTGGAGTCCTGCTCCCAGAAGAGACACCGTGTTTAACTCACAAGGAAGGGAGGACACATCCTGCAGCAGCTAACGATGAGTACCACTGGCATCAGCCAGCTCTCCCCCCTGCGCCTCACCAACAGCACTCCAACAGGAACAAGAAGACTCTTTATTATACGCCTTTGAAATGATAAGACATAAGGCAATAGGGGGGAAAAAAAATCTCTCACCCATATTAGCATGCAAATTTCTTCAGCATATGGCCTGGAGACAGTCAGTTCTGACTCTGAGCAAGACCAGAGAACACACCACATGCAATTTCCATGTCAGTTGCCGTTATTCTCAATTTTTGTGCTTTCTGTTTCGATTAGCACACCCTTCCATCCACGGTAAAACTCCCATTCAAGCGGGTTTTCTAAGTAAATCTGCAAACACATCAGCCGGACAAACGCACAGGCAACAGCCCCGCTGGTCTTAAAATAGACTTGGGAACCTGTCTGAAACTTCTGCCTGTACAGATGCAGTGAATGCGAACCTGGCGTGAGAAGGGGAGTAAAAGAAGTGTCAGCCCCTCAGCTCTCTAGATGCCTTAGTTCTTCTGACCCCTGCTAACAGCACGCTCAGCCACCGCCCGGGTGAAGGATTCGGTTGGACTCAACCCCGTGTTTAGGATGAGGCTTCAGAGCAAACAGCCCCTTCACGGGGAGAGGCTACAGAGTACCGAAATCAAGGAATAAAAGAGAAGAAACCCGCTTTCTTGGCATAACACCATTGAGGAACTTGCCCTGGAGCACTAAAAACATCTGTTTGATCATTTTAAATGAGATTCCTGAAAAAGCTCTCTTCTAAAACAGAGTGCATTCTAGAGATCAATATGCCAATGCAGCGTGTTTGTGGAAGGAGACAAAGACATAACAACACCGCGGTGCCAATGGCTTTTATAAGTGACCTGATGAGCTAAAACCCCTAAAGGCGGAAATATTTCACGAGAAATGCTGTCTGCAACTTCTGCATCTTTAATCTTAATGTTATTTTCAACTACAATGAGTGTTAGAATCCAAAGCAGAAAGCAGCAACTGGCTAAATCTATTTTATCTTCCCCTGTATTTATTCCATAAATCCATACAGGTTTCTGTTCCTCGGGCCCGGTAACGGTTACCCAGCACACACTGACCCAGCAGTTCTCAGGGCAAAGCAAGATGTGCTGGAATGGCACTACTTATGCAAAAAGGAGAATTGTGCCAGAAATAGTTTAAAGTAAATCATAGTTCACTGGGTAAGGCTATCACGTGGTTGGTGGCATAAAAAAAGATATTATCCTGCATGTCAGCTGTCTGTAATGAAAGTCTTCCTCTTCTCAGCAGTCCCTCCCTACAACTTCAAGTTTATTTGCATTAGAGAAAAGAGCACTACATAAAAAGCAACATAAAAGGGACTGCAACCAACACATCCAGCCCAACTGCTCCTCCCACATACTCGGTGCTTTCCAGAGGAAGGGTCTGGTTCCAGCCAATGTGTTCAAAGAGTGTCTGATCCCACAGAGATCGTTCCCTTGGACAAAAACTAACAGAGGTCTTACTTGTAGAAGCAGGGAGTGCTCCCAGCTCCAGCCACAGACACTCACGTCTTTTTAAAGAGCAGATTTCATAGCTATGAGTTCACACGTCCTACCCTGATTTAAATATGACAAATTCAAATTGTTTCAGTATTAGAACACTCCAGAACACAACATCGCTGGATCCAACAAATATTTCAACCAAAAAAAACCCAAACCAAACCCCCAAAAAACCCAAAAAACAACCCTCAAACATTCCAGCCAGCCTGGAGTTTGCAGTTCCAGCTGCTCTCCAGTGAAATGCCACTGCCTGTTCTGCAAGGCTCCAGCAGTGGCAGTGAAGCAACACAACCGCTGGATAAATGTGATGTGTTCTACTAGATGCACAGCATTTCAAAAAAAAAAGGTTTTTTTCCCCAGTAACTTTCTGACAGGGCAACAATCACCTAGTACAGAAGTGCTCATCCTACTCCTTATGTGAGCACGCAAAGCACCAGGCCAGCATGTATTTTTGACTGCCTCATTTAAGCGATTAATAAAGATCTGTTTCAGTCAACCACTGCTGTGGACATACACGGTGCTCCTGTTTCAGGGCCCCAAATGGATTGAAATATTTCCCTCCTTATCAATATTCAAAATAAATAACAAACCACAATGACTCAGGGCCACCTGCTCAACAGGTCTGCTATTGCCTGGCTCCTCGTATTTTCAGGCAAACAGAGCGAAAAGGGTGAGAAAGCCACGTCCACCACCTGCAGCCGTGGGCTGGAAGTGGCCCCGAGGTTCCTTTTTTGCTGTGTGTTACTCGCCGCTTCCCCGTTACAGAAACACCACGGAGGGTCAGACTTTCCCCCCCCCCTCTCCCTCCACCCCCAGGATCAAGGACTTTGTTCACCCAAAGAAAACCAAACAACAGTTTTCAAAACCTACCAAGGTCCCTTTTCTGTCGGCATCGGGATTTCTCAATCAAAAAAAACATTAAATACGTGCTTTCCCCCCCCCCCCAGTTCACATCAAGCCACCCCTGCTGCTCTGGGGTGGTGCCTGTGCAGGTAGAGCCGGTATTTCCCAACACACCACCCAGTACCTGCTGGACCACTCACAGCTGGGCAGGAACACACATCAAAACACCAGCTTCGTGTGGCCACGGTCGGATTGGCACGGAGCTCCCCTGCCTGCTCCAGCAGCCAAGGTGGTGAGAAGAGAGCCCTCTGCCCTGCCCTGGGCACCACAGTCAGTCACAGGGGAAACAGGAACGGCCCAGTTTGAGAATCTCACCTTTAACTCCCGGTGCTGGGAGCACAACCTGAAAATACAGAGGTTATAAGCCCCAAAACGGTGAGTGATCAAAATTAGGGAAGGCTTCTGGTGTCCCATTTCTTCCCACACACACCTCAGAGGATCTTCCCACAGCAGAGGAATGCAATTTCAGTTTAAACACACCATTTCTGATCGGGAATGTAACACTCAGCAACTCAGCACCTCCTCCTTGAGCACCGCCCATCTTCCCACAGCCTCTTCATCTTAATAGCATTAAATGGACTATTTTAGACAACCTTAATTATTGCAGTGTTTGCAAGGGGAGAAGCCATCTCTCAGTAACCACCCTCTGTCCCGTTCAGAGCTTTGGAGATGAAAACTCATTCCATAAAAAAGCTGGAAGAGAAATGCCAGCTAGAGGCACCAGGAAAAGGTGCTCCAGCATCAGTACCCAGTGCCAGCAACTGGGCAGGATGTGCTCTCTTGACTAATGCTCCAGTGTCACCAAGGTCTGCCCAGCTTCTCCCTGCTCTCCCTCTCTTCAGAAAGGAGCTCCGAAAATACCCAATAATTAATGAAATCATCATTATTACAGGTAAGCATCAGTATCTTCTGATAACGAGCCATTTATCTGCAGGTGGTTTCCATCAGCCAGCAGACGTGGAAACCCAACTCGTGGGTGATGTCTCTGAAGTCACCAACAGAACAAGCAGCCAACTTAAAAACTGAAAAGCAAAGAGCCTGAATTTATCACAACAGAAATGCAGCTTGATATAAACTTCCACCAATGCGGCCTGTTCCTTGCAAATAACACTCTGCTACCACCGAGGACAGAGAGCGAATATTCCCCTACTTATCTACCATCCAGAGGAGCAGCAGGTCATGTTCTCTGCTCAGACACAGCGGGGAAAGCAGAAGGCACGGCGTCACCTCCATGGCAGTCCTGGCACAGGAGTGATGGAAAGACACTGCCCTAAGTCAGACCTCAGCCACGGGCAGAAACTGCAGTTGCTTGCTCTCTTCACAACTCGACCAGCACTCACACAACCACACCATGAGTCACAGCGAGAAGTGATCTGGCTAAAAATGCAATCTATATTTTTCAAGACTCAGTTTCCAGCTAACCTCAGTTTCCCTGACTAACCTCAACACTTAAGAGCACAAACCTCAGAGCGAGGGGCACAGCAGTGTGCGCGACGGCATTTAGTCATCACGAAACCAAAGCCCGAAGGCTCTGGCTGGTGGAACTCCCCCTGCATCTCGCTCTCACTCTACCACTCTGACAGGCTCCGAGCAATGGGCAGGGCCACACGCTCACCAAGACGCATGAGGATCCTGGGGTAAAACCAAACTCACCCACCACAAGGTTCCTGCTCCTCCAGGAGCAGCCTTTGTCAATCATTCTCAATTTCCTCTGCTCCTCACAACACAGGGAGAACTGCTCTCAACAGGCACGAAACAACTACTTTACTCCTCTTACCACGTGTAACTTGAGAAAAATCACTTTTCTGGTTTTTTTTTGCACATGGAAGACACTATCTACTACCTGCTCTGCCCCCTCGGGACTGCTACCCACAGCACATCCACGCTGACCTTGGAGGAGGCTCCTTCACGGCCTGTTCTGACACCTGAGCAAAAGCAAAGCAACTCCAAGCAACTCCAAGCACACTCGGCTGCAGCCCCAGAGCTCACATTAAAGCCATTTTCTCTTGTAGCTGCTTTCAGTCCTGGTGATAATCTATGAAATACAAATAAACCATCATGTTTTTCTATATGCTTCAACCAGATTCCTCTTAAAAATCTTACATTATGGGATCAAATGCTGTGCTGAATGCCAGGTTTAAATAACTACACAGCAACCTTAAAAAGTGTATTATTTGCATTTTTAAAAAAGCACGGGTATGGCAAGGAAAACCAGTGCTTATGCCAAGACCTTGTCTCTTCCATGAATCAAAAGCAACCATAGATTCTGCAGAGCTTAAGTATAAATCAAGAAATCTAAAGGAGAAAGGAAAAAAAAAACTACCTGCACCTAAGGAATCACCATGACTTCTTAGAACACAGGATTGTTTTGCAGAGAACCAGTGAGGAGGAACACCCGGCCATGGGTTAATACAGCTGCAGTCTCCTGCCACCCCGCAGCTACGTCCTCCTTTATCCTCTCCGTGCTTCTGGCAGGAGGATAAAGTCCAAGGAGAAACCTGTTGGAGAGGTGTACTGTTTAGGGCACTAATTTATACCCAGAAAGCAGTCTAGGAACCCGAATAATCTCCAATCCTGGCCTCCACCAGGCCTCAGGACTGCAGCAAATAACACAAAACACCTCAACAGAGGTTTTAGCACCTGAACAAGACAGACTGGCCCAAACAAGGTAGCTCAGCGAGATTAACTTCTGCTTTTCCCAACTTTCTAACATCCGGGCTTATCTCGGCCATTAGGTGTCACGTTTCCAGGTTCAGAAGCTTCTGCAAAGTGCACAACCAAATGCCTAATCAAAAATTGACACTGGGATTTATGAGCAACCCTTTATGAAAACGCTTTCATTAAAATTCTGTTTAATTTCCTATTACCTTTTGAATAAAACAGCCAAAGCAAATCCACAACTATTTCAGAGCTCAGCATAAAATGAATTCAGGCTGTACTCTAACCACTATCCCCCCTATCTCCCCTTTAAAGACCAAATCAAACAAAACCCACCTCAAATCAAGGCCAAAATAAAAAAAAAATACAAAAATCCAAACACAACCCCAGGACTTGACCAAGTTCTAAAAAGGTCTCCCTTGAATCTGCTTCAGCAGAATTGAACGCACACAGAAGCGCTCAATGCTTAACATTAATCTGGCTCATCAGAAACCTAAAAGAAAGCAGTAAAATAGGAAGTCTCCCATATTATCCTCAAAGAAGTTTTGATCCAAATCCCTGGCAGCCCGAGCCCAGCCACGCTCTCCCGAGCTGCTTCCAGAGAGGTCACAAGCAGCCCCGCACCAAGGGCCATTCTGAACTTCAGCTACACGTGGAAAACATTTCCAATACCAAGAGTAAAGATTCGAAGCTTCTGTCCGTTTGAAAGATTCACTTCCTTTTCTCTCTCCTCTAAATGGAGGACACATCCCTGTTCTCAGAACATTAGGATTCCTCTTTAAGATGAGTTTTTTGAAGTCCCTGCGAAGTTGCACAGCGGCAATCTACTCTAAATACCCAGTACAAGCTCAAAGAGCCACCCAGAGCACTGGGCACGTGCATGGGACAAAACCACTTCAACTCAGAGAACAAACAAACATTTAGAGCTGTTTATGCCCAAGACTATGATTCAATATTCAATTAAAACTTTTATGTTGGAGTATGGCTGCGTTTTACACTACTACAATCTAATTACATCTCCTTTTTTTTTTTTTTTTTAAGACCAGTCCTCAGACTGGATGAACAGCCACAAAACCTATCCCAAACAGGCTCCAACTGTGTATGTGCAGCTTATGGTTTCAAATGTAAACCCTTCTGATAAACTGCGTAAACACCAGCCTCCAAAGAAAAGCATTAACGTGTCACTGGAATTACCCTGTGCCTGTAACTTACTCCCTTTGGCACACAGTCCTCTTAAAACCTCCAGCAAAGCTACTTACCCTGACAAGGGCTGCACCAGAGCCCAGACACGTGATGAGACACCCGCTCTGCTTCCTCCCACCAGCAGCAGCAGCTCTGGGCTCTGCCACCGCCGGTTGGTCCCGCTCGCTGCCATCGAGGTTCCTTTGCACCCAACCCGGCCCCTTGACCAGAGAGCAACTGCACCCTCCGGGACACGCTCTCCCGGGTTTCAGAAAGGCCGTAAGAAAGAAGTACTGGCTTTTAAGAAGCATAACTCACTTTTTCTGTGGCTGAGCTCAGCCTGACCGAGCACACACACTCCTCTCTCTCTCTACCCGGGGTGCAGAAAACACTGTGCATGAAAACAGATTATTTTTAGCCGCGGCGTATGCGAGAGCAGCGCTTCCTGTCGACTCCACCTTGAAGAACGACACACGCTCTTCTCATGTCCAAAACTAGGATTTCACAACTTCTGCTGCCCAGGACAACAGGGAGGAGGAAGGGACGATCTGCTGAGAGCTGCCCGGTTTCTAACTGGGCATGGAAAACTTTTGCCGGAGGGTGTTGTTGTCAGTCTTCAGGCAATCACATCCAGAAATCAACGGTGTTTTGCTCTGCCTCAACGATGAACAGAAGGTTAAATGTTTTTTATTTATTACACTGATCTTTTCCATAGCAACAGGATGTGAGCATGGCCTTCCCGGCGTAATGAAGTCACTATAGCAACGTGATAATGATGTCAGAACAATCAGGCAGCATTTGGTACTTGGGGCAGGGTGAACCCCACCGCAACTACGAATTAAAAGAGACGCAGGTATCACAAAGGCAAGGCAGCTCCATCTAAAACTTCCCCATAACTTGCCTCATTGTGGATAACTTCTCACTAAAGGCACAGGCTTTGACTGCTAATGCATTACTTTCTGTTTCTCCACAGCTTCAGCCGTTGCTGCCTAAAAGCCTCCCAAATTCCCACCTTAAAGCCCTTGCAGAAGCCAAGGGCTCCGCTGGCACTGGTGAGAGTTAATGACAGACCATCTGGGTAAGAAGCTGCGATGCCGGAGCTCCCACCGGCGAAGCATTTGGCGGCAGGCGGCCACGCTCAACTCCACAGCCACTCTCCTGCTCAACTCCACAGCCACTCTCCTCCGCTCCTCACCCAGCGGGGTGTCTCTTTCTACGCCGAGCAATACTACCCCTCAGACAGAATCACCAAAGCAGCAGAAATTACAGAGTGCTGATACAATACTCCGAAGGCAGACAGGCGGTTTCAAGTCAAATGACTATTTTAAGAAATATTATCTCCCTGTTAAGCTACTGAAAAGGAAAAAAAACAACAAGCCAAAACAAAAAAAAACAACAAAAGACAACTGAGTTTTCATAGTTTGCCCTTCCTGTTCGCAGCTCTTTCCAAACTCTGTGGAAAGCAAAACCCAAGGGCCAGTTCCAGTTCTGTGTCGGTCAGTATCGCCCGAACCCCAACCCTCCGGCTGAGGAAGCCTCGCAGAAACCCTTGCACGAAAACCATCCACGTTGTAGCTCGAGTATCGCAGGCGAAGATGCTAATTAATGAGAAGTACCTAAATGCAAAAGTTTCCCTGCCACAGAGAACAGTTTCTCTATAAACTGCCTCTTTGAAGCCACTGAAGGAAGTGCCAGAAACCATTCTAGAGCTGAAGTGGTCCCTGGGGCCAGGAGGACCAAGGGCGGACCAGCACCTTGCTCTGCCACAGCTTGTGCTGAGAACACCAGGCTGCCCCCTTGGCCTGGCTCATCCCTCCTGCCCAAACCCCCTCCTGCCCAAACCACCCCCTGCCCAAACCACCCCCTGCCCTCTGCCCGGGGCAGAGGAAGGGGCTCATGGTGAAGGCTGGCCCTCGCCCAGCCCACCCCGCCCTCACGCCCCACTCTCCCGGTACCTCCGTGGTCTCCAGGACCGGCACCATCCTGCCCCGTTACGTCCCGGGGAGCGGCGGGACGGCGCACACCTGAGCACCCCAACACCGCAGGAATTGCGGGCATTTCCAGCGGCCCGGACAGACCCTGCGCTGCGCCCAGGGCCGACCGCCCCCGCCTCGGCCCC
>VZTM01000201.1:417917-478347 GCA_013400555.1 Jacana jacana | reverse complement strand
CGTGACCGCCGAGGCCCATGAAAAGTTCCGGCAGCAGCACCCGGGGGCCCGGGCAGGTGCCGTCTCCCGCCCTGGGGACACCCCCCGGCCGCCCACCCACCGCTTCGGGCGAAGGGCACCGGGGAGAGGAGTCCTGGCTCCGCCGCAGGGGCCATGGCGACCGCTGGGCCTAGGCCTCCCCTCGGGCAGGGCCCGTGGGGTCCCGTATCGTGCCTGCCCGGGCACCGGGTCCTCACCGGCTCCGCTCCCCGGCAAACGCCACGGAGGAGAAACGTGGGCCAAGCGATGGCACCGGGTGGCAGCGAACAGAGCAAGGAGCCGGCAGAGAGCAGGGCGATGTCTGCATCAGGAACAGGGCAAGAGGGACAACTTAAAGGCTGAGATGGCCAGCAGACATGGCCACTGGCACAAGGGCCTCCCCACCACCCCCTGCCCTCCTCTTGTCCCCCCCCCAGAGCTTAAACCAGGTTCCCTGGAACACAGCAGTTAATAGTAGTGTTATTTACTTTTTATTATCTCGAAAGAAAAAGACCTAAAGGAATGTAAGCTGGAAGTAGAAGATATCTGCAATCAAGGAGAAACAGAAGAAGTGCAGAAAGAGGAAAGAACACCCCTATGCCCTGGTGCTGCTGCTCTGCCCCTTTGGGGGTGTGGGTGGCAGCAGCCGCACGGGACAGCTCGGGTCAGACATTCACCGTGGTCCCTGCCCCGAGTCCTGGGACGGTCTGCTACGTTGCTTCCTCGCTCCCCACACAAACTATAATTCAGCTGTAAAACACATACTGGAGAAAAGCTAATGTCAACAGCTAATAAATTTCCATAAAATTTTCTACATTTTTTTTTTTCCAGTTTAAAAAAATATAGTAAAACATGTCTGTGTGCCCCGTGAAGAGCTGTCGTTGCTTCCATCGTCTGAACGCCCGGCTCTCCACGGCTCCACGAGCATTGCTTAAAATGCAGGGGGATCTCTCGCCCTCACCGGCAGCGTGTCACCTCGATCCCCGCTGGGGACAGGGAGGACACTGAAGGTGACGCTGCGGATGGCGGCAGCGCCTCACAGCAAGCAGCGTCCCCGCTGCCCTCCCTGGCTCGCCGCTCGCTCCACCCGCCAAAATCCCGGGAGACGAGCAGATTCGTCGAAGCGTGAGATTTCGGTGATGTTTTCTTGTGTTCTCACTGCCTTTCATCCAGAACTCTGATAAAAATGCTAAAGGTTCCTCATCTGGCTTTACAGCTGAGGAAACTAAGACACAGAGATTAAATGACTTACCTGGAATCCCCAGCAAGTCCGGTGGCCGGGAGAGGAGTAAAGCTCAGAGTCCCCACTCTCACCCCCCAGCACTAACTGAGAGAAACCCGTGCTCTAGTTCTCCCGCTCCCTGTGCCTGCATTACAAATACACACTGCAGAGAATTTTGCTTCCAGGTACAACTCTCTGCTGCCGATACCCACCTATCAATCCCTTGTTGTTTATGGCTCAGGTCCTAGCGAGGCATCTCCTTCCCCGGGGACCACCGTGCTGGGAGCGAGCGAGCAGGTGAATCACAGCTTCCCAATTTGTGTAGCTGGAGGCAGGCTCATCCCCTGCAGAAGGATTTCCATGTTTGCTGTCTCTGCAGGACTTGGCCCCTCCAGCCTCAGCCACTGCAGCGCCGGCAGGATGCTTAACGCTGGTGGTCAAGTGACTTCCTTCCCCTGAAGTCTGTGAATTTCAGAAGTCACCAGCTCTCTGTTAAAAACACTAAGGCTGTGACTGGAAAACAGGTAGAGGTGAAATATTGACAGTGACAGCTTTTAAACCAGCAGTTAAGTCAGTAAAAACAATTCACCCCTGCAGACAGAAGCTGCACAAGGAAACTCAACATACACGTGCGTAGGGGAACGTTTTGCAAGGCTTTATCCAAGGTTTCCTTTAAAATTAAAGGTTTAATAAACTTTGACCCCGTTATCAATGCATCTGCAGCTTTTCCCACTCAGCACAACCCACTGGAGGATCTCAGGGTATCCTGTGACTCGCACACTTATCTGTTCCACGGGTTGGGGACCATCTTCTAAATTTCAAAACAATGAGGGTCCAGGCACACTCAGGGCCTGACTCAGCCAAACAGAGCTGTTGTCTGACGGCTGTTCTGGGAAGGGTGACTTTTTTTTCAGCTTTCTGCAGGTCTGACTGGAAGCTGATAACATTTACTGCTGAGTCAGGCTCTGCAAGTACATGAAATTAGATGAACGTGAACCTGGTCGTGAAATGATTAGAAGAGGAGAGAGGGGTCCAAGTTCAGCTGCAATCAGAGGGAATTTTCTTACCAAAGCTCAACAGGGAATAAGCCTGGGGTTTTGTTTCCCCCAGCCCCACAGGCTGCCCTTCTCCATTGGCAGGAGGGACTTGGCCCCATGCACAGACAGGGCTGGAGCCCGTTTCATGGCTGCACCTTATCTCTTGTGCTCGCTCAGCAGCAAATTCAGTCTGTCAACAGGGTGTTAAATCCTGGGTCCACACCTCGTCTCTCCCTCGATGCCTTTTCCAATTTCTAACAAATCCTATTATTTCAGGGACATCTGTGGCATTACTGACGTCATCACCTACACCTGCTTGAAGTGGGTAAAACCTGCTGACATCCCCCAGCAGGGGCTTTCTGCTCCACACCACCTCTGCAATGGCACAAGGTTAAAAGGCAAAGAGAAGCCAGTCTCTGTGTCCTGGCACACACTGGGTACAACCTGGTATGTCCTGGACACGGCCCAAGAGATCCAGCAGCCCTTAACATTGCAGTTTTATTACAAATATTGTAATTTGTCATGACCCTTCTATTTCTGTGAAAGATGAATTGCCACAAGAATGCCTTTTCTGGACTCTCTGGTGTAAATCCATTGATATTGAGCATCTCACTCCCCTTTCTCTGACCCTGTGGCAGCAGTGAAAGACTAAAGGGAACTCACCATCATCCCCAGCACCTGCAGCAGGACAGTGATTCCACCCCGGTTTTGCAGCCGAGTTGCAGGGGTTGCACTGAGACTTTACACAGAGAAGTGAAAATGAATCCTAATCCCTCAGGACCTTTTTTTTTGTTCCAAAATAACAATTGCCCAATTGGATAAATTATCACAAGTTCAGCTGATGTAAATATCTAGCTAATGCCCATTTGCTGATTTAATGAAACCCAGAAACAATTTGCAATCACATAATGAGCTTGGATTCCTGGCTGATAGAATCACAGGAGGAGAGAGAGAAGTCAGCTCAGCAGCACATTTAAATGAAAGTGTATTTGACACTGAGCAGACTAATAACACATTAGTATTGCTCTAGTTGTTAAAAGTAAAGGTGCTGACTTTGATTATATGAACTTAAATTGCACACAAAAGGGAACCGATCCGCTCTAAACTTACAATAATAGACTTTTTAAAACTATAGGAATTGAAGAATCAGGAAAAAAATGCTCATTACAAAGATCTCAACGTGAGCTTTTGAAGTGCAAAGATAATATTTTCTTTCCAGACGAGATTGCAGTGTGTCATCAGGAGTAATGAGTTAATGACGTTGTTATGGGTGCTTGCACACATCACTGACACCCACAGCGGCTCCTTTGCACGATGGTCATGGAGCACACTCTTCATCTCCCCTCACCACCCTGCAGAGCTCAGAGGTGGTGTCCCTGCAGGGACCAGAACATAAAGCATCATTGAACACACACCAGCATCTGACAAGTTCTATGGAGGGACATGAGCTCCAAAGCCAGAGCAGATAGATGGGACCAGAGAGACTCCACTGCTGGAACCACCATCGCTTCTCAGGCCACTGCAGACCTGTTTGTTCTGTGCCCACTGTCTGACTGGGTGAAGCTACAGGGTAATTAGGCAGATAAGCTGGGAGGTGTGGAACCAGGAAGGGAGGACTGGTCCCAATGCAGTGCTCCACAAAAGGTGTAGCAGGTTTGTAGAGGGAAAGCCTGGGCTGGCTTTTCTGTGAGCTACAGCCCTGGGGCAGGAGAGCTGCTGCCCTTCTCTCCCGACTCAGCTGGTACTGTGAAAGCTGCCTGAACACACAGGAGAGGCTGAACCCCAACTGATACTTGCAAACACTAAAGTATGACCTAGGTTTGAGCCCTAAAGAGGTCTCCACCTGTGAGCTCAGGGATTGCAGAGAGGACAAGGCAGCAGGAACAGGGCTCCCTTTATCACAAGTACCAGCAGCCTGGGCTTTCCTCCTTTGGGACTTCCACTGGCCTTGCTGAAAGGTACATAGGATGGAGGCTTCTTCTACAGCTTCCCACACTTTTATCCCACCTTGCAAAGATGCCAGGAAAGCCCAGTGTCAGTCCAGTGACTGCTCATTGAGATTCTGCAGAGCAGGGAGAAAGGCAGGGACTGATACAGGGCTGTGGTTCAAGGGTTTTATAGATAAATATCACAGGAGGCTGTGAAACCCACTGGGAAAGGAAGCACAAATCACGCTCCCCACTGCTCAGGTATGACAAGGAACTGCTTATTATCACACACAGGGCTTCCCAATTTTTAGTCTAATGGCAACATAATGGGCTGCTTTTACTCTGTGAGCAAGAATTTACTTGTCCAAAATTGTAGCAGCCCAGCACTTACTACCAGGGGAGACTGTTGGCAAAGAAATGAGTCCAAGAGCACTAAAACAGGAGCCAAAGCAGCCTGTGTACCTCTCTTGCCTTCAATCACTGGTCTGGGTTGTGGAGCTATATTTGAATTAGTCTTCCAAGCAGTCTGTCAGCCATGCACCTCCCCACTCCATAGCCTGTCTACTCAGGGCAGAGAGCTGCTACCAAGCAGTTTGCTGTGTCTGGTTTTTGGGTGGAAAGGTGATTTTGTGTTTCAGAAGCTGGGAGACATTGCAGGAGATGGTCCCAGCTTGGGGTGGGATCTCACCCAGCAGCAGCTCATACTACAAATCACCCAGCCAAGCAGAAACACAGACATGAAAGGTGTTGGGGGGGGAAGGATGTATAAACTTTATGACAGCAGCCTGGGGGCCCAGAAGGAAATAACCTGCAGCTGAAAACTCAGCTCTTCTCTGGTAAAGAAGCTGGAGGATGGATTGTCTGCAGTTCCTTTACCCTGGGACTTTCTCCAGCTGCTGCTGTTTGGTCCTTCCTCCCAGCCAGCTGGTAAACATGGGTGTCTGCAAAGGGGAAACACCGGAGCAGTCCCACCCCACCACGGCAGAGCCAAGGCCTCCTGGGTGTGCTGGCCAGTGAAAGTGAAAACATTTCACTCATCCATGAAAAGGAAAGTTATTTGTGCCAGGCAAGGGCTGCAGGAGGCTGTGCAGGACTCACTCACACAACAGCAGCTGATGAGAACCGAGGGGTGACACACGATTGTAGGACACTTCGACAAGCCTCCCTGAGCAGACACCCCCTGTAACACAGCCCAGCCCAGGGCCTGATTCTGCCCTCACTTATCCCACGTACAAATTGGGCAGTGACTCGATCAAAGCTGCTGGATTTGCAGGAGACAAAGCCCAACTGAGGAGGCTGAAGCTCCCACAGCCCCACACAGCAACAGCCAGCAGAGGCTCCATCTCCAGCACAAGCAGCTGGGACAGCAGGGCTCAAAATGAGCAGTAACAATGTTGTTCTTTCACCTCAAAGCCTTGCTTGCTGCTCAAAGGTAGTACCAACCACAGGTGTTCAGTTATTACCCAACTTCTTCCTGTAGGAGCCTTCAGAGCCAAGCACTCGCTCACCCCACAGGAGTAGGTGGTGCCTTGGTGTGTCACCCAGGTACCAAACCTCAGCCTCCCCAACAGCTCCCAGCTGGTCTCACCTGTTTCTAGGACAGAGGCAGCTCCCATTTTTCTACTTCCATTCTGTAAAATCAGGCAGTACAGGGAAGGAACAGGAAGCCTGGAGAAAAGCAAAAAAGGTAAAACTACAACAAAAATTAAACTTGAGGTGGTAAGTACTAGAGGAAGTCAGAGACGCTCCTTTGACTTTGTAGGTGAGTGGTAACCACACAGGAGGCAAACATTGCCTTGAGATTATATATCATGCATATCAAAAGAGGAGAAAGTTTAACTCAAGTGCTTGCTCCCATGTTTCCTTTCAGGGGTTTTAAACACTTGCTTTGTTTAAACACAGCCACACACTGACTGCAGTGTAGTCAGAGGGTAAGTTTTGTTTAATGGGTAAAAGCAGCTTGTCTACAAGCAGCTGGAAACCCCTCCGGTTCTAGGGGATTGCTTCATTACCTGTTCCTCATGTCTCCCAGTTGCCAGCTGGTCTCTTCCAGGGTCAATCCTGGTGATTGTTACTGTCCAGTGACTGGACACAGCAGAAGCCACAAGTCCTCAGACAGCCCTTCTTCCACTCTCCCCCATAGCCGGTCACCAGTTACCCCAGGCCACCAGCAGCCAATCAGGGCAAGCCTAGGGCTGCAGAACAGGGTTTATAAAGATATTAGTGAGTTAATAAAGAACTCACCTGTACCTGGATAAGAAGTATGTGTTTCCAATTAGTGCTGCTCTGTTTTCCTAAGTGGACTTAATCATCCCAAAGCCTCAGAGACCCTCTGGCAGTCTCCTGTCTCTCACTCCTCCTGCTCTCAGCTGTTAGTAGGAGCTTGTCTTAAAACAGTTGTTTCAGGAAAGGCTCTTCTCCAGCCCTTTTTATTTGTTGCTCCACTATAATTACCATTACAAAAACACTCAGCGTTACGATAGCACTCTTCAGTTTCTGATTGCTTCCTGAGCGCAAGCTAATAATACTGGCTTTATGCTTCTTACTCGGCAAAGAGTAAGTATTTTCCTCCAGAAAGGCTGTTACTTTATGTTAACAGCAAAGCAAACACTGAACAGGAGGGAGCACGAGGCACCCGTGTCTCCTCACAGCCTGTACTGGAGAGAGAATGTTCTATGCCCAAGTACAGTAGCCCTTCGCCCTTTTGGGCAGAAGCAGTGTATCCTGGTCACCATCCAACTGGCAACGCAACCATGAATTCCTCTCTGAAATCAGCTGTTGCCTCCTCACCAGGTCATGAGTAATTTCCAGTTATGACTCAGTTGGCTGGAAGCTTTGCCTGAGTAAGAACTGGGTGTCTCGCTCGTGGTTCTCCAGCCCCCGTGGAGTTTCTGCCTGTGGTGCCTTATGGGCAGGCAGGATGGTGTTGGGGGGCTGGCAGGGTCAACCAATTGGGTGAACAAACCAATTGGCCTTTCCCCAGCTCAACATCATGGAAAGTGGGTAAACCCTTCAAAAGATGAGCCGTCGTGCCTGTCACTAGCAAGCAGCAGGCGTGTCTGCATCGCCAGCAGAAAAGCAGCCCAGTTACATCCTAGAAACGTTTGGGGGGGCTTTGGTTTTCAACACTTTCCTCTGTTGCCCTTTGAAAAGCAAGTGTTTGTATAAATAACAGCAGATGCATTTTAAAATAGCTCATCTCCCAGGCAGTGTTTAGCAAGAGAAGTGAGCAAAGACAAAACAGTTGCATATGATGTGAGAAACTCAGCAGATGGGTTTGCTGGGAGACGGGGCCAACCTGTGCCGTGCCAGCGCGTGTGGCCTCTGCTGCTCTCCACCCGCACAGATTGCGGCACAGGGGGCTGAGCATCACCCCCTCACCCCCCTGCCCCTGGGGCTCAGCACCCCCAGACATCCACCCTTTGGGCTGCAGATGCTCTCCCGGCTGGTTTGCAGCGTTAGTGAGGGTGTCTGCGTGAGGTGCTGGCTCCATACGGCGAGAGCCCAGTAAGAGCATCTCAGAGTCCTTTGTGGTGGCTCTGCCTGGGGATAAGGGGTTGTGTGGCAAGTGCTGTCCCACCCTGAACACTCCTTGTGAAGCGTGGCCAGCCCAGCAGCATGGCTGCAGCCTTCCCTGCTCCTTTCCCCAAACTAATAACTGAGCCCAGAAGGTGGGAAATGGAGCATTTCCTAAAACCACTGTTTGGTAATAATTTCCACATGACAAGGAAGCGTGTGGTGACTCTGAACTCCCACTGAGGCAGGGCTGTTTTAATAGATGTCTCCAAGAGGAGAAGCTTTACCTCAGGACAGGCTTATGGGTGACACTGCTTCATCACCAACTGCACAGAATGGCAGCTCCTCTCCCCACGTTAACACACACAGCCTCCCAGATCCTTTCCTTCAGCTCACGAGCCTTCAGGAGGGATGCAGCCATTTGTTCCAGTACGCAGGGCTTGGGTTTCATTCTCTATTTGCCACCACAACCTCTTGCTTTCCCAAGGTGTGTCCACTGGGATCAACAAGCTCTTGTACATGGCATGGTGATGGTAGGGGTGTAGGACTGACAGCGGAGAAGATTAAGGTCTCATGGGCAGTTTTACATACATTTATGCCAGGTAATGCCAAGTACTGGAAAAAAAGCTGAACCCTCTACCCTCCCAGCACATAGCCCAGCAGTGACCCGAGCGGTGTGGGGACAAACAACTGGCTTTTGGGGCACCTGGTTCCTTGGCTTTCCACTAAAATGGACGGGTGGACGTCAGACCGAGCCCTCCTCCAGGTAGGGCCAGGAGGGACAAGTCCCTGGCACTGTCCCCAGGTGGGGAAGGCTGGAACGGGGCTGTGCTCCCAGGGCTGTTTTCTGCAGGAGGCAGCGTGCCAGGGAGGGGGGTATTTATCTTCCAAGAGAGTTCATATTTACTCAAAACAGGCAGGGTGTCTCCCCAAAACTGCCGTCCCATCTGACGTACCAGAACGTGTACCCAGCTCGTGCGGTGACCGGGGCCAGTTCTTGGAGTTACCTTAATAACAGAAAACTCCACTTGTATTTCCAGAGTTACAGAAACCACAAAGATATCAGCCCATTTAATCACTTGTTTTACTGCCTGTGCCGTGTGTTGTGGTGAGGTGCCGCATACCAGCCTGACGGGTTCTCACTGATGGCTCCTGTCACCACCTTGTGCTGATGCTGGGGCATGTCCCTGGGAGAGAGCTGGGGCTCCCCGTCCCTGCCAGTAGCTCCAATACTTCTCCGCTCAGCTCTGTGCCACCCAACCCTCCATGGGTGGCTCAGTGTGGGCTCCAGCCCCTCTATGCTGCCCCGGGACCAGGGAGGTGACTTCTGTGACCTCCTTGTGTCTCCAACTGGGATCTTCTAGCCACAGGGCTGCAATTGCTTCAGTGTCAGTGGGACCTCAGTGCTGGATCTGCTGGGGCTTGGTGGTTTCTGCTGCTTCACCAGGAGCCTTTCCACTGGCAGGTATCCCAGCACCCCACACACAGGGTTTTTCCATTGAGGTTTGATGTAGAATAAGCATGACTAATATCTTGCAATTGTTAAGAAATGCCCTTATGTGGTTCTTCCAGTGTTACCACGTCTCCTCTGTGCACGGTGACTTGTGCTGTGACCCTGCACCTCCCTGTGGAGCCAGCCTCTGTGCTGCCTGCTCTCACCCTGCCCAATCTGTGAGGCTTTCAGCTGAGCACCGCCGGTGACGAGGACATCAGTTATGGAGGACAACAGGCGGGTTGGGGTCTGGAGCATCTGATTTGGAGCTGTTTCTTCTCCAACCCCAGCTAATACTGCCCCAGTGCTGGTGGCAACCTGTGGCCCTGACCCCAGTGAGGAAGAGGAGGAGGAGAAGAGCTTCCTGCTCGCCCAGCCACGGACGAGCCCAGGGCAGGTAGAGCCACCTCAGAGAGCTGGCACACAGGGATGGAGTGCATCTAGCACATCTTCCTGAAGGCAGCGTGGTGGGATGGTGATGCAGGGCTGTGGCCACAGCTGCCTGATCGCTGGTGGCCCCACGCTTTGGCAGGTGGCTGGGAGGGGTGTTTTTCTTGGGCTGTGCACGAGTGAGCGGTGCCAGCAGCAAACTTCATCACCCTGAAGCAAAGCCAGTGCCACTCCCTCAGACTCATCTCTCCCACGTCTCGTGGAGCAGTGGCTGCTCAGTCACCATCCCCGCCAGATCCCCACTGAGCTCCCGTGCCATCCCAGCAGTGGGCACCCTCCAGCCCTGGCAGGGCAGGGCTGTACAAAGCTGGGTTTGGAGTGGGTGTGTTTCCAGCAAGAGCCCCTGAATGACATCTCTGAGCCCCTGCTCTCTGGGGACGTCAGAGCTTGTCAGGCAGCAGCTGAAGGTGGCCATAAATTGGCCATTTGTCAGTGGCCTTGCTATTTTGAGAGCCAATTACGATGTTTGCCGTGGGTATCCAAGGAACCTGAAATGCTGTGATTTATCCTCACACGGCATTATCTGCACCAGACCCTTGGCCGTGTGCTCGTCAGGCCAGCAGTAACAGGGCTGCCTTGAAGATCCTTCCTGCCTTAATGACTGCAGAGCATGGCTTGAAGGCACAGTGATGCCAGGCAGGCAAGGGTGGGGGACACACACAGGGTTTACTCCTCAAATTAAACTTCCATGCCATGAGGAAATCAACCACTTGCCAGTGTGCAGCAAACAGCTTCATAAAGGGGCAGTGCCTGGCGATGGGTCTGTCTGCTCCAGGCACAGCTCTTCTCCCCGCTCCCATGCTGAGTTTTGGGGACGGGGACCAGCTCAAGAGACATGATGGCTGTCCCTTGCGAGAGGTGGCACTTCTTTGCAGCAGGGGGTGGGGTGATGCAAACCCCATGCTGTCTAGACTCCATCCTGCCACCTAATAACCATGAGTCTGTGTATATATAAATGTCCATCCACCTACGCACCCACCCACCCATCCATCCATCCATCCATCCATCCATCCATCCATCCATCCATCCACCCATCCATCCATCCATCCATCCACCCATCCATCCATCCATCCATCTATCCATCCCTGTCTGTGTGTCTAACCCACCTCTTGGCTCAGGTGACCTCGCCACACAGGTCCTTCTTCTGCTGGCAAGGTCCTGGGTCCTGGGCTCCCCCCGCTCCGTCCTTGCACCGAAAACCCAGATGAACTCAATTTGCCTTTCTCAAATGAGCAAAGGCCAGCTCAGCAGTGTCACCCCCAGCCCCAGGTGTTTGAAGTGGAGAGGAAACAGCGAGGAGGTGAGGAGATGGAAACACTGATGCTTCATCTCACCGTGCTTCTGGATGTGTGTTTCCTATATTTCTTCTTCAGCCAAAAAAAATGTACTGGTTTTGGCATCCAGTCTCCCATAAAGGCAACCATCCCATCCCCTCGCAGCTCCCTCAGCAGCTCTGAGATGCTGTAAAGCTGCACAAAACAGGCACTAAATCTTATTCTCAGGCGAGTAACAAATATTGTGTTATTATTTAGCCAGCAAAGCACTCCAGTTGAATTCCTTTCTGCAGCAGAGTAAGTGCACTGTGATACCCCCACACTAACCTGGTGTAGGGACAAGATCCAGACACACCATTAGGAGACCCCGAAACTGTGTCTGGAAGCAGGTGTTTAAGAACAATCCATTTCCCTAAAAATCTGGGAAAAGATTAGCTGTTTTTTACTACAGGGATCAGTGGGTATTTCACTGCAAGCAGACAGTAAAGAGAAAGAAATTCCTTTCTGGTTTTTTCTTCCCCCCCCCCCCAAGGAACCAAACAACATCTCTGAGTTAATTGTAGAATGAAAGAGGCCTTGATTTCTGCCATACAACAGGGAAAGGGCTGGGTGCAAAAATATATATATAGAAATTAAAAATAAAAAAGGTATAAACAGTGCTTCCTTCCTAAAGAGCCTCCCTGCTGGGGCTGGGCACTGGGAGCCTCCTGAGCCCAGTTGCCTCCAGAGCACCTTCCTGTTTGCAGAGACTGCTCCAACGTGGAGCTGAGCTCTCGGGGAGGCTCTGGCTCCTTGGGACCCTCTCAGGACCAGCCCCCTGGGAAACAGGCAGCAGTTTCAGCAGCATCTCTGATCAAATAAAGACCAAAAGCTTTTCCTTCCTCCCCAGCACCTTCTTTTGTGACTTTCCCTCTGTTTCTGTCCCTGGGCACAGCATCCCCGTGTGGTCTCTGATCCAATTCAGCAGGATTTATGGCAAAACAGGGTGGAATTTCCCAGCAGAGCCCAAGCTGAGGGACCAGCAAGTGCTGCTGCCATGGGAGCTGGTGTGGGGACACTGTGGGGACTTGGGAACACTGGGAACATGCCTGCACTTCTCTTGGTTTGGAGCCATCAGCTCCTTAAGCCTTCAGAACGGGCCTTTGGGGGTTCATTCGTTCATTTTCATGTGAATCCCTGTTCCAGGAGGGAAAGCCTCTGCATCCACCCCGGAGGGGATTACTGCAGCCACAGGACCAAATCCCTCTGCTCGTTACACCCGTGTAAATCGAGAGTAAATCCTTTTAAGCCATTGGGGCCACTCCAGGCTTACTCAGACATAAATGGCCGTACTATAAATAAGACCTTGGTTTGATTAGAGAACTAAAGGCAGGGAAAAAAAGCACTTAAAAGATATCCAGGGGAAATACAAGCTCCTCCCCCAAGTAGTTATGCTGCTGCTGCTGAGTTAGTCCATGAATGGCAGTCAGGGAGTGAGTCACGTTTCATAAATCAATTACACAGAGATATTCCCTGTCCCAGAGTCCCCACAGCAGGATTTCCACTAAACACAGCAAACGAGAAGCCAGATCAAGGGGAAGGTGTCTGCCCCCCTGCTCTGTGTCCTCCATCCCCTGCCCCAGGGCTGGGACAGTGGAGCTGCCTGTGCCTGGTGGCATGCATCCTCCAGTGGCCACTCACCAGCAGAGACACGGCGCTTCCCTCCCTCTCCCTCTTAAGTGGCTACTGTAAATTCCAGTCCACTGTAGTTAAATAGTCTGATGGTGGTGAAAAACAAGAGCTGGGAAGAAAGCTCAGGCCCTTGGCTCTGCCGTTTCACCCCGCTCTGCTTCCCCCAGCCTTGCCGTACTGAGATGTGAAATTATCATCGGAAGAGTTTATAAACTGTCAAAACAGTTTCTTTCACATCAGCGAGACAATTTGTATAAATAGTGCCTCTTTAAAGGGCCTCCTGCCAGCTCAAACCTCCCTTTCATCTCCCTGGGATTTATTCTATGCTATTTTTATGGGATTTTTAAAACAATCCCTAATGAAGAGCGAGGGTGGGAAGCTCCGTGCTGTGCCCTGGGTGGTGGGTGGTGGCAGGGACTGAACCCTGGCAGGGTCCCCTGTTTGCTGCCACCCATCCAGAGCCCGATAACAGCCACCCAGAGCCACCTTCTGAAAGAAACAGAGAGGTAATTTCCTCCTGTTACGTGGGAGGTGAACGCTCAAAGCTGCTGTGGCTCGAGGGCTGATGCCTCCGTACCCTGGAAGCAAAACAGCTCAAAAAGCTGCATTTCCCAAGTATTGCAAAGTCACTTGGAAGAGCAGAGGAAACCAGCCCAGTCCCATTTGTTCTGCCAAGTGAGCAGGGAAGCACCGTGCCAGGTGGAACCGAGGAAGGGCTCGGGCTGCTGCGCAAAGGGGAGTTCTCAGCAGCCCCCAAATCCTTTTGGCCCGTAAGGATCTGGTCAGCAGGAAATACACAGCGTGATACGGCTCCCTCATGGCCCTGGGTACTCTGGGAGAAAGGAGCAGCTTTGGGCAGGGAGAAGGGGGGGTAACGGGGGCAATCGCTGCTCCCACGGGCTGGGGAAGACTCTTGCTGTGGTGGGCGAGTGGATTTGGCATCAAATGGGGTCCTGTGCCGGTGGCTCTGTCCTGGCTGTGGCTTCCCCCAGCCCCTAGCCACAGCTGAAGAGAACAGTTAGAAAACACCAGTTAGAATGCAATTAATTGTGAAATGCACAAAAATAGCAATTGCCCCAAACCCCTTCCCCGACATTCCTGCCCTGTTTGTACTGGGAGTCTCAGGGGCTAGCACCAGGGAGCCGTTCCGAAGCCGCAGCAGCCCAGTCTCTGGGCAAACCCACCGGGCTGTACTGGTTTGACAGCCCAGGCTCCCTCCCACACAGGCGCTGGGCTCCCCAGGGAGCCGAGCCGGAAAAGTGAACACATGCAGTCACTCCCAGGTTTTGGGAGCTTTAAAAATCCAAAGCCACACAATCCAGCTGAGCAAAACAGAGGGAGGATAAGCATCGCCCCAGTTCTTGCTTTTTTTTGCCCCTTAAAGGATGAGTTTCCCTTCTGCCTGCAGGACAGCGAGTCCCCAGCATCCCTGCAGAGGGACCCCCCTGAGGAGATAGCCGGGCCTGGGGACCCTGCATTTTCCACACCCTCCAGTGCTGCTGCTCTGCTGGAAACAACACCCCAGAGCAGCCAGGACCGAGCCACTGCACTGCCATTGCACTGGGGAGCCCTCTGTAGCGAATACAGCCTTTCCTGGCCCTTCAAAACACAACGGGGGAGTCACTGGGAGAATTGCCCCCATTTCCAGTACAGCTCAAGCTCGGGGAATGGGATGTGGAGAGGAAGAAGAGCTTTCCAGATCTGATTCTCCACCGACAATTTGCTCTTGACAGGGGTTGAAATCATCTTTGGAACAAAATCTGGATTCTAAGGACAGTGAACTTTGTCTTCCAGCAGAGCTGGGTGTGGAGCTGGGGGAGAGTTTTCTTCAGGTTTTCCCATCTGTGAGAAGCACTGACAGTGGTTTGACATCGCTGTGACCCCACAGTCCCAGGGGCTGGGTGAAATGATGCCCAAATTGGAAGTTTCAGCAGGAAACCCAAAGGATCCTGCTCCTGTCCAGCCCTTCCCAGCTCACAGAGCACTGTCAGGACCAGACTGACCCTCCACTTTCCACAGATGGGGAAACTGAGGCACAGAGCAGCGACATGACATCAATCACCACCGCCAGGCTCCAGGGTTTTATTCCAGCTCGTTCTTTACCAGAATCACAATCACTCTCTGTTAAACCAGATGTGACCCCACTTCACATTCACATCCTCTCCCTCTTTGCTTTTGCTTCCCTTCAGGACAGCACTCGCCACTTGCTGCCTCTTTCTTTATGAACTCCAGCTTGGGTTTGGGGTTGTTGGGTTTTTTTTCCTTTAAGGTAACCATTAAATGCTGAAGTCTCAGAATAAAGCACTCCTCCACACCTCCTGCCTCAAGAACAGCACCTGCCAGAAGGGAAGGGAAAGAGGAGGCTGAGACTGGGGGCTCATCGATGCCTCAAAGTGACGAGGTTCAGCTGCGAGAGCGCAGGCTCCAAGGTTGGGGGGGGATGGCTGGGAGCCCCGACTGGAGCAGGGAGTGCAGGCAGGGCTGCCTTTTGCTGCCTGCAAGTGTTTGACAGCCCCACTGGGGCAGCGGTGGCTGTCACAGCTGGAGACTCACACCGTAAGATCATTGTCCTGGGATTATTATTTTTTGTTTTCCTGAGTCTGCGTGTCACTAAGGAATACTCTTTTCTCTAGAAAATCTGCTGTCCTCCCTTCCACCCCCAACATGGAATGGGAATCTGTGCTCAAAGCTGCAGCTGAGGTTGCAGATAGACCTTCCCTTCCTGATCCTTATCTCACCAGGATGTAGGAGGATCCTTAGGGAATGGCTGGAAGCCTTTCACTGGAGCCATCCAAGAAGTGAGCAAGCTGACTACAGCCTTTAAATGGCAAATCCATCAAGTGTTGGGGGACCAGGATCCAAAATGCTGATTAACCCCATCAAACTGCATCATCCCTTGGCTCTGCCCCGTAGGAGCCGCCCCGCGCTGAGCCCTACCTGCCCCGGGCTCCTCCTTGAGCCACCTTCTCCGCAGGGCTCCGCCGCCTCAGCTAAATAACCCCAGCTAAAAATACACCTTCCAATCCTCATCTAAACCAAAGCCTCACACTGCTGGCTCACAAACATATTCCAGCTGCAGCCTGCTCATGGGCAGGGAGTTTTGTGCAGCAGCAAATCCACTGCTGGGCTTCTCTCGGGCTGCGGGTGCTCCAGGGGTGGCCCCAGCTGCAAGAGCTCAGTCTGCAGCCTGGCAGGAGCAGGGGATGGGGGAGCCAGCTGGGTGCCCCAAAGCTGGTGGGGAGCAAAGAGGGCTCTGGTCCTTTCCGCCACCTTTCCTGGGTCACACCGGCTCCCCTGGATGTAGCTCTGAGCCACAGCAGGGAGCTCTGACAGCACAGCAGCCGTGGGGTAGGAGAGAGCCACCTTAGGAGACTGGAGAGGGCTGGGGGTCAGCAGGTCCTGAAGCTCCCAGTGAGATCCCTGAATCCAGGGGCTGACAAAGACCATATCACCCAACTCAGCATCATCCTCCCACTTGTCCAGAGCAGACTGCTGAGATGTCCATCAGAATCTCTGCCTTTTTGCCATGGCTGATGCCCTTTCATACCATGGAGGAATGGAAAAATGAATCCTGGACCCCCGGGAAACTGAGGTTGATCCTTCTTACTCACCATCCCTCCTGCTGCCAGACTGATTGGCCTGCACAAGGCCTCCTGCTGCAAATCACAACTGGCTTTATGAAAAAAAAAGGCCTCCAAATACTCTAACCACACCACCAGTGCAACTAGCAGGAGGATTATATATTATAGCAACACACAGATATAGCTACACACACACACAGAGCACCAGCCACCAGCAGCCGCGAGCAGAGGATTGATAGCACCGATGTGAGCTCTGCTCCCTGAGCTCAGACATATGTTTCCTGGGAGCACAGTGCATGCTTCCAGGAGGAAAAACTCCAGGAGAAGTAGCAGAGGGAGCCCTTGGGTTGGGGTCTGGGGCTGGGTGCTGTCAGCAAAGGGCGAGAAGGGAAGGGCAGAGCTGGTTTCCATGCCAAGACCCCCTCCCCAGTCCCATGCTCCGGCCCCATTTGGCTCCTCTGTGCAGGGAGTGTTTCATCACTTTGCAAGCCATAAAAACCTCCAGCCCAGTGTTTCCTGATGCTGGGGCTGAAAGGGGGTGGTGGGAGAAGAGTTGAGTGCCCACAGAAGGAGGATGTGGGGGCACAAGGAGGATGCAGCACCCGCAGCCCCACAGGGCATCCTGGGCTGGGGGCAAAGCTGCGTTCATGTGGGGCAGAGATGGCAGAAGGGCACAGGCTTGTCTATGCTGGTGACAGAGGAGTTGCAGCAGCCCAGCAACCCATTTTTTTTTCACATTTAGGGCAGGAAACAGATGCTGCCTGGAGGAGGAAACATCTGAAGAAAATAAGTGCACCTTGTGCCTCCCTAGGCAGGAACCTGGTGGGAACAGGGGGTGCAGGGCGGAAACGTCCCAATTCAGCCCCAGCCAAGGCAGGTGCAGCTCAGCTGGGTCTGGTGGCACCATCCTGGGCTGCACCAGCAGGGATGGGGGCCCGAAGGCCCTTTTTCCTTTGGGTCTTTTAGGGGAGCCAGGGCAGCAGGTTAGTTACATACCTGTGGGCAAGGCTGTGGTCTCCTCCTCTTGGCCCGAGGGTCATGGAACGAGCTGATGAAGCACTTCTCACTCTCCAACAGCCCAGAAAAACTGGGCTTCCCTCTCCTCAGTGCCATGTTTCCAGTCCTGGGTCACACACCGACACAGGTTTACTGAACACGGGTGTTTTTCTGCACCCATCTCCCTTCTACAGCTGCTAAAAAGGACAGACAAAGAGAAACCCACCAGCCTGTGCCCTGGCAGGAGTTCACCCAGCCTGTGTTGCAGGCAGTTTTTAGACAAGAGTTTGTCCCCATGAGGAAGCACCTGCCTTCTAGGAAGCAGCTACGGGATGGTACAATGCTATCACATTTTATGGGCTGGTGCAAAAAAACCCATCTTACACAAACGCTGCTGAGGTCCCTTCCCTTCCAAAGCACCTTCTCCCAGGTGGGTGCTGCTGCCCCGGTTGATCCAGCTCAGAGCATTTTCAGGCCATGAAGCATCCTCCTGCCAACACCTCCCTGGGTCTCTTGGGCATCCTCTCCCCTCTCCCCAGTCCCTTTGGCTGCATTTCCCTGCACTGCCATTCCTGCAACCAGAAATCCAGCAGCTTCTCATTCCCTCCTGCGGTACCTCAGCATTTGTGCTGGTTGACAAGTGGCTGAAACAGCCAGCAGTGCGCCCAGGTGGCCAAGGAGGCCAAGGGCATCCTGGCTTGTATAATAAATAGTGTGACCAGCAGAAGTAGGGAGAGGATTGTCCCCCTGTGCTCAGCACTGGGGAGGCCACCCCTTGAGTCTGGTGTCCAGTTCTGGGCACCTCAGCACCAGAGAGATCTGGAGGGGCTGGAGCGAGTGCAGAGGAGGGACACGGAGCTGGGGAAGGGCCTGGGGCATCTATCTTACAGAGAGGGATTGAGGGAGTTGGGATTGTTTAGTTTGAGGAAGAAGAGGCTGAGGGGAGACCTCATCCCTCTCTACAACTGCTTGAAAGGACATTGCAGAGAGGTTGGTGCTGGTCTCTTCTCATGGGGAATCAGCGATAGAAGGAGAGGGAATGGCTGCAAGCTGCAGCAGGGTAGGGTTAGGCTGGCCATGAGGACAGAATTCTTCCCAGCAAGAGTGGTCAGAGCCCTAGACTGGGCTGCCCAGGGAGGTGGTGGAGTCCCCATCCCTGACTGTGTTTCAGAGTCGCTGAGATGTGGTGTTGGGGGATCTGGTGTAGGGGAGAGCTTTGTAGAGTGGGGCTGATGGTTGGACTCCATGATCCCAAGGGTCTCTTCCAACCTGAATGGCTCCATGATTCTATGATTTACACAGACGGTTGTGCGGTGGCGACTTGCCCGCAGCGTTTCAATGACTCGCTTCTTGCGGGGCCCCGGAGCCGCGGGGAAGCGCTGCCACCTCCCGGCGACCGTCGGGCTCTGCCATCCCCCCGTCCCCCACTCCAGGGCGCAGCGATGCTCTCGGAGCAGCGTGGGGAACCCGTAATTTATTGCCTTTTAGAGGATTATTCTCTCACCCGATGACCCCTCCTCACCCGGGACAGGGAATTGGGAATAAAAAGCAAGTGAACTCAAGGGTTGAAATACAAACAGATTTAATAGAATAAGACTAAATAATTAGCATTAATAATTCTAAAGAACTGATATGGATCCCAATAGCTGTATAATATAAACAGGAGTTGTTCCCAGCCCATTCCATCCCAGGACACCGTGCATTCCCAGCAGGGACAGCCAACATGGGAGGCTGCAAGTGCTGTGGCTTCGGGAGGACGGGAAGGGCTCAGGGCTCCAGCACCAGGACAAGGACAAGGACAAGGAGTTCCCAGGATGGAGCCGTCAAGAGAGAGCCAGAGAACTCCTCAGCAAACTTTCTAACTTCTACTGAATGTGACCTTCATGGTCCACACGATGGACCAACCAGCACAGAGACAGAAAGGAGCCAGCAGAGCCCCAGGACCACACAAACCCTTTTCTTGGTACCAGGTGCCCCGTAACTGGGTGGACTGGGAGCACCAGCCACGTTAGATGTGATTCTTCAGGAAAAAAATAAGAACTACAAGATCTAGGAACTTGTGCTTTTAAAGCACTCATTTCTGGTGGCTCAAACTCAACTCTCTGCACTTGGTCCTTAGCAGCTTCTGGTGTTTCAAATGTGTTTTGAAACTACAGGGAAACCTCCAACCAGTCACCAATCCCTTTTAAATGGGAACCCAGGGGTGCAGAGTCAAACCCCTTCCTCAGAAATACTCTTTCCTTTTGACTCCCATCAGTAGATCCATATGGTTGTCCCTCAGGGGAAAACCTGAAAACCACCACCTTATCCAGACTTATGAGCAACCTTCCCTGACTCTCTAAGATTTTTCAGGCATTGCTGAATTTCCAGGAATGCCCAGACTCCTGGAGCTGCGTTGCCAACAATTTGGGAACCTCTCCTTCGTGTGGGTTTCTCTTGGAGAACCAGCAATGCCCAGCAAGTCCTGTGATGCTGAAATAAGGCAGAAGGAAAACATAAGGGAGAAGAGAAATGCTGAAAAGCTGATAAAACGGGGCCTTCACTCAGACTCACCAGGTCGACAGCTTCACTCGCAGGTACCTGTGGACTGTGATGGCCGGGAGAGACAGGATGGAGGCGTGAGAACGGATCATCATCAGGCAGCACATGAAGAGGCAGGACTAGAAATGGATGAGGACTCCTAGGCTCAGCACGATGGCCAGTGGGTTGACAAGGATCCCCATGGCAGCATCAGTGAGTGCTGGGGAGACGCTGTACAAGAAGCTGGTCTATTGAAGAGCTGGGTTCAGCTTCATTGCCCACACCCCTAAGGCATTGCCCACCACTGCAAGTGTCTCCATCACAATATAGATCCCACCCAGGCTGCCTACTGACATTTTGGACATCTGAGGCTCTTTACATCCAACATTACAAAATGCTGTGCTGAATTCTTTTTATAACTCCACCAGCCAGGTGAGAAGCCAGCTCCTCCCCGGGCTGCTCTAAACTTAGCCCCTTGCTCAGAGCTCTGCACCATTTCTGATCTGCACACACGACTCCCTCTGTAAAGGTGAGCAGAGGAAATTGGTCATGAAGAACCCCTTATCAGATCTTCTGTAACAAACCCTCTGATGCCTCTCTTTCTGCCTCCTTGAGGTTTCAGCACATTTTTTGCACACTTTGTACGAAGAGCCAACATTCTCTAGCAGCAGCATCCCACTGCGAACAAACCCCCGGGGCCACAGCCCTGTGGCAGCGAGGTTGCTCCGTCTCAGAGCTTCTTTAAAGCCTCAATTTCAAGAAAGTGGAATTTGTCCAACTCTTTTGAGAGCAGGGAATAAAGAAGTGTCATTTTTTTCTGTCTCTGTCTCCTTCCGGGGCTGATTTCACTTCCTCAGTTTTGCCAGAAGGTTGGGTGGAAGAGCAGGAGGACTCGGTGTCCAGGACACAGAATAGTACCNGGAAGATGCTCCACTCCCTTCATCATCTTGGTAGCCCTGCCCTGGACTCTCTCCAGCAGTTCCCTGTCCTTCTAGAAATGAGGGGCCCAGAACTGAACACCATATTCCAGATGGGGTCTCACCAGGGCAGAGTAGAGGGGGAGGAGAACCTCTCTCCACCTACTGACCACCCCCCTTCTAATACACCCCAGGATGCCATTGGCCTTCTTGGCCATGAGGGCACAGTGCTGGCTCATGGGCATCCTGCTGCCCACCAGGACCCCCAGGTCCCTTTCCCCTATGCTGCTCTCCAACAGGTCATTTCCCAACCTATACTGGAACCTGGGGTTGTTCTTGCCCAGGTGCCAGACTCTACACTTGCCCTTGTTCTATTTCATTAAGTTTCTCCCAGCCCAACTCTCCAGCCTGTCCAGGTCTGGCTGGATGGCAGCACGGCCTGCTGGCGTGTCAGCCATTCCTCCCAGTTTGGTGTCATCAGCAAACTTGCTGATAGTACACTCCATTCCCTCATCCAAGTCATTGATGAATATATGGTTGCTCAAGGCATCCTTACACTGACACAGCACCATCCACCCAACTGCTTAATTGCTGTTTGCTCATTCCTGGAGAGTTTCCACTTGCCCAAGGGCCAGGTTACCCCGAGAGCCACAAGCTGACATGAGTTCACGGGCTTCATCTGAAACGGGAGCAGCTCTTTCGGTGTAAGACGCGTCAAGGAGCGAGGACCACGTGCTGCCAGGCTCACCAGCAGCAAAGGGGTCCCAGCTCTTACACCCTCTCCCTGCTACTTCCCTCCTCTCCTCAGTTTCTCCCTCTTCCCTAAACCAAACACAGGACAGTATCGGAATGTGACGGAGCTGGTTGTCCTGCTGATTTCCAGCAGAAACCAGGGCTGTCACTGAAAACATCAACGGCATTAGAAGTAAAGAGCCACCTCAGGGCCTTAACAGAAAGAGCATGCCCAAGTATTCAAAAGACACCCTTGTACTGTCCCCTGAACTGTCTCATTTCCGATAGTGGCTGCAGAGTGATTATCTGCATTGATAAGTGGCAGCTTTGCACAGTCAGGGCTAGTTACAGCCCTCCCACTTCTGAAACTATGGTCTGGAAGAGGAAGCAGTTGAAGTATTTATTTATAGGTTTCTGGTGAGCAGGCTGGTGGAAGCTTTTCCATTCTTTTCCTTCAAACTGGCTTTCCCAAAGGACTTTACTGATGGCAGGCTGCTGAAGGAATGCTGTGAGCTTCGGGAGATGTGTCTGGAGCAGGGAAGGTCCCCTGGATGCTGAGGCATTTGCAGCTCCATGGAAAGGCAATGCTGATTTGCTGTGGAGGACACGAGACACTGGAAGAGGTTTGCACGCCCCAGAGTCACTGGAACCACTGAGCTTCAGACATCGAGGAAAATCCCACGCAGGGTCAACAGTGCCCATGCTTCCTTCTGCAGCTCAAGCTGGGGTGGGAGTGTCTCCAGCAACTGGCCATGGCCAACCAGAGCCTGGAGCTGAGCAGCCTGGATGGGATCTACATCGGTACCGAGTGCCTGGTTGCTTTGATGGCCACTTTGGGCAACATCCTGGTCATCTGGGTGGTAAAGCTGAACCTGACATTTCAGAACACGACTCTGTACTTCATCGTTTCCCTGGCGCTGGCTGATATTGCAGTGGGGGTCCTTGTCATACCCCTGGCCATCGTGGTGAGCCTGAGCGTCAGCCTCCACTTCTACTCCTGCCTGTTTATATGCTGCCTGATGGTGGTTTTCACCAACGCCTCCATCCTCTCCCTCCTGGCCATCGCGATCGACCGTTACCTGCGAGTGAAGGTGCCAACCAGGTGAGTGCTGGGCCACCACGGGTCCCTCCGCTTGCCCAACCTCTGCCCCATGGGTGCCACCTCCTCTCTCTTCCTTAACTTGGCCCTTTTCTAACAAATCTTTGCTCTAAAGGCCTGTTTGTGCATGGAGAAAATACCTGTGCCTAAAAGCCCACCTGGTATGAGCTTTCTAGGGCAGGACCCACTCCCTCTGGTTCCTAACGCAGCATGGAGGGACCCTGGGGGTATTTGTGTGGAGCTCAGAGCTCGGTGTCATCTTTGATCAGGATCTGGCCACAGGATGAGCCTGTGGCCAGTTGAATTCTTCAGACGTTTGCTAATTGCACAGGATGCGGAGAGCACTAGAGATCTCTTTGGGTTTCTGAGGCTAGACTTTTCTATCAAACTCCTCTTAGTCTTTGCTGAAAACACAAAAAGAAGGGACAGATTTATTAAGGGCAAACTTAAGAAGCCATTCACTTTTTATATTTGAATGGAAAAGTACATAAGCTGGAAATCCAAAGCAGAACCTCAGGCATGAAGGTCGTCACGTGGAAAAGGACCTATAAAACTGAAGATTGAAAGAACAGTTTGGTCCTACAGCCATAAACCAAACGTACAAGTGAAGCACAGCCAAGGCAGCTGAGCCATTAGGCAGGGCAGTAGAAGGGCAGTCTGTAGGCAAGAGGAGCCCAGAGATAATGAAACAAGAAATGAAGTAGCTGACAACATCCAGTTATAAAGACAGGAACTTAAGCACATGCCTTTGTATGGGTGCTGCAAAGTAACTGTTACAAATGAAGAGATAGGGCACGTCTCAAAACAAGATTTTGTTGTGGCCCCCCCCCCCGAAAAAATGTTCACATTCCATTTTGTGACAATGAGCCTGTAGTGTTTGAACACTCAAGTTCTCAAAACCATCTGTAAACTACTTTTGTTTGACACAACCTGGGTTTTCTTCCCCAACAGATATAAAATAATCACTAGAGAGAGAAGAGTTTGGTGGGCGCTGGGTTTGTGCTGGACTGTGTCCCTGCTGGTGGGATTAGTCCCCCTGTTTGGATGGAGCAAGACAAAACCAAGAAACTCTGAGTTTCTCAGCTGCCAGTTTACCTCTGTGATGAGGATGGATTACATGGTTTATTTTGGCTTCTTCCTATGGACCCTGGTTCCTCTGCTCATCATGTGTGCTCTCTACGTGGAAATCTTTCACATCGTCCGGACAAAGCTAAGCCAAGGCACAACCAACGTGAGAGGGGCTTTTTATGGACAGGAGTTCAGGACAGCCAAATCCCTAGCACTTGTTCTCTTCCTGTTTGCAATATCCTGGCTGCCTTTGTGCATTATCAACTTAATTTCTTACTTTTACCCCGAGTGGAAGATCCCAAAGTATTTGATGTACTTGGGAATCCTGTTGTCCCACACCAATTCTGTCATGAACCCCATAGTCTACGCTTGCAAGATAAAGAAGTTCAAAACCACCTGCCTTCTAATTTTAAGGACCCATATCCTGTGCAAAAAACCAGATGCTGTTCTTACAGAGCAAACAACAGACCAACAGTCATAAAGGAAGAACAAGCCTTGACCTGCCAGTACATGCCAGGCTATCGATAAACCACTTCGCTTTGGTAAGGAACTGACAGGGAAAAACGCCTGTTCTGTTTTATCTACTGCTCTTGCACAAACTGTTTTATGATAAGGACAAGCTCCTCTTACTCCCTCTGATGCGCTTTTGACATCAAACTCAACAGGATCCTTTATGATCTTCTGCACTGTTGTACTTGGAGAACTCTGCTGAGGGATTGCTGTACCAAGCCCAGACCTTCCAGGCAAACCACGCCATTCAAAGGGCCCTTCCAGTTGCTATTTACTGGTTTGAGCATTATTTGGCAGCCCAGTGACCCAAAGCACCATTAACAAGGAGGACTTTTTGCTCCTACTTCCCCAGCTCAGCCCCACAGATGGCTGGTAAAAGCCGCTGCTTGTTCAGTTCTAGTTTTAACTCAAGAGAACTCTTTGTTATAACTTTGATTTCTCTTTTGGCCAGATCCTGGGCCCTTCGCTTACACACAGCTGGACTTGCCCTGCTTTTTTTATGCTTTTATTTGCTGTGTCCAGGCTGGTCGACGGGCGGCTGAACATGAGCCAGCAGTGTGCCCAGGTGGCCAAGAAGGCCAAGGGCATCCTGGCTTGTATTAGAAATGGTGTGAGCAGCAGAAGTAGGGAGGGGATTGTCCCCCTGTGCTCAGCACTGGAGAGGTCACCCCTTGAGTCTGGTGTCCAGTTCTGGGCACCTCAGCACAAGAGAGATATCGAGGTGCTGGAGCGAGTGCAGAGGAGGGACACTGAGCTGGGGAAGGGTCTGGGGCATCAATCTTATGGAGAGGGATTGAAGGAGCTGGGAGTGTTTAGTTTGAGGAAGAGGAGGCTGAGGGGAGACCTCATCCCTCTCTATAACTGCTTGAAAGGGCATTGGAGAGAGGTTGGTGCTGGTCTCTTCTCACGGGCAATGAGCGACAGGACAAGAGGAAATGGCTGCAAGCTGCAGCAGGGTAGGGTTAGGCTGGACATTAGGAAAAAGTTCTTCACAGAGAGAGTGGTCAGTCAGTGGAATCAGCTGCCCAGGGAGGTGGTGGAGTCCCCATCCCTGACTGTGTTTCAGAGTAGATTGGATGTGGTGTTGAGGGATCTGGTGTAGGTGAGAACCTGTAGAGTAGGGCTGATGGTTGGACTCCATGATCCCAAGGGTCTCTTCCAACCCACATGATTCTATGCTGCTGATCACCTCAGCTGAAAAGCCACAACCTTGGGGGACCCTCCTCTTCTTTGGGCAAGATCCTGCCAGCGGGAGACTTTCATTGTTTCTTAAACCAAGACAATGCTGAGCCCAAAAGGCTGCAAAACTGCCCTCAGACACAGAGCACCAGGCAAGAGCCCGAGTGCTGGACACACAGACTGATAGGCCGGGGCTGGGCAAGCGCTCCAGCTAAAAACCAGTGACTGTGAGAAAACAAAGCAATGATAAAGTGAAGTTCTTTCCTCCTTCCCCAGCTCCTTAACCAAGGAGAGAGTCAAGCATTTCTAAACCACCAAGGATACATTTTCTTGTTTTTTGACTAAAGAAATCATACATTTTAGAGATTCTTCCTGCACAGCATAATCCCATGGGTCATTCTCCCCTAAAGTCACAGACCCCCTCCCTAAAACCCATTTGAATGGGATTTGCTGCAAGTCTTCTCTGTAAACCTGTAGAACTGTAGCAGCCTCTTACAGACCTGAGGACTACTCTGACAGTGGATGTAAATGTGTAATTAAATCATTTCAAAATACAGAAGAGAAACTCAAGACTAATTTTGTCCAGGTGTGTGTGTGTGTTTGTTTTTTCCATGAGGACTGGGGGAGTCTCCTGAAAACCGGGGTAAATGTGTTCCTCCTGTTGGTAACACAAGAGTTTGCAATCCAGGCGTGTCCTCACTGACTCTTACACCCTCTGCCTTCCCTGGGAATTTGGGCTGTAATTTGAGTCTGGTCAGCTTGTGCTGCAATCTGTGCTGTCACACTGTCCTGAATAATAATAATATTAGGTAGAGTTTAGGTTTAGAGCATGCTCTTCTGCCATGACAATCAATAAAGCAGCCCGGTTTCGGTGAGAGTCACAACTGGGACAGCACAGCCATTGCAGCAAATACTACAGCAGAGTTCACACAGCTCCAGCTGAAAACAGGCCATTAAAGACCAGGCTCTTTTTGCTCCATCTTTAAATAATAAGAAAAAGCAGAGGAGGGAGTGCATCATTCTGCTGTTTGTCTCGGAAAGCATTGGCATCTGCTCCTTCAGCTGAGATCAGGCATCTCAGTTTCTTATCTGATGTAACCCTTGTGCCAGATCAAAGCTCTGCCCTGGTCACAGTTCAGCTCTATTCAAGGGCCAGCAAAGGAAGTCACTGCAGAAGTATATCACAATTTTTGTCTGTCACTATAGAGACAGAGGTTGACCGAACTGATTGCTTTCAGCAGAAAAACAGACCTGACCTAAAGAACAGGAAATTAGTCACTAGAGTGACTCACAGCAAGCTTCACCTATGGAGTTTTGAGAAATACCTGCTGGGTTCTGCCTGTGGTGGCACTGGCTGGAAACCACTCCTGTAGGTCCAAGTTCACAGTTCCCTCTTTAGCACCTACTCTGGAAGTAGTCACGGTGTTCAGTCCCAGAGATCAAACAGGTCAGATAACGCTTCAACTAGATGTGGAGATGGGTGAAGGCACGTATATCAGCAGCCCATGGGTGTGCAACCACCACTCAGGGAGAGAGAAGGACTCAGCTCCCCTGCAAGAGCTGACCCACTGCTGGCTGAGGGAGATGACAGCCATGTTAGCATCATCGCTGTAGCTCTACTGATCCACCCTTTAACAGTGCAACCAGATGTCAACCCCAAAATGTCAGAGGATATCATGGGCCACTATTGCCCATGCAGCCTTCAAAGCACCACAGAACCTGTGAGCTGTTCCCAGTCACCCTCCCAGGGCTGGACAATCTGTGCCAGTCTTCTCCATACCCGTGCATTTTGCCTTGCACGTTCCTGCTGGGAAAGACTGTCGTTAGTACAAACATCTCTAGCAGAAACCTACTGAAACAGGGAAAAAGGAGGGAGACAGAAGAGCAAACCAGCCAACACACCAACTCCTCTGGTGGGATTAATAGGCTCATTGTCCCATATTCCTCCAGCTACCTATAAAAAACTTGAGCTTGAAGAGCAAAATCTGCTTGAAGAGCAGATGTAGATGGGATATTAGGAATAGGTTCTTTACCATGAGGGTGGTGGAACACTGGGACAGGTTGCCCAGGGAGCTGGTTGAGGACCCTTCCCTGGAGATCTTCAAAGGGAGGCTGGAGGAGGCCCTGGGCAACCTGGTCTAGTTGGAGGTGTTCCTGCTGAGTGTGGGGAGGCGGGACTGGATGACCCTAGAGGTTCCTTCCAGCCTGGACCATTCTATGATACAAAGAGCTGGCTGGTGGCTACCATGAAGAGCTGTGTGTGACTATAGAGAGCTCTTGGGGTGGGAAGAGGAAGGACAGCTGAATGTTTTGGGATGAACCTGGGGCTTGCTTGCAGCCACTGTCACCCTCTGTCCCCAAGGGCTGTACCACACTCGGCCCTGCAGGCAGGGACACGCAATCACCACGCTCCAGTTGGCAAGGTTTCACAAATAAATGGACTGGTTGTGCTCAGCCTCAGCACAATTCACAGTGAGGAAACACAGACATGAACAACCCAACACCCTACTTGGTCCTGGGGGTGGGGACAGCCAGTGCTGAGTCACCTCTTCTCACCCTTTAACACAGGAGGGCAGCATTCTTGTCAGGATGGCAAAACAGGTAAATCTTCAGGTGTTCTTGTTTCTCAGGTGCCACCAGGCAGCAGACTAACATTGTTATTAATTTCAAGCCAATAAAAAGAATTGTGAACCAACTACAATCATCCCTCGTGAACCTCCCAGCAGCTGCACATTTTGAGGAGTAATAGAGTATTTTCTCTGTTAAAAATAGCGCTTGCATAAGCTGCCATGACTGAGATGAGAGCAGATACGGCAAAGCAAAGATGACAAGTTCTACTCCTGACCCTGCAGAACGCTCAGCAGCCTTACCCACAACACCCTCCCTGCCAAATTCCAGCACATAACGGTGTCTGTGCACCTGCTTTTCAGTGGTCCCTCCGAATTCCACCAGCTGCTGTGGGCAGGGAGGCAGGACAACCCAAGGAGCTGGCAGAGGTGGAGCCGCAGCTCCTCTTAACTGCTTGTTGGAAAGACACCAGAGGCACCAGGGCCGAGCTGGGCTGGGTCCAGCTGCCCATCCACAGCCTGGTGCTGCCATCAAGTGGCACATCTCACCCCGCTCCTCCAAAGCCTCTCAGATGTCAGACTTCTATCTTCAGCATGGGAGGCTGGAGGACCTGAGGCACTTGTCCCACCCCAGACATTCCTGCAGAGAGGAGTTTACAACAGCACACACAAAATCAGCCACATTTTCAGAAATGAGAAAAAACCTGCCAGGAGCTGACACTCCCTGGGGACCAGAAACAAGGCAGTTCCTGAAGCCCCAAGAGCCAAGGCAGCTGAAAACCTCACTCAGATGGAGATCACAGCACTTCCTCAGATGACAAAGAGCGTGCAGGAACATGCAAAGCAGCTTCTCTGCAGCCGTTACAACCAAGTCCCTCCTGGTAACTTTTAAGCAGTTTATGAAAAGAGAATGATTTTTAATATTTTAGGGTGTACTATGGGCAATAATGCACAGATGAACACTTGCACAAAGCTGGAGGGTGACACCGTGACTGTGCATTATTTTTATGTGACCCAGTCAGGAAGCAGACATCTCCATACACATGTTTCGTTACCCTAACTTCAATGAGCAAAAATTAACTAACCAGAGCACTTGGCAATCATAAAACCCAAGAACAACACCATAACTCAGCCACAGAAAAGAGAAACAGAATGGCACAGACATGAAGAGACCAAGAAACATTTCCATTTTTTAGTTCTTTTTGGTAGCTCAAAAGCAATTGCAAACACACCAGTGGACACTTTACAAGGGCATTTGAAGGACTCACTAGGTTTTCTACAGATGAGCAGCCACTACGTAACAAGGAGTTTGTCCACAACTGTTGGTAAAGCAGTTTGGAACAGGAGGCATTAATTTCCCCTGGTAACTCTAAAATGAGCTGGTGTTACCCTGGTTTCTCAGAGCGGCGCTGGCATTTCTCAGAGCACTTACAGGCCTCGCTACAACGTTCTGGCAGCATTTGATGTGCAGGAAGTGCAAGTGTCTTCATTTCACCCCAAACTTCACCGTCACACAGCCGCCAGTGCCCGTCGGAAGACCACAGTGGTGTAGGCAACCTCATTCTGGGGCATAAAAGCAGCCACAAACAGAGAGGGGGTGTAAGAATCACCTCTCAAGCCCTACACACTGTGCATGGTCACGGTCTGCCCCTGCACTTGGGAAATCTAGTAAACACTAAGCTGGATCAGACCAGTTGTTAACCTGGCTCAGGATCCTGATTATTCCAAGGAACCAATATCATCAATCAGAACTGCAGAAATCTTTGCCCTTTTAAAAGATTTTTCCCCTAACCCACCTGATTAGTGGTTTAATTTAGCCCCAGAACCCTTAAAAAGTGTGGGGAGTCTGGCTTTTGAGCCCTGTGATATCAGAGAAGGAGTATCTTTCCTTCTGCTGTCCAGTTGCCTCCTCAAGTAACTGTAAACAAAGGCTGAAGCCTTGGATGCACAAACAAAAGCACTTTTCCTCTTTTCCTCAGGCAAAAGAAACATCAATTAACACTTGAGTCTTGCAAGAGCAAACCCTTTTCCCCTCCCAGAAAATATTTACCACTCTGTGAGAATCTGAAGTCTCTGCATAAAGTATTAGAAATGATAGTTATGACCTTTACCTGGACATTCTTCTCAGGGTCCTCAGTCACTGTCTGGGAGGGAGCTTGCTCTTGTGTGTTCTGGGGGGATCTCTTGCTCCCTGGGAGGGAGAAGGAGACTTGGCTGAGCCATCTGCCCTGTGTCTCGAGACAGGGGGGTAAGAGGCACAAGAACAGGGCCCGAGCAGCACCAGAGAGAGCACAAGACTCAGACGTGGCTTGTAAAATCTGTCCCTGTCTGGCAGCCCCAGCCCCTGCCCACCCACTGGAAGTTCCTGGGATGAAACCAGCTGATGAATTTGGTGAAAATTCCACATGGCCAATGTTAGGATGAAAAAACACACCAAAATCTGCTACAACTCATCAGTGTTTAAGTTAATTCCTCCACGAAAACAGCCTCTGGGATGATTTGTGAGGAGTTCCTGCTGGAACAACCTCTTTACCAATACATTAGTCATTCAGGGGAGACAGAATTTGAGCCTCTTTTGAAATAACTCGTGCAAGAATTGCTTTGAGACCCTAGTGCTGTAAGACACAGTGAGATGTGCAGCACCCAAAGTTAAGCACTTCTCTGCCAGCGGGGTCCGGACCATCCCGCTGCCCTCACTCCCTCCACCGAGTCACTTACTTCTTCTGATGAGGTAGATGATGGCAAAAACCACGAGAGTCAACAGGACACCAGAGAGAAACGCTAGTGATATGGAGAGTATCTGATGGCTGTTGATATACAGAACACTCTGTCAGAAACCCCAGTTTTAACAGAGGTGCTGAAGAATCAGAAGTGCCCAAATTCACCCAAGTGCATGAAGTGTAATATGTTAATTATCCAAAGCCCTGTGAGATTCACAGATGTGCACCTGCATTAAGCATCACTATGAATTAAATAGTGCACAGACAAGGAAATTCTAAGCAACCCTTTAAACCCCAAGACATCAAATGTATCAGGTATATTATAGAATCATTTTGGTTGGAAGAGACCCTTGGGATCATGGAGTCCAACCATCAGCCCCACTCTACAAAGCTCTCCCCTACACCAGATCCCCCAACACCACATCTCATCCACTCTGAAACACAGTCAGGGATGGGGACTCCACCCCCTCCCTGGGCAGCCCAGTCCAGGCTCTGACCACTCTTGCTGGGAAGAATTCTGTCTTCATGGCCAGCCTAACCCTACCCTGCTGCAGCTTGCAGCCATTCCCTCTCCTTCTATGGCTAATTCCCTGTGAGAAGAGACCAGCACCAACCTCTCTACAATGTCCTTTCAAGCAGTTGTAGAGAGGGATGAGCTCTCCCCTCAGCCTCCTCTTGCTCCAACTCAACACTCCCAGCTCCCGCAATCCCTCTCCATAAGATTGATGCCCCAGGCCCTTCCCCAGCTCCGTGTCCCTCCTCTGCACTCTCTCCAGCCCCTCCAGATCTCTCTGGTGCTGAGGTGCCCAGAACTGGACACCAGACTCAAGGGGTGGCCTCCCCAGTGCTGAGCACAGGGGGACAATCCTCTCCCTACTTCTGCTGGTCACACTATTTCTTATACAAGCCAGGATGCCCTTGGCCTCCTTGGGCACACTGCTGGCTAGTATTTAACCGCTTACATATCTCCCCCCTTACAGGAAGGGGGGGTCTGCAGTCCCAACAAACTCTGTGTTTAAGGTCAGGAAATAAAGGTGGAACATTTACTTATCGATCCAGCACGAGATTTCTGAAGCTTTTAGGTTGGCTGCAGTGGTTTGCACAGTGGTGGCACGTACAGTAACGGTAGTGAAAATGGGTTCTGGTGTAACTAGAAGGGAATAGGAAAAAAAAAAAGTATTAAAACCAGGATTTAAAACTTGTTACTTACTTCACTAATATTACCAGCACCAAGAACTACACCCAGACGTGCAACTGGTCAAGTAAGGACCGTTGTTAAGTACGGCATTCCTCTGTCAGAAGGCTGAAAGTGGAAACACCAGACAGGAAAAAAACCCATAAAAGTTATTGCCATTATAATTATTGCCATTATTTCTGTCCCACAGCAGCCTTCAACAGCCACGCAGTTCTTCTCCAAACACACACACCTCCAGCTGTGCCCCAGCCCAGCAGCAGCCTCTCCTGCCACAGGACATCCATCACCAACTCAGTCAAGGAGATGCCGTTTAGGACAAGTCCTTCAAGAAGGAAATACCTGGATTTCGTTTCGAGGAACCACCTCCCATTCTATCCAGATACTAATGAGCAGTAACAGAAGCTAAAAGGAGGGGGAGAAGAAAATAATAATTTTAAAAAGCTGTATATTTTTATATATATACACACACACACACGAGCAAAACAAGCCTAATCCATAGACTTCTAGTTTTCAATCCACGTCTCAGATGTCTGACACCAACCAGCACAAAGCCCCAGCACAACCCCTGCTCCTGTGCACACACGCCTGTGCTCACTGCTCTTCCATGAACCTGCTGCTGCTCCCCCGAGGGTGGAGCAGGTTCAATAGCCTTTAGCACCCACAGGATTCCCCTCACAGCAGCTAGAGCAGAGCGAGCTTCACGAAACCTTCCCTTTGACAGAACATCCCTTTAAGCTTTTCTTTCTCCTTGCACTGAGTAAAAATGGAACTTCTCCAATCTGGGGGTGGAATCTTCAATAGGGAAATAGCAGGGAAATCTCCGTCTACTACACCATTTCTGGTAGTTCTCACCAAACAGCTTGCAAACTGCAGAGGGGGAACAAGGTGAAAGGAAACGGCCTGTTCTCTGCTGCCCACCCACGTCCCAGTCAGACACTGGGACCTCCCAGTTCCCTGGGCTGCCAGCACCTTATTTGCAGCAACAAAAGCAGCGCTGAAGCGGTTCAGCTCCAGCCTCTTACCTGGCACCACGGGGCTGCAGCCCGAGAACAGCACCTCAACCGTCTACTCTGCGAGCAGCATCTGCTCCTGCCCGAGTCATTCAGATGTGGGGAGCGCCCAAACATGGAAGTTGGGCAACTTAGTTTTCTTTTTTTAAGTAAAGAAACAGGAAACTACAAGACACCTGCATTCTCAGGAACTGCTGATCTCAAAAAAAAAAAAAAAAAAAAGAAATACAATTTCAGTCATCTNAAAAAAAAAAAAAAAAGCACAGCAGTTTCAGCCCAACTCAGCTTACTTCACTTCTCACCTCCAAACACCACCTTTTTGTTGAAAACTGTAGAAAACTCTGTTGTTTTACTGACTCCACTAAACCCAAGAGTTTCCCAACCCCGGTACCAATCCATATAAAAGGCACCTGACAGAGCCCAGTCTGTGCAGCCAAGTTTATTTAACTAAACCAGTCACTTCCCAACACGGAAGGGGCGAGATCACACACGGGTAAGGGGATGCTTGAGATGTAACAACCACCTTCAGGGGAAAAAAAACACCAAAACAAACCCAAAAGTTTCCTATAGAAAGAAAAGGGAAAGGCTTATACTGTGTTATTGGAACACACATAAATCTTTTTCTCCCTATGAAAATCCAGAGAAAAGCCTCCCTCTCAAAGGGACTCACCCATTTCACCGGTTTAAACTTGATGCGGGTGATTTCAGTTGCAGAAAGGTTTTTTGGCAGCCTTTGGCCAGTTTCCTGCCACCTACATCCTCTTTTCCACACAACAGGAAGGCACTTTCATCACTGCTTGAATCTTTGTTATGAAAATGTTATTTTTCAGTTTGTTTTCTTAAAACGAAGACATTCCTGCCGAGAACCTGCCAGGACTGGCCAGGGCGAGCGGGAGCGCTGGCACTCATCTGGATGTTACAACACATTCACAGTTAGAGTAGGGATCTACAGGCCATTATTAAACAGAAGTCTAAACCAAAAGCTGATCCCTGTCAGCAGCACAATGCTTCACAGAGAAGTTCTGTATCTTATCTCTGATATCTCTCTCTTATCAGAGAGGAGATCAAACAGAACCTCCCCCGTGAATTAACTGCAGCGGTTTGTGTTTCTGGATCCAGCTACTTCAGGCAGAAAAACCAATATCTGTTGCTACTGCTAGTGACAGACAGCAAAAGGCTTGGTTTCTTTCTTTGTTTAATTACACTTTAGAATCATAGAGTTTCCAACAGTACACAATGAGACACGGCAGAGGAACCCGAGGTCACACCGCCGCCTGCGCGCTCTTCGACAGTGCCTTCAGGTCCAGGATGCACTTTGCGATACTCTCCTTCTGCTGCAAAAGGAAGGAAAAGAGCTCTCAGGCTTTGTGAAAGGCATTTAAGACACACAAAACACACCACCTAATGCATTTCAGAGACTCCTTTTTGGCCCCATAAACCAGGATGTAATTACAGCTCATGTAGTCAGAGATTCAAACCCAATGCCCTGCATTGCAGCACCTGTAATGCAGCGCTACCAACGCTTTTTTCTTCCCGTTTTCAGCCTCATTCTTTAACAGAAAGCTGATCTGGAGCCCACCTGCACATCTGAAGCTGCCATGGTCTTGAGTGAATTTTATAAGCAAGCTCCTTGCCGTGGTAGCTACCCCCCTCATCATGAGTTTAGCTCTATGCTGCAACGACAATCACGGCCTCTGATTCTAGCCTCAATCCCCAGCATCCGGTCGCTGGTAGCCAGGCTAGTCAGCTCTTACAGGAGGAATGCATTGCAGCCACGTGTGGAAGCCACCCACAGATGCCTTAACATCATCTGGCTCAAGGCAAAAATCACCCAACAGCCCATATTTGTACAGACTGAAACGCAGAGCAGAGAGGAGCAAGTACCTGTTGAGGCGTGATGCTCTGGATGACGTTTTTCTCCACCCACTGAATCATGTGATCTTGTTCTTTCTGACGCTTTAAATTCTGCATTGCCACCTGGTAGTCCAGCCTTTTCTTCACCTCATTGTACACCATCAGGAGTCTTTCCCGATAGTTCGTTTCCAGCAGCATCGCAACGTTGTTCTAAACACAGGAGATGAAATCGAAGGGTTAACTTTTGGCAAGAACACAGGAGAGCTGTAGCAAGAGGCACTGGATGAGGCCACTGAAACGATCCTGTCTGCAACACCCAGGCTAAAGACACCTGGATTACGTAGCTGAGGCTGCAGTGGAACGGAAAGCGGAGCCGGACCCACGTACCCGCTTAGCATCAAAGAGGTAACTGCGGCCTTCAACTCGCCACTGCTCCTTCTTCTCCGCCTCAATAGCGGTCTCCAGATCTCTAATTGCCTCGTTTTTCACAGCTGAAGCTTTAGCAATTTTCTCCTGAAAGAAGGGACAAAAACATATGCTTTATAAGGTAAGGAAGATGTGAGGAAAACAAGCCACCCGTAGTTAACTGCTGGAATTCTGCATCAAGGCTTGAGAAACGTCTGCATGAACTGGCTGAGGACAGAGGCGAGGTTCAAGGATGACGAGAGAGGAGAACTAGAGCTGACACCCAATTGTACTGAAAACACACCTCACCAACTGATTTCTTCCTGAAGGTTTATGTAACCATACCAATACAGGATCTAAGTTATACCTCATTTCAGCAAAATCCTCAAGCTATTACAGTCAGTTTTTAAAGCCAGCCTGGACACAGTACTGTTTTAAATATCCAAGCAGGTTATTTAGACTAGTTATTAACCACTGCCAAGTTAGACCATGGATTCCTTTGTTACCTCATTAAGTTTGTCAGCAAAAGCTGCTACGTCAGACCCAAATCTTTTAACGCCATAGATGATGACTGACAAAATGCAGGCAGCTGCAACCGTCTCGTGGTTAACCACGTAGATTTCCTTAGAGAGAAGGTAAAGCACGAGTCCAGTTCCCAACATATAAGGCCCTAAAGGAACAATAAAGGGAGAATTAATGGTATAAAGCACAAAGAAGCTCACTAAAGTCAAACATCCAAGAGAGAGCTAGCTTAAGGCCTATGATTGGCTCAGGAAGTGCTGTCTTTTACCATGACAACAACAAAACCTCAATACCACCAAAGGGAAGGAAATGTGCCACCCCAGAAGCAACTTGCACAGGACCTGCTGGCCATTCAGAAACAGGCAAAAAAAAATCTCTGTTTAAAGGTTTTGAAGGTCAGCAGGCAAATAAACCTTCCTGCAAGATGGAGTTTGTGATATTCTTTGGGCCTTTATTGAAAGCCCAGGTGCCAAGCTGTAGAGGCAGTAATTGCTGCACTAGCTCACTCTTCACACACTCCTGCACAAGTAATTCTCCCAAATACTTTACTTTTCCAGCAACCAGAAGCAGAGAACTGAACTAAATAGGTGTAATTAAACATGCATTTTTAAAAAACAGAAAACCATAAGAGAATATATTAACCTGTAACTCCTGTTTTAGGATAGAGAAACTGGAAAAACTCCTCGGGGATCAAACCATGACGGACCTCTCCTCCTTTCTCAGGCAGAGGTGGCAAAGGAGCCCAAGACTGCTGAGTTGTATGCAGTGGTCTTGTGGCATGCAATACCCTGCAAGTAACAAGTAAGTTATCATTAAGCTTACTTAAAAAACAAGCAAAAAAACCACACACAAAAAAAAAACCCCAAACAAAACAAAACCCAAAGAAAACCAAAGAAACCCTTAAAAGAAACTCGTACTTCCATTAAACAGGCAGGCATTCACTAGACACGCCTCCTTTGAGGAAATGGGCGGGATTAGATAACCTCCAGAGGCTCCTTCCCACCCTAACTCTTCCTATTCTACGAGCCCACAATAGCAATTAGAAAAATAAAGACAAATCCCCGGAATAACGTTATTCACAAACGGCGACTGGTGTGTTTCTGAGGCGCTGCCAGGCCTCCTCAGGAGCCCAGCGCCGGGCGGGGGCAGCAGCCGGCCGGACCACCCGGCTCTTCTGAGGCGCCGCTAGGCCTTAGCCGGAGGTCTAAGCCCCCAGCGCTGCGCTCCTAGGCCTCCAGGTCTCCCCGGTACTCACCCCACGGCTCCGGGAGGCGGCAGGCTCCTCAGCGCGGCCGGGGCTGAGGGAAGAAGAAGGGGCACACAGCACGTCAGGACAGACCCCAGCCAGGACGGCGCCCCAACACTCCCCACCCCCTCACCCCAGGGAGACGTCGCTCCCCTCCTGTCTCACCAGCGCGGAGAAGGAGGCGGGAAAGCATAGCGAGCGGGACCGGGCAGATATAAGCGACACCAACCCTCTTCGTCCCGGTGACCGCCGGCCGCCTCCGCAGCAAGATGGCGGCGGGCGAGATCTCGCGAGACGCGTGGGGAGGGGGCGGGGCTAGNCGGGGCGTCCGCTCCCTCCGCTCCCTCCGCTCACCGGGCCTCTCCCCTCGCCTCTCCCGCAGACGGGGTCTTGCTGCTGGGCGCCTCGGGGCTGAGCGGCCGCTGCTGGACTGGCTCCCTCTGGGTCTTCGCCGACCCCCGCCGCGCTCCCAGCGAGGGCTTCTGCACCGCCGGCGTCCAGACGGAGGCGGGGGTCGCCGACCTGCGCTGGGTGGCTGACAGGGGCATCCTGGTGGCCTCCGACTCCGGTAAGCAACGGGGATCCCCATTCTAGGACCGGCCCTGAGGTTTGTGCCACCCTTATTGTCCATCGCTGAGGTGGGTCGGGGGTGCCCTCCACTGACATGGGTGTCCCCCCATCGCTGAGGTGGGTTGGGGGTGCCCCCCCTACTGAAATGGGTGTCCCCCCATTGCTGAGGTGGATCGGGGGTGCTCCCCCCACTGAGATGGGTGTTCCCCCATCGCTGAGGTGGGTTGGGGGTGCCCCCCCTACTGAAATGGGTGTCCCCCCATTGCTGAGGTGGATCGGGGGTGCTCCCCCCACTGAGATGGGTGTTCCCCCATCGCTGAGGTGGGTTGGGGGTGTCCCCCCATTGCTGAGGTGGGTACCCGCCCCACTCCCACCCAGGTGCTGTGGAGCTGTGGGAGCTGGATGAGAACGAAACTCTCATCGTCAACAAGTTCTGTAAATACGAGCACGATGACATCGTGACGACAGTGACGGTCCTGGCCAGCAGCACCCAGGCTGTCAGCGGCGGCAGGGACTTCTGGTGAGTGTCCCCCTCCCCGGCTGCCCTACAGCAGAGCCCAGGGCCTGGCACTGATTGCTCACTCTTCTCTGCAGCGTGAAGGTCTGGGACCTCCCAGAGCAAACGGTGCTGCACTCCTACAGAGGTGAGTGCCACCCGGCTCCTCCTGGCCCCTGGCCGGTTGCTGCAGGCTCTGCTCAGTCCCACAGCATCCCTGGTTATCTCCTGGCTGCCAAACCTGCTTGGGGCTGTGACCTAATGTTTACCAGTCTGTGAAGTTTCCAGCACAACCTTATTTCTTGGTCTGTTATTAATTTCTCCCCATAAAATGATCAGTCTGAGGCTTGGGTCTCCTCGTTTCTCAGCTTGGTTTAGAGTATTTCTTCTGCACTGAACTCTGTCTCCCCTGTGTTCGTCAGTGTGTGATCTTCTGTGTTCTCTCACTGGAGATGCCCATCTCTGGAGATGTGGCATTGTGACCTCTAGCCATGGCAAAGGACGTATTTTGTTTGATCTTGTCCTTCCTGGCCCCTTTGTAACGGACTCTTGGCTGGAGAGGCTTCCTCAAGCTTATGCGTGTCACAGGGGCCTGAGTGCAGTGGCTCTGGTGGGATTTGGCGGCTCATCAGCTTGGTAGGAAGCAGTTGGCTATTGCTGAGTAGAAGTTAACCTTGTGTCTGGGCTATAAACTAGTTTTATTGTCCTGCTGTGCCTTCAAGAGGTCCTTGGGAATAGGTGGGAACGTTGGATACAATCTTTGAGGCTCTTTATCCTTTTGTGCTTTTGGTAGCTCACTCCGGTTCAGTGACATGTGTGGCTTCCTGTCCTGGTAAGGACACTGTGTTCCTGTCCTGTGGTGAGGTAAAGCTTATTTTCTGTCTAAATCTACAAATGAGATTTAATTGTAGTTATTCACAGTTAAATGCACTTACAGAGAAACCACTTACTGTGTTACAAGCTGCATAACCGCATCATTTAAATGTTACAGTCTGATAAGTTGCCAGTCAGCTTACTGAGGTGATTTCTATGGATTTGGATTAAAATATATTGAGTTCCCAGCTCCCTCCTGGGGGTGACTGAAGGAGCTGACACAATTAACAGCAGCATCGCTGTAACACGGTGAAGGAGGTGGCGTGGGTTTGGATGTGGGTCGGTAGCAGTTCTGCAGCAAAGCTGAGTTTATATCTCCCCTTTGCCACCCAGAAGTGATAAATACCTTCTCCTTCACTTTGGATTTGTAGGACAACAGAACTTTACTCTGGGACACCAGATGCCCCAAACCAGCTACTCAAATCGGTATGTTTCTGTGCCCAGTCACTGCTTGTGTGTGAGTTCTTGTTGGAAGACAAAGTATTTTATGCCTGATTGCACTGTGTCTGTTTTCAAATCTAGCAAATCTGACTGTTTGGGCAGAAAAGCCTGGTACAACCTCTATCACTGCCCCAGAAGCAGATAAGCTTTTAAATACTTGTCTTGGTGCAGTAGCAGCACTAACTGAGACAGTGTAGGGATATCTTTGTCCTGACTCTTTGCAAACTCACCCCAAGTTCTGTACTTGCAGTTTGCAGTGCCTGTAATTACCTCCCTACCTCACTCATGTGGCACCCACAGAAAAGTGACATCTTTGCTTTGGGTAAGGAGTGACCTTATTATTATTATTTGACTTTCACCAGACAAATCAAGGTCTGTCTTTTCATGTGACGATTTTTCTAATAACCTCGTTCCTCCTCCCTTAAAGGTGATGAAAATGGAACAGTTGCACTAGTAGACACAAAGAATCCTGATTCTGCCCTCAGCTCCACTGTGCACACCCGAAGCATCACAGGGTTTGCGTTTTCTACACACAGGTACAGCCTGATGCACTGGTGTGTGGCTATATATTCCTGAAAGCCTTATTTGTTTTTAGAGTAAAAACTCCTGAATACTAGTTTTGGTCTCTATCCAGAAGATTGATAGTGAAGAATAGATTAAACCAAAGGACATCTCACTTCTGACACACTTCTGCAGTACTCAGAATTATTGTTCCCTACTCATTGTGGGGATTTTTCTAGTTCCAGTCACCTCTGCTCGAGGATGGCTCGCTTATTTTCCAATGCTGATAGAATATTCCAGCTTAGCGTGCTGGCAACCTGCCAAATGACGATGCAGGCATTTTTGTAAGATTTGGTGTCTGTTACAGAATCACAAAACTATACAGGGTTGGAAGTGACCTCTGGAGATCATCTGGTCCAACCCCCCTTTAACTGTAATTCAGTAACTTAAGTCACTGTACTGGGGTCAGGCTCATTGAGCATCCTGTGCTTTTCACACCTTGAACCCCAAGCAGCTTTCCTGAATTTGATTGTTCTAACCCCAGTCTCATCTCTATCCTCCAGTTCACCCTTACTGGCTTCAATCAGTGAAGACTGTTCAGTAGCTGTTCTTGACTCAGACCTCTCAGAGGTGTAAGTACCAGATGTAACCTATTCACTGCTGTAGCTCTTTGTCTTGTTGACTTCTCATTAAGTTAATTATTGATCTGTTCTGAGTGGAAGATGAAAATACTCCTCAAACAGGGGAGCTGGCGGTTAGGAACTGCCTGAGCCCCTACACTCCTGGGGCTGATGCAGGGTTTGTGTTTTCCAGGTTCAGAAACCGTTCTCACCGAGACTTCGTAAAAGGCTTATCGTGGTCTCCTTTGGACAATGCCTTGCTCACCACAGTGGGGTGGGATCATCAGGTTTTACACCACACCGTCCCCGTACCAACTGGTGAAGCTTCTGGAATCAACTGTGTAAAAGAATAGGTTGGGGTTTGTTGGTTTTTTTTAAACTCAAGTTGTCCAAATTCCTTCCTGGCATGACTTTGATTCTGCTGAAGTCAAAGGTGTGTGTGAACTGGAGCAGGGATGGTCTGCTGGCTGCCTTCAACCTTGGGACTAAGAAGGTTCCTGTAGTAATTTTAAGTTAGGCATAAGTTAGTTACAAACCAAGCTTTGCCCTCTCCTCGGGAGCTGGCTTCACCTGTGATAAGACTTCAGTATTTTACTCAGAAAAAAAACTGGCTTCAGGCACAGAGGAGACTTAGAGAGACAGAACATCAGGTATAATTTAAAAAATAAATAAAAAGTAAAATCCCATTCCTCCCTCAGTTATCCTGGCCATTCATGGAATTAATAGAAACATTTCTGGGGGGAGGTTAAAACCAACATCACTTCAGTTGGATGCAAGAGCCTCACCCTTGAGCAAAGCTCCTAGTTTTGTGCAGCAGTTGTCCCAACTGCATGGGAAGGCGCCTTACGTGTCAAGGGGTGGCACTGGCTGCCCACTTCTGCTCCCTTGGTGGGTACCAGCACACCAGTGCTTGCTGTGAGGGGTCCAGTGTGCTGTGTGATACGGATCCCAGTGTAACCCTGTACTTACACAGCATTGTGACAGTGCATGACAAGCTGAAGCACTGGGACCAGTGGCGCTCAGCGCTGGCTTGGGCTGAGGCCAGCTCAAAGGGACAATTACTGCCACACACAGCAAGCAGGTAGCTGCTGTGCTGTTTGACACGTGTTTCATCTCCTCTGTGACTGAAGACAACTCAAAGAAAAGACCTGTGAACACAAGTTAATGAAAGGGACAGACTGGACTAAGGACTCCTGGTTTCATTTGCTGGCTCCTCTAACCAGACTCTGCTCAGTGACAGGCGAGACGTGTACACTCCTGTGATGAGTGACTTTGTGTGCCAGAGACTGAAGGGACCAAGCAGTCCCACAATCCCCAAATCAGACTCCACATCACCTTAGAGGTGGGGGTTTTTTTTGTAATATACCACACACTTTTCAAACTAAACCGTTTCCCTGGGACGTATTTAACTGAAAACACCCCATTGTTGCCATGCATGCATTGCCACTACTCTCTAGGTGTGGCCAGGTCTGGCCAAATATTTCCTGGACAGAATAAAGCAGGTCCTGACTAACAAAACAAAAACATTATTGAAATGAATTCTCGGGTTTCTTTAGTGTGACAGCACCACTGAAGGGTGCTCCACTCCCCAGGGCCTTATCCCTGCGTAAGCATAGGGTTGAATTGATCCAAATTAAACTTCATTTGCTGCCTTTTTTCTTTTAAATTCCCATAAGTGTTTCCGGAGCAAACCTGATCTAGAGCAGTGTATGAGGAGGAAAAGGTAAATGATTATAAAAACTGACAAGTTTCCTCCAAAGTACCCCTCAACCAACCAAAAGCGTTACCTGCTGCGGACTCTGGCGGGGTATTGAAACTGAAACCGGTCTGGTGCTGCTTGTCAAAAAGGGGTCTTGAGGAAAAAAAAAAGTGGAAGACAGTTTTTAAATAAACAATAGTTTTCATTTGTACGTGGGTGTGAGTTTCATTGGGCCACCTCAGTAGTCTCCAGGAGCCAGCTGAGATCGTTCACACACAGTCAAGTGGGGATTTCGGTCCCCAAAATTAAACCTGTTCCTCAATAAAAGTGCCCTGTTTGATGCCAGGGGTAGTTAGCCAGTCCTGCTTGTTTTCAGGCAGCTCTTCTTTCCAACACTTGAAAAAGGGTTTCCATGGGGTGAAGCTAGAGAGAAAAACTTGGGATGTCAAGTATTAAACCACGCTTAAGTTCTGCCTGTTGTCACCCTGTGAGCGAAACGCACCAGCCCGTGGCAAGAAAGCATAATGGTGGAAGGTGAAGCCTATATGGATAAGACATTTCTGAGAGATTAATCCTTTTTACAGTTGCTTAAAGACTTTTAGAGGGGCAGCATGAAAAGAACTTGAGTAGCTGGCCAATGTTTGGGTGAGGGTTTGTATCGCACCACAGGAGGGCAGCAGCTGCCGCCTGACAAGGGGCAAAGTGGCTTTCCGCCCCCTCAGGCCCCCCCAAAAGGTTGCACTTGGCTTTTAAGAGCATCTGGACAGTTTTACCACTTACAGTTGGGACTTTTCACCATCAGAAGAGTCACTGCTGGCACATTAGCTTGGCTCCTCGCTGGCTTTGCCATTGGTAGCCAGGCTAAGGGAGAGCAGCACCTTAACCAGTCATGCCAACGTGCAGAAACTGGTGATACCACATCAATGCTCGTTGGCTTCACAGCTATCTGGGAGGGGATGGGAGACTCTGGGGCTTGTGGTACACTCACACTGCCTGGATTACTTCATAGAATCATAGAACATTCCAGGCTGGAAGGGACCTCTAGGGTCATCTAGTCCCACCTCCCCACAGTCAGCAGGGCGACTCCCCAACTTGACCGGGTTGCCCAGGGCCTCCTCCAGCCTCCCCCTGAAGATTTCCAGGGAAGGTGTCTTAACCACCTCCCTGGGCAACCTGTCCCAGTGCTCCACCACCCTCAGAGGAAAGAACTTATTTCTAATATCCTTTTTAAAGCTGTTCTTCTCCAGCTTGAAGCCACTGCCCCTCAGCCTGTCCCTGCACGACTTTGTAAACAAACCCTCTCCAGCCTTCCTGTAGCCCCTTCAGGGACTGGAAGGCTGCTCTGGGGTCTCCCCAGAGCCTCCTCCAGGCTGAGCAACCCCAGCTCCCTCAGCCTGTCCTGGGAGCAAAGGTGCTCCAACCCCTTGAGCATTTTCGTAGCCCTTCTCTGGACCTGTTCCGTGTCCTTCCTGTCTTGAGGGCTCCAGACCTGCACACAGGACTCCAGGTGAGGTCTCACCAGAGCAGAGCAAAGTGGCAGAATCCCCTCTCTGGATCTGCTGGCAATGCACCTTTTGATGCAGCCCAGGATGGGACTGGCCTTCTGGGCTGCAAGTGCCCACTGCCTGCTCATGGCCAGCTTAGCCTCCACCAGCACCCCCAAGTCCCTTTCCTCAGGGCCGATTTCCTCACACGCTGTTCAGGTTTGGGGACACTTCTATCAATACCCTGTGGCCACAGCAAAAGCTTGAAGATGCTACTGCACATCTCCCTCAGGGAGAGCTGGGTTCTGGAACCAGGGCTGGATTCAAGAGAGGAAAACGCAAATAAACACAATTTTGAGGAGAGAATAAGACATGGGGAAGACAAACCCGCCTTTTATGTTGCTGCTTGCATTGCTCACCCTTCATTTGCAGTTAAGTACAACATTCTAGTTCAGACTTGCAAATAACTATGCAGGTTTCATCACTGCTGAAAAGCTGAAAACCAGGTGCTATTTATAGAAGTGGCACAAGCTGAGCTGCACAAGCCCCTCTCCAGCCAGGACCAGGGTGTTTCCAGGGGGCAGCTGCCCCTCCGCTCCATGCTCAGCCCCCTAAAAAAACCCACCTAAATCACCACAGGGCTTATATCAATGGTAGAAATTGGACTGAGCTGAAATCCAGCCTGTTGCCAAAGCCAGTTTGAGCAGTTTTCCTGTCCTTTTAGTCTTACATGCGAAGACTTTCACCTCACAGCAGCCAGACCACTTACTGCTAAATAAAGTCAGACCACACGTGTAATAAAACCATACATCCAGACACATTTAATGCAAGAAGGTTGGTGTTCGATGGCAGTCATAAATAAGAGACTTTGTTCAAGACCTGACAGTAAAGCTGTGGTGGGTACTTGTGAGGAAGAGGTGGCTGCAGGGGATCATTTGTTGTCTGGAATGACCCAAGAGTGGGTCAGAGCAAGAACAATTCCATCCTGGGGCTCCAGGATTGCTTTCAGCACCAAGGAAGGGTTTTGCCCCATTGCTATCCCTCAGTTTTCTCTATTTCTCAATTCCTTTGGTGAAGCAGAGCTGGGAGAAGGTACAGGCAGAGGGATTGGACCAGATTTATCCATGCTGTCCTGACAGGGCCACCAAGAGGGAGCAGTTCCCCACAGCCCCAGCCATCTGCCCTCTTCATCGGGATTTAACTCTCCCCGGGAGCTCTGGCCACCAGCAGCTCCAACAGTGGGTTCTTTGTAACACCAACAGTTCCCAGTGGCCCTGGCACAAATGGCTGGCTGTTACCAAAATAGTAGAATTTTGCTTACTGCATTCAAATGAAGCAGGGAGAGCCCAAAGTGTTTAAAGAATAGAATTGTTCCAGGGCTTGGGGCAGTCACCCTAACCAGTTTCACAACCGTGAGCAGGGTCCTCCCTGATTTAGTTACAGCTTGGCCCACTCTGCCTTCCCAGAATGGATGTTCTTGGAATGAATAATGGCTCTATTTCATAAAAGTGACTTGCATTCCCATGCTTCTACCATCTAATATAAACAAATACCCGTCTGCTAGAAAGGGGACGCTCCCCACTTGATAACACCCAATTACAACTACATACGAGTTGCCTCTCTGGGTGGAACAGCAACTCTGAAATTCAAAGCAAGTGCCACCATTGGACTTTCACTTTTTGCTCTAGAAAGAAAGCAAAAGAAAAAAAAACCCAACAAACAAACTTGTGTTGGGGGATATGCTCCCATTCAGGAGAATTTTTGAGGGCAACCCCCCTCATTTCTGGGCAAAGTCAGTCTTAAATTGATGTCTCACAACAGGCCTTTAAATTTAAAGCTGCTTTTTAGATTTTGCAGTTATAACTTAATATTTGGGGAGGGGATATGAGGAAAAAAATTCAATTATGTTGCAACATTATGAGAAGGGTTCTTTGTTTTGTTTCAAGTCAAACCAGGGAAACCTCAATCCAACACTAAAAGAGGACCCTGCAGCCACTCAGTATCACAGCTTTATTTCTACTGCTAAATAAGCATCCTCCAGCTGCTCCTCGCGTGTTTTAAGATGGGGGTGTGTGTTATTCTACGTGACATTGGCACAATTAAATACCAATCTATTTTAAAATTCATTATTTTAATCAACACCCAGGTATTTAAAGGTGTTATTCCAGTACTGGCTGGGGAGAGCATGAATGGAAATCTTCCCAGTGACTGCGACTTGTTGGCATAAAAATGCCCTTTGAAATAGCTATTAGGCCGATTACAGTATTTGCACTTTCCTTTTTATTCACAGCAGAGTAAAGTTCAGAGCAGTCTGAAGCTGCTGCAATATTCCAAACAGCTGTTCAATTCTACAGTAAAGTCGGAAATAACATAAAAACGCAGAACACCAAGAACGTGACTCAAACAGCGAGAGAGAACTCTTTTGGTAAATTCCACCACAAAGTGGGGTTTGTCACGGGGTTTTGAGTTGAATTGTAGAGCAAAGGCTGGTGACATGCCCCCCCCCCCACACATGCAGTGTGTGATAAACTGGAGTGAAACTACCGATACCACGTAGGACTGGAAATAGAAAGTGCTTTCCATGAAAGTAGACTAATGTCTCAAAGTGCTTTCAGTTTGTCAGTGGTTAGAAAACAGTCTCTACAAGTTGGTTTTGTTGTTGTTTTTTTTACATACAGTTATTTTACAATGATTTTCAGCAAGTTGACCTTATGAGGAGGATTATATATGTCTAATTTCGGTTCAAACCTTTGGTCGGCTAGCGTGAGACTGTACNCATCTCCCCCCCCAGCACATAGCTCTCACTCCTTCCCAGGGGTGCTGGCAGGAGGCAGGGACAGGCTTGTTTCAGTGTCACTGCAAACATTCCACACACCAGGAGTGTCAAACACTCCATGATCACACCAAAACAAACCTCTCTGTCCCCCGAATCAGGCCAACTAAAGGCTAAGAGTTTATAACATTTTGACATGGCTTAGCTTTTGGAGGTGGGGTTTTACACAGGTATGAAGCGGCAAGAGACCCCTCGAGGAAAGCACCATGTTGTGGTGGGTTCCTGACACCCACCAGGTGACACAGGAAAAGGATTGGTCAACGTCTTAAGGTTCCAAATCGCTTTGTAACCACCCATCCAGGCCTCGAGGAACAGCTACCAACAGAAACATTTCCCGTGGCCAAAGGGGGCAGGAAAGGAAAGACCCACGCTCCCAGAGCCCCCCATGGTCACTCCCTAGAGAAAGGGGCTCAGACCTTAGTGGTGGAGTTGCCCCTGGCTTGGCAGGACCAGCACCATGAGCTGGGAGCTGGTTTTAAGGCATCAGCATAATTGATTTGCTCAAGGCTGTTGAAGGAGGTGGGGACAGAAGAGGTTAGGATCTGGACATCCTGAACTATTTCTATCCCATTGGCCTCACATTCTTATTTTAAATCCCCTATGTTTAGCTATACACCAGTTTGCTTCCATTATGCACAGCTCCCAGCTTGTCTCTCCCTACTCCCAAGCATGTTGGACTTAAACCAACTTAAAAAAAAACAAAAACAAACCAAAACAAAAAACCAAAACAAACCACAAACCAAAACCAGTCTCTCCAGTGCTGATGCTCCTCCAAGACAGCTAAGGAGGCTTTTTGTCTTTCTTAGACGAACTAGCAAGCTGCAACTTCCAAAGTGACACAGAGGGGAAATAGGAGAAGGAAAACCATGTTTGCTCACGTAACAAGACAGCAGCCGGTCCTCTGTGGTAACTACTCTCCATGACAGTCATTTGCAAAGAGTCCAAGTCCCAGGTTCACTCCCTGCCTTCTCCATCAGCAGTTTCAAGCAACGCGTTTGTTGGATGAGCTGGGTCCATCCCTGGTGCCCACGGAGGTGGTGACAACCCACCCAGGCACCTTGTCTCTCCCTCTCCCAGCTGAGGGTGATGGAGCAGCCCCATGGAGAAGTCTATCGGTGGCCGCTCTGGTAGGCGTAGGAGATGGGCTGCCGTGCTCCGGGTCTGACGGTGAAGGTGTTGGTGGGTCTGCCATGGGCAGGTCTGGAGGGAAAACAGAGGAAAAGTCACTGAAAGCTGAGGAAACTTTGTTTTTATTCAGAAGTGGCATCTTTTTTCTTTGTTTGTCTGCTGTTAGAGCAGGGTGACTTTCATGTCACCTTGTGCCTCCATTCAGGAACACAACAAGGAGCCAGGGATGGGAGCAGGGAGGCACCACAGGACAGTGACAGCCCCAGATCCACAGTGGGACTTCTCTGGGGCTCTGCATTCCTCTGGGGCCACAGAGAGGACAAGGGAGGGGTGAGCTCAGTGGGACACATACCTGCTGGCTGCCACCATGCTGGCAGGTGAGAAGTCCCCATTCTGCCCCTTGTACTTGACGTCAGCCCCGGCGCTGCTGTATGGTGCGGCTTTCCCGGTGGCATCCATGGATGTGCGTCTGCTCTGCGCACCCATGGGGCCGTTCCTCTGGGCAGGACCCAGGCGGTGGACCCCCTCCCCGGCTGCAGAGCTGTATCCCCCGGGGCTGTAGGAGAGGGTGCTGGTGGCCCGGGGGGCTGCAGCTGCCCGGGTGTAGGAGCTGTCGGGCTCCGAGACGTACAGGCGCTTCTTGATCAGCGGCCGGGGGTTTGGGTAGTGGCCAGAGTAACCAGCAGAGCTGCTGTAATCTGGGTACTGGGATGTGAAGTCACCATTCCTCCTGCTCTTCTCTGAGGGCAGCGGGGCTGGGGGCTCATGGTTGACCCCGTAGCCATGGCTGTAGCCAGACCACCTGAAGTACCGTGGTGCCTCCGAGCCCCGGCTGCAGTCAGGGAAGCTGGGGCACTTGCGGTTCTCCTCCTGCCTCGTGAGGGTCACCTCGGCCTCATCCGTCTCGTTGCTGAATTCAGGGGGTGGAGGGATAATCCCGTAGTCCAGCACTGTCTCCCCATTCTCCTCCTCCCTGGGCTCACCATGGTGGGCTGGGCCAGGCTGGGTGGGTTGTCTAGACTCAAGGAGGCCCCTCAGCAGGCTGGAAGCAGTGGCCCGTCGATGGCCAGCGAGGCTCGGGGGCTGCGCCTCTGCCACTGCCCGCACATCCCGACCCTGCTCCGAGGAGCTGGAGAAGGATGGAGGTTTGCTCCATCCTGAGCCTGCTATACCCACCACGGGTGGCCGGGGCACCACGGTGAAGGAGTAGGGCTTGGATTCATGGCGGTAGAAGCTGGTGGAGGTGGTGTCCGATGAGGCACTGTTAAGTTTCAGGGGTGGCTTGGTCCGCAGTGCGGCTCCCACCTCACCACCTTGCCGGCCCCGCTGGGCACGCTGCCGGGCAGCCAGGAGCAGCGCCATGGGGGAGCCCCGCTCCACCCGCTCACCCGTCACTGGGTGGATCAGCACCTCCTCCTGCCCAGCTCCTGAGGTGGCTGGAGGGCTCCTGGACATGGTGGTGGAACAGGGTGGTTCAGCTGAGCCAGAGCCACAAGGTGTTTCAGCTGAGCTGGCCCCAGCCCGGTGCACTTTGTACTGGAAGACAGCCGCGCTGGGCTGCGGTGCTGGGCTCTCTGCGGGAGAAGTGGGGGTCGAGGGGGAGGTGGGAGCAGAGGGCTCCTTGGCTGGTCCCCGAGGTGGGTCTGGGGGGCTCATGCTGCTGTCAAGGGACTCGGGTGCAGGAGTCAAGTTCTCCATGGCTTCGCCAGCTGCAGGAGTGGGGTGGTCCTCGTGCCCTGTCTCATCCTTCACCATTGCAGCTGCTGGTGCTGAGGGGGAACTTGGGGTTGGTTTCAGCAGCACCAAGTTGCCCGGGTCAAGGAGATTCTTCCTCGGGTCAGGTGGGCTCTTCCTCAGGTCAGGTGGGCTCTTCCTCATACGAGGGGTGCCGCTGCCATCCTCAGTGCCCTGCTTCTGGCTGCCAAGCCCCGCGGCAGGTTTCCCTTCTTTCTTCATGTTCAGCACAGCCTCCAGCTCATTCCTGATCTTCATCACTCTGTGGGTCTGCGGTGCAGGGCTGCTCTCTGGAGCGGGGAGCGCTGCACTGGGAGAGCCTCCTTTGGCACTGGGGGCACCACTGGGCACCTCTTTCTTCTCCCTCTCCCCTCCCACGGGGGGTACCTGAGCATCCGTCCCAGCAGGTCCAGCCAGTTGGGACCCATTGAGAATGGGCTCAGGTCTGCCAGGGTGGTCAGTGCTGCCGTTGGTGGCTTGGGGAGCAACCAGCTTCTCCACTGGCCTCTCCTCCCTGCGTGGGGAACGCAGGAGAGCAGAGAGCTCGTGCCGCAGCCTGCTCAGATTGGCAGCGTCCCTCCAGTCATCCTCGTCAGTGGGGTAGTCTGGAGGGGGGAGCTCCAGGTCATTTGCAGAGAGAGATTCGGATTTTGGAGGAGGGTCTCTCTCGCCTGGTTTTGGCTGGGGAACCTTCTCCATCTCGGCACTTGGCAGTGGGGACCGGCGACCAGCAGGATTCGTGCCTCGGCTGAGCCCTGGACCTGGCTTGGGGCTCAGTGGTGGGGGTGTCGGCACAGCCGGCTTCACGAGGGCCTGTTTGAGTGGGGAATTTCTCTGCTCAGCTTCTCCTCCAGCATGAGCTTTGGCTGCGGGTCTTATGGTGAAGCATGGTGGGAGGGGAGGTCGGGCATGAGGCTGCTTGGGGAAGGTTTCCTGCTGGGCAGGCTGGTTCTCTTGCACAGGGATGGAAGAAGACCGGGCTGGGGCTGGGGGGGGCACCTTGAAGGACCTGGGGAAGGTGAGGTGGGGCTCAGGACAGTGCTTAGGCTGCAGACTCTCCTTTGGGCCAGGAGCAGCCGGCACCCCAGCCTCAGCCAGGGAGAGTGGCCCCTCGGCATCTGCCTGCCGTGTGTTCAGCACAGTCTCAGACTTCCACTTGGAGATACTGGTGGTGAAGGGTGCTGAGGTCTGGCCGAGCTGCGAGACACCCGGTGGGGCTGGTGGGATGAAGTCTGGAGGAGCTGGTGTGCCAGGAGAGGACAGGGCAGAGGCTGGAGGTGGCGGAGGTGCCATGGCAGGAGGTGGTGGCACCACCTCAAGGGGTGGTGGTGGTGGTGGAGGAGGCAGTATATCGGGTGGTGGAGGGACCGGCAAGGCTGGAGGTGGTGGTGCAGGTGCTGGTGCCGTTGGAGGGGGCGGTGGGGGTACAGACGGTGGCGGAGGGATGTCTTCATCCAGGTCATCCTCCTCGAGAGCCTGTGGGCGCAGGTCCCCCACCGAGCTGTACATTCGGTAGTTCCCATTGACCTGGGAACTAGAGCCTGCAAGGAAGAGCAAGAGCACAGGGTGTGTGAGCACCTTCTGTCAACTAACATGGCCAGCACCACCCCAGCCCAGCTAGCCTCCTAGGAAGCCAGTTTATTCTGCTCAGTGGCTGTCTAAAGCTTGCTGAACTGTAGCAGCCACTGTGCCTCACCCTGTCGAAATGAATTCATTTACAATCACTTAAAAAAAAAATAAATTAATAGCAGGCTCTATTTTAGCATGAAAATCTCATGATCAGACTGTCTGCTCCAGAGCTCGGTACACGCTTCCTCCCTCGAGGGCACAGTACTGCTGAGCACTCAGCACCATCCCAGACTCAGCAGAGGAGATTCCTTACCAAGACCTGCTTTTTCCTCAAAGTCTTCTGGCACCGACGGCGTTGGCACAGCCACCCCGTGGGATTCCTGGGCATTCTGCAATAGTTGAGAGAGAAGGAAGCTGTTAGTTTTATGCCCAGGGTATCAGAGCAAAGTGCTGACAAGCAGGCCATAGCTTGTAGAGCTGGTAATTTGTCTACACGGGAACCTGATGGGATCTGGGGCCATTTCTGAGATGCACAGGTCCTCTGGTAGCTGCAGTTGACACAACTGAAAGGGACAAGCTTCCACTGCTGATCAAGGCTACCCAGGCTCAGCCACAGCTCCCCTGTGCTACTGAGGGGCAGGGGGGCTGGCGAGGAGCATGGCTTCCTCACACCCAGGCTCAGGGCTCCCCAGCAGGAGTTCCTCACTATTCACCTAGGGAGCAAATTTAATAGCTCCCATGGGTTTTGTGGGTTATGCTCTCCAGCCAACTGAAGTCCCAGACAGACTTCCAGCTTTTTGGGAAACCGGCACCAGCATCTCTGAACACTGTGGGGAAAACTGCTCCTTGGGTGCTTTGTGTTTCTCTCTCAATTGCATTCACGCTGAAAACTCAGCAGTGCATTTAGGTGGTGCAGGACCGTGCAATTTAGCAGCTTACACCTCTGCAAGGATGCCCACAGCCAGGGTGCTTTGGCTAATTACAGCCACCCATGGTGAGATATTTGTGGGCTGCTGACTCGCCCACGGCACTGACCAGGGCTGCCTCATCCCCTGCCAGGAGCAGAAAGCCTCTCCTGTCCCTCCCGTTGACTCACTGCTCTGACTGCTCTGCAGAGGGACTGCAATCGCTCACCCAACGCACACTAACATGCCCACATCCCAAAAGCAAACTGATGCTGAATCAGGCTGGCAGCACGGACGTCATCCACCAGGGCAGCAGCCTGAGCTTCCACATACCAGCGCTGGGAGAGACCCATAGCAAGGGAGTAACAACCCCACCAGCAGCAAGAGCTCGCAGACCCCCACGGGCAGTGGGTCAGGGACATGCCATCTGGTTCCCAGGCTCCATGGTCCACCCTCTTGCACTCCTGCTCACCTTGGCAGCTGTTTGCATTAGCTGTTAACAGCCCCCCCGGTGCAGAGGAAACGTTATCCTGCCATCAGCCCGCACCGCTGGGTGCAGGTTCTCTGCATACAAAAGCCTAGATAACGACTGAGACCCTGCCCTTTGCCTTTCTCTGGCATTATCACGATTTTTACAAGAGCACTGGGGGATTCCAAAGTCTCCTTGGTCGAAGGTAACAAGCTGGGTTTACGCAGCCAGCCCCATCCAGGGCTCAACAGCACCTTAATACCACACACAGCCCTGGGTGCAGGGAGTACAGGAGCTGCTGGGGCAGAGCTGACCTCAACAGCAGCAGCCTGGGCTCCCTCAGGAGAGCCCTGGAATCCCCCAGCTTTTGACAGAACAACAACAAAAGGCACACGCTCTGCCAGCAAGGTTCATCACCCTGCAGATGACCAAAGATCCTCTGCAACCACAAGGGATTGAGCCAGTTACTGGTAAGCCAGGAGGGAGGGAGAGGGGGAGAGAGAGAGAATTCACGTCCCTGGGACCACACAACTGATCAGAGAACTTTGTGCTGATGGAGAAGCCAAGGTCCACTCAGGCATTAGAATTGATCTGTTAATATCAGACTAGATGAGCCTTATAGCCTCATCGAAGACCTCCTTACTGGTCTCAAAGATACTGTGCTAAGCAAAGGAAAGATCCTTAACTTCAGCTGAAAGCCAGAGGGAAGAGAAAGGCTTACACAGGCACTTCCAGAACTGAGAATGAAGTTGTCCAGGGCAATGAGTTACCAAAAAACCACACAGGAAAAATCCCCAGCAGGTCTCATTTGCTATGGAAATTCATTGCTGCCAGTCTCCAGAGCACACCAAGGATACCTGCTCATTTACAGGGAAACAAAGACGTCTGGGCACTGAATTAAAAGCAACATACGCATCCCATGTCTGGATGGGAGTAGCAAGGGAATGGCAGTCGGAAGAGACCTATGCAAAGCTGGAGGAAACAAGAGTCCACATTCCATAAACGAGCAGTAATTCTGGACATGTCATTCCAACAGGTCCTAAGAACTGGGCAAGCCTGTTTCACACCAAAAATTTCTGTTGCAGTTGCTAACGCTCAGCATCTCTCTCAAAACCCACCCATCCCTCACGTCACGAGCTGGCCTCTAAAATGGAAAGCATCTCCAGTACGCTGCCAGCCTCCAGGAGATGACGGGAAAGATTGTTCCCCTCTGCTGTGTTTGCCAGGGTGGGACCAGCCCAGCAAAGCTCCAGCTGATTCAGAGCAGGCTGCTGGGCTGGGGTGGTGAGCAAGGAACCGGCATTTCCAGTTTGTGGTACCTGCATCAGATTTATTTTGTGCTGAGGATCCCGCTGAGGGGAGCTTTCACTGTAACCACCACGGAATCGCTTTTCAGTGCTGGAAGAGAGTTGGATGTCCCCTGTTGCCAGGCAAGGGGAGCCTGCCCACCCTGGTCTCTCAGGAGGCCATGCTTCCCACCCGTTAAATCTCATTGAATCCAACCTTGGAAGGGACCTCAAGGATCATCTGTTTCCACCTTTGTTGGCACAAGCACGGACTAGACAAGATGACCCAGCACCCTGTCCAGCTGAATCCTAACCATGTCCAATGTCAGGAAATCCACTTCCCTGGGGAGATTATTCCAGTGGCTGAATGCCCTCATTGGGAAAAAATTTTCCTCCTGTCCAACTGGGATTTCCCCAGAGCAATTTGTACCCATTACTCCTCATCTTTTCCATGTGGCTCCTTATAAAAAAAGGGAGCATCCATCTTCTCTGTAGCCACCCTTTAAATACAGGGGCATGGTGATAAGGTCTCCCCTGAGTCTCCTCAAGCCTGATCAAACCCAATTCTCACAGCCTTTCCTCATATGAGGGAAAATGAGCCACATCTGAGGCCACCCCTTACAAAAAGGTGTCAAAATATAACTGCTTTGCACCCTGGGGTCTGAGAGAGGCCAAGGATTTCTCCAAATTTGAAGCACTACCCCCAAACTCCTCGTTTTGAGGCAGAAGTAGGGAAATTTGGTGGTTAACTCCAGGAATTTCTTCCCCCAGGATGGCAAAGCTCTGCCTGCACCTGGGAAGTGGGGGTGGACACAGGGAGGTGGTGGTACCTGAGAGGCAGCTGGCAAAGCTCCCTCTCCTGCAATGCCTCGGGGTGGCCGAGGGCCATGCAGTTTGGGGGACAGGACACCAATGTGGGGGGCAGGACACCCATCTGTGTGGGTAGAGCTGCCAGGCAGGGTGTGTGCATGCTCCTGACTCACCACCACGCCAGCGGCTGCTCCTCAGCCTCCCTCTGTGCCCCAGAGCAGGCAGGTGGAAAGAAAGGGTTAAGGCAGGAGCTGCGGAACAGCCCGGCACAAATATGTGTGTGGCAGCAGAAGCATCGGTGCCAAATCACATCATAATCAAACCTCATCAAAATAATGCAAATACACAACAGAGACCAGCCCTTAAAAAAACCTGTGGCTCATTCCTACCCATTTCCCCAGCTAAACTTGCTGCTCTCAGGAGAGAAGCACAGTGAGAGGGACCCTTACAAGTGCAACTGACAGGGAAAAAGCCCCAGGGCCAGCTGTGCTTCTGCTCCTTGGTACTTCTCCCAGGGAGATCTGGGATGTATATTCCTCCACCACATACACTTCCACTAGTAAAACCTTTGAAAGCTCAGAAAAATAAGTGAAAGGCCAGTTGGACACAAAAAACAACTGGTAATATGGGATGCCAACTGTGGTTGCACACCCAAGCCTGTGCTACCAGAGAGGAGTTTCTCAGTCACCAGTCCTGTGGTTACTCAACTGGGAGTCCAGGGGAGATTTTTCACCCACTGTGATCTTTTGGAAGGCATCACAGAGGGCACAACTGCTTTGTAGAACCTGGGTAACCCCATAGCTTCCTAATGACATTCTCCAATAGATAAATAAACTCCCTCTCCTGCCCAGTTGTCCTCCAAATGACACCTGCACAACCCTATTGACTCCTAATTGCACCCAGGTGATACCAGCCCAGCCCATTTTCTGCTGTAGGTGATGACTGCTCTAAAAGACAAGGATGCATGAGGAAAAGCATCCCCTCCTCTCAGAGGATTTTCTTGTCAAGACCAAAGGCTTTTAAGTGTTTTACTGCCTCTTCTGACCTTCAGCGACCTGCGTGCATCACTGCAGCTTCAGCCATCACCATCTCCAACGCCTCCCCGAGCAATCAGCACTCTGCTCTGCTCTTTAGGGGACAAGACCTTTGCAGAGGTGTGCTGTGTGGAGGAGCAAAGCTTGCTCAGCACACACAGCAGCAGAGCCTCCAAGCCAGCAACGAGCACGTGTGGCTTCTGGAGTCCCAGCTGGGTTAAAGCCACCTCTGGGTCCAGCTGAGCTGGCACTTGCTGCTTCAGTCCCTGCATCCAGCTGCTGCTGGAGCTCCACAGGGAATGGGTTCCCTCCTCCAAGATTGGACAAATGAGGTTCTGAACAAGCATCTGCTGCATCACCTCCTCCTCCTCCCCTGCTGCAGACAGGCACAGCTTTGCTACTACTCCAGCAACTCATCCGATCCAGGGAGAGATACCACCAGCAGTGGTTAGATAAAGTGCAGCACAAGCCAGATCCATCATCTACACACTCAGCACATTTTTCACCATCGAAAATACAAGACCCATGGTGCTGACATCTCTTGCCTTCGTCCAACACAAACCTTGAACTCAGATCACCTCCTAATCCCTCATATCCAGCATCATTACAGAGTGGTTTTACTTTTCATTTAATTTCTCCCCTGAGGTAGAGGAGGGGAGCAGCAGCCAGCCTGGCTGGTTCTGGGCACCGGTTACACACGCTGCCCTACCGAGTCCCAGCAGCGAGAGGGATACTCACCAGGGGTAAGAACGTCAGCAGCGGCCGGACTCTCGGACGAGGTTTAAGCGTTGCTGTGCCAGAGTCAGTCATCGTCCCAAAGCGATTGTCTCCATAGTACACTTCAATCACATCACCTGAGGGGAGCAGAAGACTGTTAGCAGCAGCACTGCGTTCAATCCAACAGGTAAAACAGCACCTGGACACCACCTCGTTTTAAAAAGCTCTGAGAAGAGTTTGCTGCATCATCTCCAGGGACACGCAAAACCCATCAGATTCTGGGGAGTATCTGGGTGTTTTGGAGCCAAGTTGATGATGGGAAGAGCAAGGTCCCAGGTGAGCAGGACCCCCAGGCAGGTGCTCCAGCCCTGCCATATGCCCACAAGGTGACCCTTCCTGGAGTTCCAGATTCTGGAGTTGAGAGAGCACAAATGTCCTCTATTCTGAAAGGCTTATTTCTAGTTGTAGCTAACTTCAACTTACTTCAGGAGGCTCAAAAGTTAGCACAAGCACTCAATTCACTCCCTGCTCTAAGTTCAAGGAAGGAAAATGCATCAGAATCAGCTCTTTACAATGCTAGGAGGCTCTGACCAGCAGGAGAGCAGAAGGTGGGTCCAGAGCCAGTGCCTGCAGAGGTGACACAAAACAGCTCGTACGCACAGGCAGGATCTGGCCTCCAAGTGGTCCCCCTCAGTCGAGGGGGAGGCATCAACAGAGTCTGACCACCAGCCATGGCAACTGGCAGCAGAGCTCCTGCCCTTCCTCCCCTGCCGACCACTCTGTGCACAGAGCAGTTGCCATCACAGCCCTGAGCTAATTACAGGTTCTTCGCTCAGCCCTATCACGACAACGGGTCCCTGTCACTTACGCAGCGGAAAGGGACAGTTGGGGCATCCCTGACCCCTGGCTTCTGTCGAGAAGGACCAGGGTGAGCTGAGTGGAAGGGCTCACTGCTCCACCTGGACACTGCAATGGAATGGGGACACACAGGGACTCCCCAAGGAGGAGTTTCCCCCCGCCTTCTGCTGCCAGCAGCTGAGGGAGATGCCACAGCTGTGGATGGACACCCCCCCTCAGTGCCATTCTGCATGCTGTGGGGGCGATTTGTCCCTGACCCTGCCATGATCAGAGCTGTAGGACAAGTCATGCTGGCCACTGCCCTGTCTCACTTCAGCCTGCCTTACAGAGAAAGGCTCCAAAGTAGGAATTTCTTCCCACAAAACACTACTGTGAATGGAGACACTACAGCAGAAAGCGGCTACCGAGCCCCAGCGTTATACACAGGAGGAGCCACCAGGTATTCCCAGTTCCCAGCCCTGTGCTTTTACCTTGAGCCACACCTTTTGGGCCGGTTTATTTCTGACAGTGAATAAAGCTCATAAAATTAGTTTAATTACGTTCTTTGTGTCTGATTAACAGCATGAATTAACAAGCTGAAGCACTGAAGCATGTAAACCCCACCTTGGCTGGAAGGAGATACACAAATAATTCGTAGTCAAGGAGACCAACATTAAAGAAAAAAAGTNGGGGGGGGGATTGCTGGAAAATGGCTGTGATGAGAGAGAAAGCTCTGCAAGAATGTTCCCACCTAACAGAATTCCAGAGCGGTTTCTGTGCGAAAGAAGAAGCAAACAACCTCCCTCTCCGCCCAAAACACAAACACCAAGAAGTAAACAGCTTTCCCCCCCCCTTTAAGAATTTGGAAGCAATCCTGGAACCTGAGCCCATGTCAGAGTGTGAAGCACAAACAGTTTCTGTCAAGTGCCCTTCAGCCACGGAGCAGAAGGTTGAGGTTGTGTAAGCCCCACACACGGGCAGAGGAGCTCAGGCTGCCTTTTCAAACCTCTGAAACCCATGGGCAGCGCTCACCCAAGGAGTCCCTGGGACTCTGCAAACAACCAGCCACTGCCATGGCCCCAGTCAGCATCCCCACTCCTCCCATCACGTCCCCTCACTGCCTCTGCCCTCCAAACACCGGGGTCCCAGCCCACAATGGGATGCCGTGGCATTGTGGCCTCTGCCCTCCTTGGATGGGCAAAGATCAGGGAAGAAGCTCCCTTCAAACCAGAGTTTGGTCAAAGGAAGGAGAAAGAAAATAAAGTGAAGAAAAAAAAAAAAAAAAAAAAAGAGCAAAGGCTTGTGTATGTGTATTCCCAGAGAAAAAACCCACTTGCATGGACACCGGGAATGAAGAACCTGACCACACCAGGGGCTGGGCACGAGCCACCTCAGACTCTGCTGAAGTCACGGGTTTCAGAGGCAGATGGATTCCACACAGCCCTGGAATGTGTCACTGAGACCAGCAAGCACGTCAGCGCTTCCTTTCTCCCACCATCTATGCCACCAGTTGCCCTGGGATACATCCCGGAGTATCCATCATCCCACCACTGTCCTTACAGTCACAACCTCCTCTCCTTCATCCCAAACTTCTTCCACTACAAGGGCTTCTTTACAAAAAATGGACATTTTCTCCTATTTTCAAAGTACTGATCAGCCAGTACTTCACTTAGCGTGGTCCTACCAACAGTTTAACACCTCCCTGCCCATGAGGAGCCCAAGCTGGAGGAGGAGCTGCTGGAGACCTGACGACAGCTGAGATGCCAGCAAATTATTCCTATTTTTGCATAAGCCCTTGGGTGACCCCACATTTGGGGAGTGAGCAGCCAGAATTAATGCAACATCAGCCTTTGGATTCAGACAGCTTTGCTGAGCAGAGATAGAATAGTTGAGAGACCTGAAACGAGGAGAGTTTTATATTAAACTAGACACCAGGTAAACCCAGTGAGAAACTGTATTAAAGATCACAAGGTCTTTGATCCTAGATTACTAAGCATCACTAACCTGAATGCATTTAATTAAAGTAAAATGAAGTGCTTGTAGTTGTGTTTTCTTTGCTAGATAAACAGGACTTGCCTGCTACGAGCCTGTCACCAGTAAGACCTGTGCTGTGCCAGCTTAGTTTCCTGGAAGGAGGGATGGGGAAACCACACCTTTGGAGGCTGTCAGAAGCAGCCAGCCCCAGCTTTGGCCATTTTTTGACATTCAACCTGTTCTGGAGACGTTTGCGTCCTCCCGGCCATGGGAAATAAAATAAACCACCCACAACACATGCAATGGAACTTCTTCCTCCTTCAGGGTTGCATCACCTGGAGTAGGCGTAGCAGGTTTGACGCTGGGGTATCCGCAGCTCACAGCGAGGAGGCGGCATCAGTCACTATATTCAGGAATCTCTGAGTCAGTGACATGCAAACCTACACCCAATTCCACGTTGCTTAACCGGTGTTTACTTTGTATGAAGAACCAAGGTGGGGATTAGCAGCAGCAGTGGACTCCTTTTGGCACCAGCCCTGGCATGAAGCTATGCAGCAAATATTCAAGGGACAGAGCCAGGGATGGGGCTTCCCTGGGAAAGATGGTGGCGCTGGGGAAGTCAGGCTACGACAGAATCTGCCCTTGGGACAGTTCAGCTGTGACCACGCCGTTCCTCATGATGAGCCTCACACACATTACTCCGACCACGGTCACCCGGCTTCCATGTGTCACACTACCCTACACAAATTACATATAAATATAGATAAATGCCGAGAGGATGCTGGGGAGTGATTCAACACCTTTTATTTGTGCTTCAGATTTCAAGGGCTCCTGGCTTCTACCTTGCAAGCTGATGCACACAGCAGTTCCCCACACCTGAAAGGAACGCCTTTGTACTGCAATTGCAGCCACGGAAATCAGCCTTGTAATAAGCACAGTGACTTTTTTTTTTTTTTTAAATCCCAACCACATCAGAGGGACACTTGAATCCTCCTCAGATTTACGACAGTTAGAAATCAGCAATTTTCCTTTCGTGCTAAAGAGGCGCATGAAACTCTGTCACATTTTCATTTTATCTTAGTTTCACCCAGGTGGCCTGCAGGGTGTAACCACCTTGCCATGGCTGTAAGGGACACGGCCCCACAGCCCACCCCACGGCTCAGCAGGACACGGCCCCACAGCCCACCCCACAGCTCAGCAATCAGCGCTTCCGCTTTCCACCTTGGAAGCACCGGTTGGAATCTTACAGCCACCAAACTTCATCCACAAGTTCCTATCTTTTATCTCTCTGGCTCCATTACTATTAACTTGGCTCCCTCCTACCTGAGCCTCCAGGGCACAGTATTGCAATTAAACCCACAAAGAAATACAAATAAATCCTGGAGGAATACGCCACCCTCAACTCCCCCCTCGCACCAGCACCAAAGTCAAGAAACAGGTTTGCAGGTAAATAACTAGAACCTGGGAAAGAGCAGCTCAAACATGGCGTGGGAAAGAGGTGGAAGCAATAAAACAGTTTCCCATCTCTTTTATCAGTCGGCTTTGGTCAAGTTTAACTTCCCGGAACGGATTAGGGCCCGGGGAGAGCACGGGGCCGGTCCCAGCCCGCGGGTGCGGAGCCTCCGCAACCTCCTCGGCGCCCGGAGCGTTTGCCAGCCCGCAGAGCGCAGGCTGCGACTCGCCCGGTGGTGGCCCAGCCCCGCCAAACGCCTCCCGCTGTT